>VZTE01005951.1:0-21098 GCA_013397775.1 Eulacestoma nigropectus | reverse complement strand
ATTATATATCATTTTAAGAAAAAATACAAGTACCAAGCTTGTAAGAAATGCATTACTTCTAAGAGAAGCTTTTCTTGTCATGCTATTATCATTTGTCTATGTCTGAATTGCAGCAATTCTTAAATCCTAATCTTAATTTAGACCAATAGTATACTGACAGGTATAGCATTCTGTAGTGTGTGCACTTGCTTCAAATTGACATCACATAGACTGGACATGCAGAATCAATTCTACCTGTACTATTAAGTGAGAAGAAATAGAGGCGAGTATAGAAGAACCTGTGTATAACAATAGCTGCAAAGGATGGGTAACATAGCACTTTCATACCTCCACCAAATTTTACTGAAAGTCTGTAAAGCTGATCAGAGAATTGCAGCTAAAATAATCTCAGTGCCAAGAGCAGATCTGATTGAGAATTTCAGTTTGAGCATTTTTCTAACTAAATCTGTTAGCTACACATCCGTGTGGACAGGAGGTGTGGGGTGGTCATTTTTCTGCTGAAGGCAGTCTGGACTTTTTTTAATGGATCTTTTTCTCTTATTTACTTAGGCTTTCATAAAGCTGTATGTTTCATTGCAGTATTGGTCTATACTGCATTAGAAAGACTAAACTTCAAATGGAAAAACTAATCTAGAACCAACCAAGCTAATTAAAGTCTCAAATGCTCTCTCTTTAGGTAGCAAACAAAAAAAAATAGTGTTAAAAACCAGGCTATCCTCCCTAAATAAAGCATAAATATTTTTTTCTTGTAGAAGTGCTGAGACACTGCATTATTTGTCAACCCGGTCCTTCCTAACTCAGTGAGGCACAAAAGTGTAGTCAGTGAGACACAGATGTATAATCAGAAGATGAAGTGTGGGGCAGAGAAGTCTATTATTATATGCTGGAAGCTGCTGAGAAGCCATCATAAATGTTCACTACTGTCAGCAAAAGAAGTGTGTGTTGAGGTGCCTGATCAGCAAGGTGAAGGGAGAATTTTACTTTTTCTTTTCCCCCAGCATCAGAGTGAGTTTATATAGTCAGAATAACTGAATAGAGGTAGTGTCCAGAAGAAAGTGCCCTCAGAACTTGTGGCTTCATGCTGGCCACAAAGGATAAAGGTTAGTGCTTTACTCTGAGCTCAGGTGTAGCTTCCACTCACACTTGAGCTAGAGTGCAAGTCTTGTGCACTGCACAAAGGCTTACAGTGTCAGGGCCTTTCCACAAATGCCAGAAATAATTCTGAAGGATTCACATGTCTGAGCTGAAAATGTTACTGCATGATAAACTGATACTTCTATTCCTTTCAAACAAATGAAAATACGTAATGGCATATCTATATCTATATATCTATATACGTCTCTCAAAAAAATTTCCCACTTTATGTCAATTTGTTGCAACATGAAGCGAATACATACCTGCTTCTTTTTAAAACATATTTTAGATAAAACAGTATTTTGGTCAATTGATCTATGGATTTATTATTTCTCTTTGAAAAGTAAATTCAAGGTCAATATGGACATATTAGCAGTCCATCTCTGCCAGAAATACCCAAGTAAATTTCACCCATTTTGTTTTTCAACATTCCAAAACTTTCTGAATTAGAAGTGGATCAGAAATAAATATTTCAATTTTATTAGGGCTGATCAGAAAACGAAAATCTGCTATAGAAAAATTATTGAAGTTTGCTATTTACTCAGTAACCGTACAAAACTGAGATCTTTCAATTTGCTTATAAAGAAACTAACCTAAAGGTATGTATATTGGTAAAAGACATAGTCAAACTTTTACTCTAGCTGCTCTAACTGAAGATATTGGATGCTTGAGGATTTAGGCTCTATCTATAATTCTCATTTATTTTGGCTAGAAAATGCTTTCTTAAAAAGAAAAAGAACCCTTGAATTTTATATGCTCCCACTAACTTTTTCAGTCTGGATTAATAGGTGTGTTTTGACAAAATTTATTTCATCACAAGTTCCAAGCTGTTCTTTCTCCAGTATTCTCAAATTTTAGCCATTTAGATAAACCTGGACATAAATCGAGATAGTATTCATTTCAAAATCTAGTCCATATAAGCCAGTGTTGACTAGAGTGAAAATAAAAGCAGAATACAATCTCTTTAGTGAGCTGTGGTCATAACAGGCTTAGAGTCATGAGCCTGAAATACACAATCATTCAAACACGAGCACTGAAAGCCTGAAGTAACGCACAGATCTCAGGGGGTCAAATGTAGACAGTCCGTTTCCAGTGCTCTCACCCAAGGGATTCCAGTTTTTCTTTCAACATTGTGGCACGTGTGGCACATTATTTTTTTTTTGATGGAGATCTTGTCAAGTACTTAAAATAAATAGATTCGTACCACTCTTTCTCTTGACATGTCATTCTCTTCTCAGAGGACGAGCTTTCATTCTTGAATTCCTTGCTTTAATGAACTCTTTCCATGCTATATGATAACTAAGAAATAAAATCACTGGAATCTTGAAAAGTATGGAATCTGGCACATAGCATAATACTTTCAACTGTATTTAAAACTGGGTCTCCCACTGAAATGCCTAACTATGCTAGACATTCTCTCACTTTAATTAAGCATGAAAAAAATGGATATTTTGTCAAATACAAATAATTATTAAAGACTATTTTAAATATGTAAGCCCTATTGAATGTGATTGAGAAAAAATTGGACATACATAAAATCATGTTCTATGCTGTTTGTTATCCAGTTCTTCTGTAAAGAACACATAGTTAAGCTCAAGAACATAAAAAGTTATATCAGGCCCAAAGTTTCAGAATTTAGGATATGTTCCTATAATAAGGTGTTTGGAATGAGGGAAGCCTTGGTAAGACGTTTCATAACATTCATGGCTACGGTCAAGATCTTGATCAACACAATAAACAGAAGCATTACACAGAATAGGGAATTTGTTTACACAAGTCAAGAGCAGCTCATATGCAGAATTGAGGTAGTTCTCAATGAAAGCTGGTGTCTTAACTGCAAGATGAAAGAAACAGTAATAAAAGATTAGCCTTAAAATTCGGTGTCATTTATGGTTCTACATGGTTGTTCTAACACAGAGTTTATGGATGCAATGCCTTGCCATTTGATTGTAGGCATAAAGGACAGTGCAGTCCATATAGTGAGGAATGACTCTGAGACAATGGATATTGCCAACAGGACAATTCTGCATAAGGAAACATAAAAATGAAACAACCATTAAAACAGATTTGTAAAGAGAGATTGTGTAGTGAATTTTCTTTCTTTCTATGATCAGTGTCTGAATTTTCTACTCTAAAGGTTTTGACCATCTCATATGAAAAGAGGTTGCTTTTGACTTCACCTATTGCAGTAGAGAAACATAACCAACTTCTGTTTTGGCAGTTGCAGATAAAAATACTTTCCAGAGCAAATACCTCTTATGGCCACGATTGGAATTTTCGCTGCATACACTTATTTCCATGAGTTATAGTATGCCTGTGCACACTCTGATAATGATTTCAGGAGGGCTAGGAAGTATCCAGGAAGCCTTTTGAAAGAGGATCTGCAGAGTATAGCAACTACTATATCTTCTGTAAGGATCGCCTTGGTTTAACCCTAATCAGCAACTAAGCCCCACCGAGCCACCCACTCATTTCCCCACAGTGGCATGGGGAAGAGAGTTACAAGAGCAAAAGTAACTCCAGCCAGCAACTCCAAACACTACCCAATCAGGATTTTAAAGCCAGTAGGAGGGGGGGAGGGGGGGAAGTATACTACATAATGAAACCAAAACAAATTCATTTTGGATCTGAACAAAGTACATTTCCAGTTTAAATAGATTGAGCTTCTTATTCATTTACATATGCACTGAATCTTTCCTTTGGGGGAAAAAATATCATCAAGTATGAGAAAGACCAGTGTGAGAGAAAAACATCAATAAACACAAATTCTACATTCTTTAAACCATTATGAATATGTAACAAAAACTTATTGATGTGTTTCTCAAATATGCACAAAAATAACTGAATCTTATTGTTCCTATAAGAATCTGTAGCTCTTGAAATAATGAGATGAAGATGGAAGAACAGCTCCTGAAGCTGCATGTTCCAGATTAATATCAAGCCACTCCTAGTGAACAGAAGTAAAATAATGTAAGTAAGATTCAAATCATGCAAGTTACGCAGCACCTTTTATATTTGAACAACACTTGACAATAGCTCACGAGTGAAATTAGTCAGTTTGGTTTCTGCAGTGATGACAAAGGTTTCAACTTCAATTTTATAGTCGGAATAAGCACGTAAAACAAAAAGCTTAGGGTTTAGGGGTTTTTAAACTAAAATATTAAATGAGACGGTGGTCCCATCTCTGAAACTACATGCTCATAGTTGTTCTTAATGAAGACAGGGTGACAAGGGGTGGAGGGAATACAACTTTGTAAGATGTGATTGTTTATTTTTTTGTCACCTAAGGACAGAATGTGAAAATAGTCTTACGGACATTAGTATGTTAAAAACAGCATTGCAATACACAATTTGTCTTGATGAAACTACAGCAGTTACAAAAGGTCATGAAATCTTCATTACTTGAGATGACTCTTCTCCATCATATATTCCTGTGGGTCTCCAGCACATGGTATACATAATTTCACGCCAATCCAGCATTTACTGCTGAAGCTGTGGTCAAACACTTGACATCTATCCAATTTACCCCACTTCAATGTCTGTATTAGGTGTAGTTCCTATTATAATTAACAAGGTTAATCACATCAGTATCACTTATATAGTGCTCTTGCAGTGTTTACTATTGACCTTACAATTTAACTGTAATAGGTCAAGATCCTGAAGATAATATATACTTGCAAAAAAAGAAAACAAAGTAGCTCTGCCATACAATATATCCTGTATTAATATATATAAATTATTACCATTATGATTTCCTGTATCTTGCATTTACATTAATGTTTGAGATTTCAATTATTAGGAGCCTTTTTATCTTCAAATTTTATCACAAAATTGTAATAACAATGTAAATTGTTATTAATATATGTTCTGTGAATAACTGTAAGTGAACAAAACTACTAGCATATAGATGATATTTTTTTTTTAATGTTGTTCTACTTTAATTTTACCCTTGATTAAATTTTGTGAAAGTCGTATTCTAAGCTCTGTGATGAGAAAGTATCAGTTCACATCTAAGTAGTTCATGGAGAATTGTAAAACAGAGTGCTGAGACAATTAAACAAGTATTAAATAGATTAGTTGGTCACATCCCAAAGCTCTGAAAGGCCTTTTTAGTGTAAAATAATTCAAAATTACTACAAAACTTGATGGTAAAATTTCAGTCATGGATTTAGCTGTCTTTGTGAGAATGAGCTTTTGCTTTCTGTTGTATTTTGTCATAGCCACCTTACAACAATTATCAAAGAGTCATGACCATATTAATATTTGCTATTTTCAGTATTAGTTTATATGGAAGAGAAAGGGTCTAGAACAAAAATTTGACTCTTTGTAATTCCCAGATGAATTTCATAAAATGTGTAAAATATAGGACCTTCTAATACACTTTATTTCTACTCTCAGAAAATATGACTGTCATACTACTGGAATAAAGTATCTTTAAGTTCTAGATATTTGCTATTTATAAGAATTCAGATAATGACCATTTTCAGGAAAAAAAGGTCGTAAATTTTTTATATTTAACATTAAACTATATTTTTTAAGAGTTGTTTATTTCGAATTAATACTTATAGCAGGATCAAAAGGTTTCAACTTGAATGGTGTCTCAGAATGCAAATGCTATTTCTCAAGAAGTAAACATGCAGAAGGGACAAGACATTGGATAAATACCAAACTTTTTTTAAAGAGAGTGACCAGATATGTTAAAGTCAGTCACTTTAGGATTATAAAAAATAACTAACTGGAGTATTTACTAGTTTTCTCATTCCACTTTGGAAATTTGAATTATTCTGCATCGTCCACTGGCAGAGTTCCACTGGTAGCCAGATAATGTGACCATGGAATGGTAGCCTGAAGTGAATATTCCATTTCCAAGTTGAAAGTTATAAGCAGCTACAAGTTGCTCTAAGGCTTCCCTTTAAAAAGAGTTGGTGTCTTTTTCTCATAATTGTGTTCCAATTTTCTCTCTCTTTTTTTTTTTTTTTTTTAATCTGGCCTGGAGAAAGGCACTTAAGCAAACACATGGGAACTGTTTCATCACAGAGATTTAAATCTATGTTAAATAAATCAAAAGTCTATCTAATAATTCTTCTAAGTGAAACTGTATAGAAAATGTTTGTCTTGGAATTTTCTGGGTCAAAAATCTAATGAATTAGTTTTTCATTTCATCTCTAATTTCTTGGAAATCGTATTTCTTTGACTAATGAGCTTCATCCTTTTCTGAGTCCTCAATCATGAATAACACTGTTACATTTTTATTCTGTGTTGTGCACATTTTGTAATACCTTTACATGTCAAGCCACATCTTCCTGGAAAAACCTCCCATTTTGTTTCAAGTATTGATCTCTGATGGATTTTCCTTTAGATATCTGAAGAGAAATTGTCTTTTGTCACTCAATTTAAATCCTCAATAAGGAAATATTAATCTTCCCCAAGGTATTTCACTGGAGATTCTTTTCTTTTGTAATATCCCTGGCTGCAGCTTTTTAAATACAGATATGTGATAAACTTCCCCACTTTCCTTACTAAATGTCTGTTCTCCCCATACTGTCCTACCTTCCCCACCCCTAGTCCTGGCCACTCCCTCGGGTTTTTCCTATTGGTTTCGGTACCCCAACTCCGCCCATGTACTGCCCCCAGGCCCGGAGACCATTCTCTCCGCCCCCCTCGTCCCCATGGAAAAGTAAGCTGCGGACACGTGGTTTCCTTTCTGCATGGGGAGCCGGTGTGGCACCGTGTGAGATTAAAGCTCCCATGTCCCCCATGTGGAAGCCTCTTCTCTGCCTCCGTTACCACCGCTGTGTTGCAGAGCTGACAGCTCGCCGGAGCGAGGGCGCGGGGCCGCCTAAAGGCTGCGGGAAGCGGCTGCCGCTCTCCCTGCTGCGGCCCCGCTGCGCTCTCCGGAAGGTTGCAGCGTGCTATACCAACGTAATAACAACAAACTGCAACACAGACACATCCTAATTTTTGAAAATATTATGAAAGGAATTTTTCTTGAATAAGCCAAAGGCTTTTTGACAATGATTTACAATTTTCTTTAAAAACATAAAGAGCGAAGCCAGATCCATAATTAGCAGACAATAGACAGCAATGTAAAGTCAGCAGATAATTTTAATCAGTTATTTACTTCCATGCTTTCCAGGTGGCTATAGTCAGCAAAAATCATTCGTTAGTAACAAGCCTGTGCCTTATCATAGCTCTGTATAATACCACAAACTACATATCTTCATGACAAATTTTGAAATAAGGAAATTCCAGACCATTCCAATTTTATATACTTATTGTTTTATAAGCAATTTTCTTAAAGTAGATAGCCAATTGTCTGCATAAGAACTATAGAATTTTTTGTAGGAACAACCTTTTTTCGACAGAAAAAATATTAAAGATGGTATCAGAAAAGCACTTCTTTAGAGTGGTACGTGTGTTCCAAAATCATTTTGGACGTCTTTGTCTATAAATATGCAAGCAACTAGGTAAAAGGAAAGTCAAACGACAGAGAAATAATAATTACAAAAACATTATAATTTTGCTTATTTGGCTTCAAAATTGTCAAATCTGGAGATTCTGGTAGAAACTGTACACACACACACACACAGAGACTTCTTTGCAAAAACTGTTTCAGTTAGAAGGTCCTTAAAACTGGGAGGAAAACTGAGATATAAGAACATCTTTTGAAAGGGCAGGACTCTATTGAAAAGAAAGGAAATTAGACATTAGAAAGGTAATTGGACAGAGTACGAAGATATAGGAAAAAACCCTGAGTCACAGTAGAGGAAATACTTATGTTTTAGTACATGTCTTTAAGCACCAGTTCTTGAGGTATTTTCTTTTCACTGCTATTGTAAACGATCTCTTTTCAGGCTGAGAAAATTAGTAAACTGAATACAAAGTTTTTCACTGAAGTGACTTTATGCAAATTATTCATTAGTGCAGTCTCCAGGATGTTGTCAGCCCAATCTGTTTCTATCTTAACATTAACTTCATAACATATGTTTGCATCTCTTTTATGATACTGGTAACACTTCTACCATGTGAACCAGGAATTGGCCCCAAAACTTCTGAGTAGTAGCAGCTTGCTATACAATACAGGAAACTGTTGTGCAGATCCTTTAAAAAATGATTTAAAACATTCCCAATACATCTCTTAAATAAATTGCTCCTTTAACGGATTATAGAATAAATAGATAAATTTATTCTATCCATTATAGATGCTGATATATTTTTTCATGCTGGCCTATACTGCAATGTGTCACTGCTGGTGAGTTTCCTACTTTGTTTTCTTACTATTTCAGATTTGACATGCTGTTACTGTGACTAATGCAACCTTACAGGGCCTAAAGAAACTTCCACGCCAGGAATCAACAATAAAGAGTATCTTTGCTTTGGTTTGAAAACTTTTATTTATTTAAAACAATGAAAATAACTTTTTCTTAGTAACAGAGACAATACTCACTAGTTCCTATTGGCTATTTTTAAAATAACCAAGAACTACAAAAAGTGAATTATTCGAAATAATACACAAATGAAAATACCTTTCTGATCGCACAGTCCTTTAAAAAATCCTTCTTAAACTGACAAAAGCAGAGTTTTTAAATAAATAGCCAACAGCAAACTGATATATGTCTCTTCTGCTCTCAATAAAAATAAAAATTATAACCCTAAAAGGTTTTCTTTTTTTTGGCATTGTTAAAATTTTTATAGCTGCCTTTACCCTTCAGTTCAAAATGCTGTCTGAATGATTTTAAATTAATTTTTGAGAGTACCAGGTTGCAAGAACTCGGAAATTTTAAACTGTTGCCAGTATAAAAGGCATTAACATCCCACTGAGCAGGGACTGAAATGCTGGATGACTTCTTAAGCTGTCTCATGAGTTTTTGAATGAAGTGTTACTTTTCTACTGCAAGAATGAAGACCAGGGGCTGGGCCAGTTATGCCATAGAAAGGATATAGTGGATAGGCAGAGCTTGTAGCTTCTGAATCACAGCCAAGGGGAGCAGGACGAAGAAAGAGAGAACTGACAGCTTCAGATAGGAGGGTCTTCTCCCTCTGCAGAAGCTGTGGTCCCAGCTTCTCCTTTTAGAGCTGGCAGCAAAGGGAGCCCAGCTTTTCACAGCTTTGATACAGCGGGGAGTGAGATGGTGCAGTAACTGGCTGGCTGGCTCCAGCAAGAAACTGGCTTGGAAAACGGTACAATTAGAAGCTGCTCAGCCTTTTTCCTAAGTTATCATTTGTAATAATTGCACTTCAGCTGCACTTCCACTTTTGTTCTTTTTTGCCCTGGTCTCATGAATCATACACTTTGATTTGCACAGTGGTGCAGCTTTGTCATATAATTAGCCTATAACAAGTGGTCATGGTGAGATATGGATCCGAAACGGCTGGACTGGAATGGATATTTTATCTTTATCACCAGTTTCTTGCGTGATTCATAAAACTCTCTATAAAAAGTTGGCAGGAAGTAGTGGCCCATGGGCAGTAATCTGCTATAGATGCTTAAATAGTGTACAGTCATTCCTTTTTAATTTGATAAGCATATCTACCTGCAGATATGTCAGAGCCCTGAGACTGACAAGCAATGGGATTTCAGGTACTAACCCTCTGGTCCTCTTTGTTTCCTAAATCCCTAATCAATACATGAGTATTTTCAAGTATCTAATTTCTCTATGTAGCACACAGGCTTTCCCACTCACATATTTGACTTCTACTCAAATAAAAAGAAGGATCTAATATATAATTTCCAAAAAAGTGGCAGCCCAAGAATAACTGTGGGAAAATTTCCATCTCTAACCCAATTGCAGGATCACAGTGCAAGCTAATAATATTGGTTGTTTCGTCTTAACTTCTTTCCATCTACAAATTTTCATCTGGATATTGTAATATTCAATATTTTGGTGTCAAAATGTCGTCTTGGATTTTGTTTATTGACCTGTCTGTGGTGGATGTCATCCTTTTTCTCTACAGGTTTTCAGTGTTGCTATTGTTGCTGCTGTGACTGATACTATTTTTTTCACTGCTAAAATACAGAAGTAAAACAGATTTTCTCCAAGTTTAAACAAAATAGTCAACAGGGACATCACTATAAGGGACATAACTAGACCCTTGGGAGAACAGCAAGAGGAAAATCATTTCCCCAGAAGATTCCGCTTCTGAAGTTATAGCTGTGGGAAAGAAAATAACAACCAATATAACAATGAAATCCAAGAGCAAGAGCAGAAAGAAGAATGAAATGAGCTAAAGAGACTCTATAAAGGTATTCTTTAAGGAACAAATGGAAGAATATATCAGGTGTCAGAAAACAAAAAGAAATGATTGTTACTCTGCTTTATCAACACTTGAAGCATAAATACATTTTTATTCCCTATATGAGAATATTTAGAGTAGATCCTTGGATGAGCAGAAGCTCACAGGTTTATTTAACAATTTTCGTTAAATTAATGCTTTGTAAAGATGTTTTTTTCTCCTAAATTAGAGTTTCAAAGAAAAATGCCTATAGGAAATAGCAGAATCTGTTTCTGACATAATTATTTTGTCATAAAAGACTATTGGAAAAGAGAAATATCAATTAAGCATTTATATTTAAAATTGTATGTTTAAATATAAATATAAATTGTGGGTTTAACCAACTATATAAAGTCTATTCATGTAAGTTTTTTTCAGCTGTGAATTTAATCTTTAAATGCAAGGAAGACTTCTATTGCTCTTCAAATGTTTGCATATATGAGAAAGAATCAGTCCGTTTGAGAGATTTAACAAAGGAGTTGTTCGAAAACCTTTCTAGAACCTCTTCCTCCTCTGTTTATGATACTCTTCCCTATGCATTATTAACTGTAGGATGATTCTGCTTTACATAAGGTAATACTAATTCAAATTGTTTTCATAAAAGGACATCTTCAATCACATTCCCTCCTCGTGTTTCTTCTGTTCTTTCTTCTTGTATTATATGATTTACGTGTGTATTCTTCTCCAAAGTGTCTTTAGTGTGGTTGAAAATAATACGTGAAGGTATATGGAAGGGGCTTGTCTGTGCCATTAAGGATATCTGGTCAAAGGAGCCATAAACAAGAACACACAGAGACAAACCTGACCACACAGATAACAGGGGCTGTGATATAAAAAATTGTGGTTTGTCACCCAAATCACCAAGGAAATATGGGAGGTGAGAATGTTCTTTTACTCATGGAAGGATAAGGAAAGGGAGGAAGACAACACAGAGACATAAAACCTGAGCAACTAATGTTTACGAAGAGAACAGGAAACAAACTTGGTCGTTAGCACTAAATGATGTGCTTTCAGGAAGCTGAAGGCAAACCAGGACACTGAAACTGATAAGGATAGGATCTTGAGGGTCCCCTACATAGAAGGAGATCAGTGGGACTATGCTAGCTGGTTAAGGGCAAACAGGGAGCAAAAAAGTGAGAGGTAAACAGAAAATGGTGTAAAATGGAGCAGCTACATGAAAAATGGGGTCAGTCGGCACGCTTGTTTTTACTGAGCCTTGTGTCCGATCACCCTAGTCTATCTTATCTTCTCATATCTCATTCTTAAACCTTTTCTTAACCCTCTCTCTGTGGACTCTCACTCTCTATCTTGTGTGTACTTGTGCAATACAATGGTTGATTGCCAGCTGCTGGTGAGACCATTGTGTGTGTGAGTAGAATTTGGTGCCAGCTACTGGACTCAGACCAGGGGTATGGGTGCCCCTAGCCCGTGGTGTCAGCTAGGGGAGCAAGGGTGGTCTCAGCAATTGGGATGAGCGGGCATCTTTAACCTCCAGCCATGGAGTGGGAATAGTGCAGGTCCCAAACAACAAGTACTCGGGGCACCAGCATGAGTGAGAAACTCAGTGCTGGTGGATGGAGTGACACCTCAGGACAGAGGCCATGTGCCATGTGCTGGCTGATGGGGGTCTGGGCAAACTGTTCATTTTCTTTTCAAATTTGATTTCTTTTACAGTATGAAAATGAAAGCAACATAATATATAGGCAAAAATATTTCTACATATTTAAATAGGTTCAGTAAAAATATAGGTTCATGACTATTTTCAGTCCTGAGTTAAGATTGTGTCTTTCTTCTTATACTCATTTAACACAGTATCTGTCAAATTTTCTTTTAAAATCATGGAAATCCACTGGATAATTAATTTTTGTGTAACTTTAGCACTTAGAGTAAGGACCAGTTGTGTATTGTTTTTGAAGATTGCTCAGATTTGTGTAGAAATGTTGATGTTATGAAATAAAGGAGTATTTAGTAAGAAAGCTGGCACTTTTTCCCTAGCTACTATCTATGACAAAACTTATTTCCAAAACTGCATTAACTATGAAAAATATTCATGGTTTGGTGTCTCTTGTAGAGCATACAAAGAGCATTTCCAAGAAGCTGCAAATGTAGGGACATAATGCAAATGCCTATGAACAAGCCAATAGAACATTCTCTCACATTAACATCAGAAGGTCTGTGACCTGTTGAAAGACCTCAGGGGTGGAAAAAGGAGTTAAGATGTTTCCAAGTCACATTTCACCTTTCGGAATCCCTCATCTTGTCACTCGTAAGAATTGCCCAGAACAATTTTGCCAGGCAGAGCAGTATAATTCTCCTTTCTTTTCAGAGATTCCTCTAGTTAAAAAAAAAAAAAAAAAAAAAAAAATAAAAAAAAAAAAAAAAAAAAAAAAAAAAAAAAAAAAAAAAAATTAATAAGAAAAGGAGNGTATATAAAATAAATAAATAAAATAATAATAACAAAAAATCTAAATTAGAAGCTAGTTAGAAATCAGGATAAATGATGCTCACTAGGTGGATCTAGACTATCAGAAAACAAATTTCTTAATCCTTCCTGCACTTGTCAGCTCCTTTCACTCATCAAAACAGAAGACGGGTGTTCTGAAATTTTTGTGAGCTTCAGAGATTTCACTGAAGCATATATAGTGTATGTTGCACAAAGGGAGTGGCAGCAGAGATGCAGGACTTCTTCCAACAACTGTTTGACTCAGGACATGAATTCATAAGCTAATGCCAGCTAAAGACATGCACTGTTTGGTGTGGAATCATATTTTTTAATCAGCAGAAGGAACAGAGAGCTGAGCCAATGCAAAAAAAAAACAAAACAAAAAAACCACAAACCCAAAAACATTTCAGGGATAATGTGATCAATAAATTTCAGTCTGTGTCAGGAGTCTGATTAGCATATCCCAGATGTAGTAAAAAGGACATACAGGGCACCAATAAAAAGGTCAGAATACAGCACAGAACAGTAATTGAGTGTGCTGCTTATAAAGAACCTCTACAGGACTGAGTACTGCCCTTAGTGAAAGAGTGAGAGAGCTAACTGTAGGCATTTTTCAGTTAAGAAAATTTAAAGGACAACCACTTTTTGCATTCTTTCCCTAGGAAATTAAAATTAGCAATTTACAGCAATACTTAACAAAATCAAACAAAAACAAAACAATCCCCTCCCCCAATAAAATTCTAACTCCCAGCAAGAGCTGATACCTAATCATCTATCTAAATGTGGATTCAGATCTGAGCTCTTTATCTCCAAATTATTATTTCTCTTGAGGTGTAATTCTAGATATCAAAATAGATGAGCCAATTAACTATGTTAGATTGGTGTTAACATCTGCTTTAGCTCTGTAATAGCACTGTTATTTTTAATAAATGGTAAACAGTATAGTGTTCCTCAATCTAAGAATAATGCAGTTTAGATTTATGTAGCAGATTACAGATTACTCTGTCCTTACCATTCCTGAAATCAAAATGAAAACTGCAGTTGAAGAGATAAGTTATAGGAAAGAGAGAGACACTGGTAATGTAAGCATTCTCTGGCTGCAGGTCAGATGAAATTACTTTACATGCCTATTTGTCTTAAAAGGAAGTAATTCAGTAAGAGTTTCTGGCTCTTAATGTATCTGTAATACTTAACATGAGAAACCAGTATCAAGCTTCCTAATAACAAATACAGAAAAGGGGAAGGAAGAAGTATTTTTCTACATGCATTCAGCATAGCTAGTAGTCTCCTAGTCACTCGTGTCTGTACCTGCTGCTCTAGAAGCATGCCAGCATAAACATAATCTACAAAATCTCATCCCAAAATAACTGTGTAACAATCCCTGTGTTACTGTGGTCTTTTTTAAACTCATTATAGAACTCAGAAGAAACCAATAGGAATTTAAGGAAAAAAATTTACATATTTCATTCCATATAATACCTATGGATCAAAATCCTGCCAGTTCTACAGGACGGACATAGTTGAACCTTTGCAACAGACTAACTCAAATACCTGTATTTGGTCTGAAACCAAATCTTACCTGAATGCCTAACTCAACACATCAGCTTAGTACCTAAGCAAAGGGAAGAGACATATTTATGACACATATGTTAACTATAACCTTCTTTCTCTTTAATGTGTTCTACTATCAGACTCTCAAATCCCTCTTCTCTGGGACATTGGCTCTTTTGGTTCCCACTTTCCAGTCTGTAGCAGAGATAACATGAAAAATTAATCTGTAGTGAATTATTAGTGAATTCCTAACATTGGTATATCCAGGGTCTGATGTTTCAGTACTGACTTGTAGGTTACTTGTAGTTGCTGTAATTATTGATAATGAATTGATAATGCAAGTAGAGACATAGCCAATAAAATATGTAGCATTTGTAAACTATAGGTCTTCAAATATGCAACTAAATTCAACCTGATTATGTCATTAGTGTAAGTGATTTGACTTCTTCATAGTGATTCTTCCAGGCAAAGCATACTGAAGAACATCACAGAGTTTCTTGTGTAAAACAGAAGCAGCATGTTCACACATCCTAGCTGGCTGTAATTGCATGCTGAGAGTAGTATATGTGCTCACTGGTAGGGGAGGCTGGCTACAGCCCAAAAGGCTGTAGTCCAACAGGCATCTTCTTCTTCCCTGTTTAGATATAATGTACATATTTGTAAATTTGCCTACCATGATTCCTAAAGCACTGCCTTTACTATAGGAAAGCTTAATCCTGCTGAACATGCCACAAGAGAATAAACTTGCATAAGCACAAAAACACACAAAAAAACCTGACAAAAAGCTCCTTACTTTTCAGAGGAATTGTATTCCCTTATTAACCTCTTACAAGTAGCAAGAATTTGTATTGATTTGCCTCAAGGAAAGAGTCCTGTAACTACGGTTAATATGGAGATATGGTTTCTACTATAGCCTCACATGCAAGTAGATTCAGTCCTTTCAACTGATGGCAGAAAGGACACATATTTTATGCCTTCCTATCCATCCTCCTCAGACTGTAGCAAATGGTAGTGATACTTTGCCTATGTTTCATAGAAGGAGGTACAGTAGCTCATGCACAGCCAGCTACAGCCTTTTTTTTTTGCCCTATGATGTCTCATAGCTTATCGTGAAGCTGACAGACACAATTCAGGACTTTCAGGAGACTAGAAGTCTTCTGAAGCAGCAGCTGGAAGTCAAGAGGGGGACTCTAGGGCATACACCTGGCTAAAAAACAACTGGGTAGATGGAAGAGGGGACTCTGAACACTTTAAAGTTCATTGCTAGATCTGCAATTCATGTAGCAATATGAACACAGCAACTGATCCTTACATCCTTTTAAAAATTAACTTCCATCTCTGACAGCAGAGAAAGGCAGCATTCCATGACCTCTGCATTTTCTCCCACGTTTCTACACACGGGGAAGGAAGATTTGGAGGAAGGATTGAAATGCACATCTCTACACAGCCTATAACCCTCTTCAGACAGGAGTTATATGGCTGTAAACGCATTAAAAAAAGTGAACTAAAGACTACTCACCCTTTTGTCCTAAGGGGTGGCACCATATCTAAAGACATAATCTCTTTCTTTCTGTTTTTCTGAGTATGACAGCATGCCCAGCAAAGGAATGATGCAGTCCCTTTTAGGAAGTTTCCAAGTCAATCAGAAGCAGAAGGGGTGTATGATTTGCCCTATCCTATCTTTACCAGAGTTTAATTCACAGGCATTGCATAAGCAAAGTGAGTCAGATGAATGAGGCTGGAAATTTGGTTAAATTGTTTGACTTTCTGTTCTAAAATACTTCATATCACACACATTTTCTTTTACCTTTCAGGGTGTCTTTACTTTTTCACTCACTACTTTGGCATTCTGAAGGGCAATGCTCATTTTAAAATATGTATAGACTTCATTTAAAATAAATGAATCTAAAATCCTCTGGGGCAAAACCATGCTTGGTGTATCTCAGCTAACTTCAGTGGAGTTACACCAAGGTTGAATCCAGGCCTATATCCTCTCATCATGAGCTTAGAGAAAAACAAAGAGACACCATTAAAAATAAAAGTTATTTTATATTCTCTCCTTCATTGACTAGCTTTGTTTTACAGCCTTAATAAAACCTTATATTAGTTGGATTTCATGCATTTATCTTTATGTTTGATAACATTTTTGGGCACTGTGATAAAATCAACAGAAGTTAATGTAATTCTTTCCAGCCAAATTCAATAACTCTAATTACCAGCATTTCTAGTCTAACTTATATGCTTAACTATCCAATGTACTGAAGAAAATTTAACCACTGCTGACTCAGTGTTCTTTTGTATTTGTATAAGGATAACAATCAGAAGAGTAAATAAAGAAAAAAAAAAGAATTTGCAAATTTCTGTTCATCATAGAATTATCATTATTGCTGAGCTCCATAGAAAAAGATGAAAAATTCAATCAGGAATCTTTTGTCATGGTGCATTTACAATTACAGAAAATTGTATGAACACATTATATGAAGAAATATGGTGACACAGTGATTCATTTTTAAATTGAAGAACATCTATGATACCCTAAAATAGCTAGCTCTTTCTGGTATGATATATTCATGACTGCCTTTGTACACTTCTACATCCTTATTTTTATATTCCTTTTGGCTGAATATGTCTTCAATGGCTTCATGTGCTGAAAACAACACAAAGAAAAAGATTGAGTTCTGATTATTTATCTAAATAGTATCAAGGGAAACAAGGAGAAACTATGACCTATTAGTATCCAGAAAAATTTTAAGCACACATCCATTTAAATACTTCTCTTGCTAAACTGTAAAGAATGTATATGTATCACTGAATTATGGGCATTTTGATTTATATAGATATTTCTAGATATTTTCATCTAGAAAATAGACTATAAAACACAGGCACAGGGCATAGAAGCTGCTGGCATTTTTTACCTGATACAGCTGACTCATGTGACTTGTGTGACTAAGCAGTATGTTCTACTACTTTTTAAGTTACCACGTAATTAATAGGGGTGGTATCTCTGTTACCTTAAGAGGACAGACTGAGAAGAAAGACTAAAGAAGAAAGATCATAATGATCACTAAGGATAGAGGAAGTCACTACTCTACCATATGATAGATAAGCAAAATACCAGCTTCTTCCCACTGAAAATGCAATTTTTTTATGTTTCAGAGACAGTCAAGATCTGGAAAATGCTTTTGCATTTTCCATGCAAATTAAAGTGTTTAAAGCTTGTTGTGGATATGGGATTATAATTAATTCTTCTCAAGGCTGCAAATACAGTGATTCACTGAGTTTATTACATGTGGCTCAACAAACCATGAGATTTAAATATATGTACATCACACTCTACCTACATTAAAATAAACATTACCATTATATGATAAACACGAAGTGCAGAAATTTTTTTTCTAAAATTCTCATTTCCTGTAAGAAAAGATATATTTTCTGTTCATTCTTGAACTTTAAAAAGTAAGTTTCCTATGCAATATCAGAAATACACACTGATTTATCTTACTGCTTATATGTTCCAGCAGTATATTTCAATATGCATCCCTATGGTGTTCACTTTTACTTGTCCACAAACCCAGCTGAGGCATAACATAGACACAAAAATCTACATATCTTGTATAACATACATGTCCAGAAGCTCAAACATCCATTACTGTTTAATCTAATGCAAATATAAAGCAGAAATTCCCTGTTAGTTTGACATGCTCATCACATTCCTTTTTTTTCCTGGATAGAAAAAAATAATTTCTCTGCAGAGCAGTAGTATAGAACCTCTACACTGCTTACAGTGCTCTAAATCTCTGAGCTTTGTACTGTTCCTCTTCAAAGTCATCAAATTTAGCAAATTGCAGGACTGGTAAATAGTTAACAGTCCTGAGTGTGTGTCATTTTTAGGATGACATACTAGGTCATGTTTATGTTCTCAGCTTGCTTTGTCTATTTTGGTTCTTCTCTTGCTCTGGCCTGCTGCTATATTTTGTTTATTGGTGCTTGTGCCAACCTAGTTTTTTCCTGTTCATGTGGAGACAGTCACCTTTACCGTGACTGTGATGATTCCAGTAAAATCCAGCATCTCAAGGAATCAGAACACTTGGTCTTGCTGAGAGGCACAGTAAACATTGGAGTTTAGGGATGCAACTAATACTTTTTAATTAATTGATTTAAAGAACAATGACCAGATTCACTCAAGGGGATGCAGGGAGCCTCGGTAACTCCAAACATCCAAGCTCAATTTAGTTCTCAGACTGCAGAGTGATAGAGTGCCCTAAGGAAGGTCAAAGCACCTGGAAAACCAGACTCTCTTTAGGAAAGCTAAGCTGTATATGTTTACTTTTCGATTTTCAGCACTCTAAGCCTTCCTTTAAAAAAATGAAATATTATTTCTTAATAAAAATATTCCCTATATATATTTCCATAAAAATGTTTACTTCAGTAGATTTTTTTTTCAAAAATAAATGCTTCAGAAAGTACTTTAATACAGTTTCATGTTGGGTTTGGTTTTTTTTAATCTTTGTAGATAGCTACCGTTTTAGTACCAGCCTTTTGTGAACTACTTTTGATCCTGGCCTTGGTTATTTTATCTCTTATTAGAGTTCCACATCCTCATCTGAACTGTGTCAGACAGAAAGCAGAATTGTAGATACCACACACTGAGCACAATCTAAGCCGCTGCTCTAACACACTTCAGATAGCTGAATATATACAGTAATGATCACTAACAATGACAGTGCACACTGTATGTAGATCAACTTGCATGCTATAAAGCTGAGGAAAATAGTATTGTTTCATTTACCTTTTGGATTCTGACCTTTTTAGTTGCAACCAAGATTAAAGATGAGGAGAGGAAAATAAAGTAGCAAAATTGCTCCATAAGGAAATGTAGAAATTATTGATGGTAGCAATGGAAACAAATTTACTATAATATCTAGAAGCTAATAAAACCAGAAGGAGGATTTTTTTTTTTTTTCTTTTGAGCAAAGTACTTATTAACAGTTCATTCATAGATTATATTATCAGAGGTGTTATATATTTAATAAAACAGTTGAACATTTTTGCTCCGATGTAGAATACAAGAGCTTTAAAGCAATACAAGTACTTTCTATTTTATTATTTTTTCTCACTGAATTTGTTGTTGTTTTTTTTCTTTTTTCCCAGTATTCAAACACTCTGATGATTATTTGCCCTCCTTCAAGGAAAATGTTTTAAAGTAGACACAGACCCAGTAGAGTTCTTTGTGCATCTGTCCAGGATCTTGGCATCCTTCCCTGTGCTCTTCTAGCCTCAACCCTAAGGGCAGCCAAAGGCAAAAGTATTTTCAGCAGACTAAGAAACACGGTAAGCTTCGGGGATTTCTCGATGACAGATTTTGAACTGTAACCAAAGTAGAGGTGTGATTAAAAATAACAAGAGCTAAACCTTCTCTCTAAATTGTAAAGGGAGATGTACAAATTTAGCTTAGTCAACATTATAACTGATGACTGAATAATTTCTAAGTTATTCACAAAAATTAAAACCAGCTCCAATCTATAGGCCATTTGAGCCGAATTTCTAACAAAGCAGTAAAAACTTACGTTATATTTTTCTGTCTTTTTTTCCTGTCAGGATTCAGATGTTTTGAAATTGCCCTTGCTGTATATAAGGTGCTGATGTCAAATGTCTCTGCTGCTCTTTGCTCTTAAAGATTTTTATTTCTTAAATTCTGAAGGAAGCTTGATAATTGTTTACTCTGGAGAAGAGAAGGCTCAGGGGGAACTCACTGATCTTTCTCAACTCTCTGAAAAACGTTTCCCTAGTCTCAAGCAAAAAGACAAAAGGAAATGGCCTTAACTTGTGCCAGGAGAGGTTCAGATTAGATGCTAGATTTTTTTTTTTTTCACCAAAAGAGTGGTTAGGCATTAGAATAAGTTTCTCAGGGAGTTGGTAGAGTGTTCAAGAGGGGTCTGGATGTGGCATTTGGGGATATGATTTAGTGGTGATTGTGGTGGTGCTGGATTGACCATTGGATTGACTAGATGATCTTGAAAGTCTCTTCCAACTTCAATGACTCTATGATTTTGTCATTTGTAAAGAACAATGTATAATCACAACAATAAAAATAGCCACTGCTTCAATAGCTAGCTCAGTCTAATTAGCAAAGCTGCTTTTAGACAGGTTATGGAATTAAAATCATGTAAAGTAGTGAACAGTTTCTGCTAAAACTTATGGAAGCATTTGTGGAATTAGGAATTAATTCAGTGTAAAAGAATATTTATAGTTACAAAATTGCAATATTTTCTGCACTCAAATCCATCTGAGTAATGGTATATATGCTGACAATTCTGCCACACATCTTCAGAGTAAGTGTGGTAGAAGAATAGAGTACATTCAAATTTATAATAAATTTTCTTATTCCAGACAAAATCACTGTCAGATGTTAAAAAATGAGGAACTTACAGTGAATATAAAACAAAACCTGTTTGCATTTTATTCAGAGCTCTCTATTTCCCTCACATGAACATGTTAAACTTCTTCATCAGGTCTTGCACCCAGGATGAGACATGAAGAATCCTTGCTTTTCTTGGGTCAAAAGGTCTTTTCACCAACTCACAAAATGGTGTTCCATCCCAACTCTACCTCTAAGATAATTTCATTAGTTAAGATTAAGATATCCTTCCACACAGTCCTCATTCAACAAAAGTTGGTCTTTCTTTTTTTTTTTTTT
>VZTE01005949.1:2478716-2538120 GCA_013397775.1 Eulacestoma nigropectus | reverse complement strand
AGGAAGACTAAGAAAGAGCAGAAGGGCCAAAAGGAGTGCTCAGAGAACTGCAATCCAGCTGTACATTTCCATTCGGATGCACTGGTGACTGCATCACCTGTCTGCACAACCAGGAACTTCTGCCAGTGACAATAAACCCTTTCTGCCATGTTTCAGGGATATTACGCAACCAAAAACTTGCACTTTTAAGTTCTTAATTAGTTTTGCTTTGATTTTAATTAAGTTATCTTCATTACAAGAGCTTAAGAACTCAGAACTATTTTTCCCCCCTCTCAAAGCATGTTTTCCATTTGGGATTTTCTTTGATCTCTCACTGAAACATAGGAGGGTTTCCAGATTAATTTCAGCAAAATTTACTTGGAAGCTGAAAAGTGTATTTGGGTAGTAATTTATGACAGAATTCATCATATGCTAAAACCTAAATTACTGTAACTGAAAGGGAAATGTGAAGAAAGAGCATGCACAGCACTTCCTACTTATGACTTTCAGACTTTATATAATACTTTTCAAACCTTTTCTACCTTTTGAGTTAAATCTACATTTTTAGAGCCCAACATACACATTTACATTTTGGGCCGCACTAAAATACAGACAAAATCCTTGGAATGGGTCTTGCAAAACAGTAAACAGACTTTTACATTCAAGGTATAAAAATATGATTATGAAACCATTTCTTTCTGTCCTGCCTGGTTCAGTATAATGCTGTGTTCAAAGTCACGAAATTTTATTCACAGAACCCAAAAAAATCTCTCTCAAGATCTACCAAACCCTGATTTGTGCCTCCACAATGCAAAGGGGCTTAGAGAGCTGTGGGTATGTTCACATGTAGCATTCTAAACAGGAAGATGGATGTTTTATGTGTATTTATTCAGCTCCTGGCATGTTAGTTATCATTTACTCAGCATTTACGAATCAGCTAATGGCTTTATCCATGGGCAAGGCACACGCACAGGTACCCGTCAGTAAAAGCACCATATGCTCCGTTTAAGCCACGTGTGTTTAAATTCCATGTGCAAACTTTCCTCAGTCTGCACATTTTCCCCCCAGCAAGGTCACAAGCATCTTGTTTAGAGTCTGGTCAGTCTTTGGAGTGACATCAGACATCCTAGTTCTCAGCCCATAATATTCACGCTCCAATTCCTTATTTACATCACACAGTTACAAGAATTCCCCGTATTTTTTGGATTTGCTCCATGCTACTATAATTTATGGATCAGACGATGCAAATATTGATGGAGGTCAGTACTAACAAGAAGATGAGAAACATTCATTGTTTCATGCAAATCCTGGAGTATTTTTGGAACTGGGCAGGTGAAAAGTTTAGGGCCTGTCTTGTACCACCTTCTTTTTTGCTCTTCCTTTGCCAAAAGCATACTTCCATTAAGGGGGGGTGACCCAAAGTCCCCTCCTGGATTTGAACAAGAGAAGGTTATTCAGACTCAACTTGGCACAATCTATGGATAGAGAAATGTAAGAAGTACTCAGATAATGAGAAAGACCCAAATATTCCTGAGCCAATTTTTATCTAATCAGCAAAGGGTCACAGATTAATATCTATCTCAGCAAACTACGAAATTACATGATAGTTATGTTCCCTAATGGCTCAAAAATACCACAGAATAGCCAGGTGCCTTCTCTAACACAACAGAGAGACCCTAATAGAAACACATTACCTGCAATCCTGCCATTTGCCAATCGCTGCTCCAAGCAGCCCTACACAGAAGGGAGGCTGAAGGCCCAACAAGCTCCCTCTGAACCATTTCTTCGCAATTATCCCTCACTTCCTTGAAAACTGGAGCAAACATGCAAACACATTCCCCAGGGTGAAGCCGTCCTTCTTTCCAAACAGCCTGACGTGGACTGAATGTCAATGTCAGGGTGGAGGGTCAAAGTGACCATCACTTATCCCTCAGTGTGTGAAGGGTGACAAGCCCTGTACCGGAGTCAACAAGGTGCCCTTTCAGCTGCTGACAGCCCGTGCCAGGGGGAACATGAGCGAAAATGTTCTCACTTGTGGAAAGCCTTCAAAGGCTTCCACTGAAACAACCCTTCTTTCTTTCTCACGTCAAAAAACGTCTTTGAAAAAGCCACTTGTACGGAATGTGAAAACCTCTGAGCTTCTCCACCACCTTAGCCTGTATTATCATAGTGTGTTCATAATACTATAATGTTGTTTCCTCCTTGACAGGAAAAAAAGGCAGTGACAGAAGACTTGAAAAAGTTAATAAATTTACAGAAATAAAAAAATAAGTTTTTATAAGAAACTGCAAGCATCTTGGCAAGAGCCTTCACAGGAGCCCATATATAAGAACACTTCCTAGTCCGAGGAGATACACCTGGATAAGCAACACAAACTTTCTCAAGCCAAAGAAATTCTAGGAGCAGTGACTCGAATAGCACGTTTCTTGTACACAGACGTGTTTGCTGCTACGTCAGGAAGCTCAATGGAGAAAAGACTCAGGCTTTCAGCTGCTCCCAGGATCAAATCTCCAAAAGGTCTGACAGGGAAACTCCTGAAGAGCAGAAGAAATGAGCAGACGGATGGGGACTGAGAACAAGCCACCCGGCGCCGATTTCAAACCCGGTTCGCCGCAGTGCGCCACTCGCTGTGCCTCCAAGCAGGACTTCAAATGAATCTTTTTCATCTCCTATCTCTTGGAACTTGGAGATTTCCAAGTTATGCTTTTTCCTTCGCTATGTTGTAAAGCTTCCAAATTCAATTATAATGTTTTCACGGTAAAATTGCTTCTTTTTTTTAAAGTGGGATGGAAATCCTGACTTGAGACAAATTATTTAAATAAATGCCACACAAAATATTTTCTCTGTTGAAAGCTGAAACATTCATTACATAGCTTATTACAATACCTTTGATAAGCCCTCTGCTGAGCAGATGTTTTATCATCGTGACTTTTCACATATGAACATTTCTAGAAAATATTGAAAGATAATTAATTTAGATAAAATTTCATCTATCAAAGGGTAATCAATGATGTCATTGTTTTAATTTGGTAGTTTTCTTACCATGTAAAACATAAAGCCATTTCATTTGAATATTTCAAACGGTAATAGAATGACATCTGTCCACACAAGGAAGGAAAAGCACATAAACTGTTGCGATATTTTAAGATACTGGGAACATTATGGGAATAATAAAAAAAAATATGCTCTGCTTATCATCACTTTGAATAAAAGTAAAGTTTTCAGTTTTCTTTTAAAGTGCAGATAACTTTCTGAAGGAAAGCTATAGATAGGTAAGATCTAGGTAACTCAGATGACTGCATAATGGGAAAACAAAGTTATACTGAAAAAACAGAAAAAAATAAGTTATAATAAAGGATTAAAAAATCCAAAGCATTACGGAAGGAACTATAAAGTATCTAGGTTGAGTTGAACCATTTTCTTTACTTTCTGTTTTATTTTCCCAGAAGAGAATGTTGAGGCTATGTTACCATTGGTGCTTGATTCACTTGTTGTAGTTTTAGGACTCAAGCACAAACCTCATTCCTTTTGCCAAAAATCTTATCTTACATAGGATAACAACAAGGTTAATCCTGAAATGATAGAGTCTTCTATCAACTAAATGGTTTGTTCTCATGAAGCTACCCAGTCCAGCTCCTTGCCAGGTTGTCAATGCAGCCCTTGAATGCAGCAGTGGAATTCCTGCCCTGCCTGGCTCACTATTCCAGCAGAGCCCACATCTGCCCCGGCGGGCTCCGAGTGTCGCTGCAGGGATCAGATCCCGTTTACCCAGCTCCCACTCCAGCGCAGCAGCACGGGGCCATCCATCTTCCCTGCCCACTCCTGCGTCACTCCATTGCCAATCATTTCATGCTGCCTGCTCTGCTAACCACCATCAGTGTCACCCAGACAGTGGCCGAGCTTGATGGATGGCAGCGATGGATTTATCCCACAGCGATCAACCAAGTGGGCTGAGGGAGATGCAGGGAGGAGCTTGCAGCTTGCACACATAAAATACAAAATTTCGCAGAAGATGGCGGGGCTGGAGAAGTGAGAACCAAACTCTTGGAGAAAACCTTCTCAGAAGACAATAAACATATTTTTGCAGCTAGGAAGGAAGCCCTGTCCTACCCTGCTCTCACAGCTGCAAGAGCCAAGCCTGCTGTCATTTAGCATTTCTCAGAATGCTCCCACTTAAAATGACACAAAATAATGATGAACAGGTTTCAATAGCAGATGGAAGCTTATTACATAATTCAGTTTTAATGACCAGAGAAATCTTAAATATGACGGGTTTGTTTTGTGCAACAAGAGACTTATATTAAATGAAACAGCCAAATCTGCTTCCGTAAGCAACTGCATATGTTTAATACACATTTGTTTGATATTGGCATAATTAATCTACAGGGAAATGGGGTTAAATACTAAGATAACTTTAAACTATACTCAATTATTGAAAGGATGAGAGAACTAGGGGAAAACCAAGCTAAGATACCTTTCTAAATCGTGTCTACATAAAGAGCTAAAAGGAAGATCTCATTACCTGGGTTAAACTATTTTATTCAAGTTGGATATCACCAAATATTAAAAATATAGTAGTAATATTAGAAACTTGCAACTAAAACAATCAGTTCTTCGTGTAAACCTTTATAAAATTGACTCTAATCCTACAAATGGCTCCACATTTATGCTGGACCCTACTGAAATCATATCCATTATTTTAAAAAACTACAATCAACAGTTCTAAGTTAAATGGTAAGAATTAAGTAAAAGGTACACCACAGGGTCACCTAATATAGGTTTAATTGCAATTTAACAGTTGGTAAAGTAGTTACAATTGTGATCTTCTGCAGTTCAGGTCTGACTTTTTTGATAGCATGATCCAAGACCGATAATTTAAGGTGTAATTTGGAAATGCATACAGTGAATAATAATTTTCACACCACTAGAGAGCAACGTATTGTGATATTAGCTGCTGCTGTCAGTAGGTCTTCAATGTGATTTTCTGAATAGGCAAACGTGTTATTCACAAGCAGCAAGACACAATATTTAGCAAAAGGTTGCTGCTGAACAATTTAAAATGGTATTTCGGAGGGCAGCTTGCACTCTGCCCAAAAAGTCCATGTTACAAAGAAGCACCAAAGTAAAGGAGGGATGTGATATCAGCCTGGTGTCACTCAGCTACCCACAAACAAGTCTTGAAACCTCTCAGCTTGGATTTATTGCCCCGTGCCCAGGACAGCGGGAATGGCACCGGGTGAGCTGTGGGAGCCGTGAGTGACCACACGCAGGATTAATGAGCCCATCCGCCCATCGGCTCCTTGGAAACAAGGAGGAAATGGTCAAAGCCTCGACACTAAGGAGAAGAGTTGGATTGATAAAAGGATGGGAAGACTATTACAGGCTTCAAGTTTGGACTGAGAACAAAATCCTTTATTTTTAAAGGGAGCTAAGAGTCACCCTTCTGTGACAAGAGCTTTATTGCAGGAACAAGCTCTTGTCTTAGGTTGCATTCTACAGTCACCACTGGTTCATCACAGAAGGAAAACCAAGTACTATCGCTCAGAATTATTTAATATTATTTAAAAATTCATAAAAATGTATTTATTGAATGTTTTGAAACATCGACATCTTTTTAAAAAAAATAGAGATA
This sequence comes from Eulacestoma nigropectus, assembly GCA_013397775.1. Classification (NCBI taxonomy): domain Eukaryota; kingdom Metazoa; phylum Chordata; class Aves; order Passeriformes; genus Eulacestoma; species Eulacestoma nigropectus. The sequence continues at coordinate 2,532,509 of VZTE01005949.1, read as the reverse complement.
AATTAAGCACTGAATTATTCAAAGGCAAATCAAATCTAAGGATACATGAGTTTAGATAATTATTCCTTTGATTTATTAAGGTGACATTCTATTATAATTCATAAGTGTTGACTACTATTTTTTAAAAAAATACTGTAAAAAGACAGCCATCAAAACAGATACAAGGGAAAATAAAGACAACTTTGGATATAATGTTGTCAAGCAACTTGGTCAAAAAAATTTTAAAAGTTTCTTGCCAAGACATTTGGACACTTGACAAACACCAAAAGAGCCCCACGCATCCTCATGGAGGAAACATTTAATTCAAAGGCGGCATTCCTGTGGGAAGTCATTCCTCAGCTACTGCTCTTTCAAATCCCTGCTGTCCCTGAGGCTATTTGTGTCAACAGGACAAGAGAAACGGGCAATTAGAAAACTAAAGACAGCATCAGGAAAAGGATCAATAGGACGGTATGCAGGATTACACACACACACAAAATGTTTCAGTTGCACAAAAAACAGGGAAGAAATAATTTAATTTTTAACATAACTGCTTTCTTCAATCTGGCCTGGAGCCTGGAGACTGAAGGGTGGCCAAGACAATCCTAAGTTTTAAGAAATTCCACTGCAGTCATGGAAATGAGGCTCATAACCCTGATGTGCTGAACAAGGAGTTAGTGGACACCTGAACAAATATGACACACCCAGGTTGCACAGGGGAAGGTCTCACCACAGAACAGGCTGGAGGAAATCCATCACAAATACAGACTCAGGCTCCTCTTTGTCCCCTCTCTATTCAAAAATCTTTAAGTTATTTTTGAGACTTTCCATATGTGAGGAAAAGATAATTACAATTCAAATGATGGCTGAGGAGGAGGCAGGAGAGGAAATCGAAAACTTCATACTCAGGAAAAATTGACCATCTTTAAATAGAATCCAAAAGGCATCAGACAGGTGGTAAACTCAGGATCAAACCTGCAGATGTCATCATTTTAGCAGGTCAAAAGGATGATGGATGTTTAACCTTTGTTAGCAATAGCAGATCTCACTTCATCAGCAGGAGTGCTGAGGATTTTATTACCAGCTTTGTGAGCTGCTGAGATTGTGCAAAGAAAATTATGCCCTGGTTTTACCACACAAAAAGGGAACAAAGACTCTCTTTGCATTGAGCTGCTTTGCCTCTAAATGCTGATTCCAGCTCACCCTTAAGTGACTTCATGCATATCAAAGGTGAGCCAATGCTTTATACTGTAAAATAGGTAAAATCTTGTCAACTGCCACTTCCATGACAGCAGTGCCAGTCATTCCCAGCTACATCCAGGTGATGCAAAAACATATGCTCAAACTATGTCTGCTGGGATTATTAAACAAACAGAGTGCTCTGTAGTCTAAACCATAATTAGGTACAATGTCAGTATTGTAAAAGCACAATAATTATGGCCCCGCTTGTTCTGCTAATTTCCTTAGCACTAAGAATGTAAATTCTCACAGGCTAACATGAAAGTGGTACTTTTCAGTTCAGAAATCTCCTCTCTCCTGATGGGGAAAAAATACTTCTGTAAAACTAACAAAGCCAGCAGACTCTACTGTATATATACATATATATTTTTTAATTTAAACACTTCATAGGACTTTGGATCAGGCAACAAATAAAGAGCTTTTATATCCCTATGCAATATGGACCACTTAATAGAGTTAAGTGACATTCATCTTTATACCATCTCCTCTCCTGAGAACAGAGTAACAGCAGCCGCCTACACAGAAAAACAATATTAGAAAGCATGTATTTTTAGCAACTTTAATTATATTCTAGCAGCAGGAAAGAAAGAGATGCAGAACCGTACGAGCAGGCAATTCTCCCCAGAAGACAGACACAGCTTCGGAGCTCTGCAGCAGAATGATTTCACTTGCGAGTGGGCTCGAGNTTCTCCCCAGAAGACAGACACAGCTTCGGAGCTCTGCAGCAGAATGATTTCACTTGCGAGTGGGCTCGAGTCAGAGAATTATTGAGGGGACTTCTCCGTTGGTGCTGCGCTGGTTATTCCTTGCAGCTGCTGCACACAATCTCAGTAACTGAGCTAAATCACTGGAGCAGATGCAATCCTTAACAATTCCTGCAGAATGTATGTACACGCACTCCAGAAAGAGATGGTTTGGCCTGATCTATGACCACAGTAATAGCAATACTTCTTAGGTGGTATTTTTTTAGTGGCATCCCATTTCTAAGTTTCCCCCAGCTGAGGATTTCCTAAGAGCAGTTCTCTGTACTTTAGGGCACAGGCAAAAACAGTTTTACCTCTCCAATCCACTGCTGTTGACAAGCTGTGGACCTGAATGCCAGCCTAGACTGTTTGGTATTTTTAATATTTTTTAAAAACATCCGAAGTCACTGATATTTCAGCCATGTAATGGTCAAAATAACCAAGGGAGATCCAGAGAATTGGGGTTCTGAACTAACCCAGCTGATGAACCCAAATAACTTCTTTCAATACACTAAACAAGTCGCTTTTCTGGGCAGTAGGCTGAGGGAAGGTACAGGACAAAACATTCAAATCACTACTGCTGCTGATTACATGTAGTCAGACTTTCATCATACCTACTGCTTTTGCTGTGTGCAGGGCATGATGAATCATTTAGATTGCATTCAAGATGCAAGTGAAGAAAAGAGCTACATAAAGAACACATTTTCCTGCTGCAAAGTCCAGTCCGTGCCTCTCGCCAAGCAGCGCAAATAACTGCAGGATTTGATAGAAGCTGAGCTTAGGAAATATTTACATCACAAAGGTAAATGTTTAGTTCGGTGGTTTAGTGCCATATTAGTTGGGTGAATAAAGCCTCATTCCTTGACTGCGAAGGAGGGCATTTGTGGAGGTGCTGAAGGGCACCTGCTTTGCTCAGCGCTGTTGCCTCTGTGTCCAGCTCAACCTGAGGCAGCTCCACGTTTTTAGGGTATCAGAGATAGAAAATCTGTAATAGGAAATGACTGTTGTAGCATGCAACAGAGCATCCCATGCATGTTACGTTTTCAGGGTGGATGTTATCACTGTAGACAAAATTATACCCACGCCAGAGACTTTCTATTGTAGAAATAAATAACCGGTGAAAGAAACCCTCGCTCAAAATGCCATCCCTTTAGAGAACTGCATTTAAATGCATGAGTTTTACAACCACTATTAAAATAAACGTTAATAAAAACCACACACTTAGAGCACATGAATACACATTCTTGTGGGGGTGTCTATTACAGCTTCAAGAACCAGGACCAGAAGTAAATACTCCCCAGGTGCTCAGCCCACTTGCAGCTGAGAATGGGAAGTATCTGTGAAGATTCCTTCCCACTCTTTGTTAAGCAAAATAGAAAGAATTTAAAAGCCTGGCAATCAATAAATCAGACTGAGGCCTCCTGCACGATGGGTATAAACATTTTGCAGTGCCATTAACACATCCCTGGGCACGTCAAAACTGAACCTTGATGTATTCTTTCATAATCCAGGAGGATTATAATGCTGACTGTTAAGTTCTTAGCAAATGAAGTTGTGCTCACTCAGGAATACTTTTTGTCTAAAACTCTGCCAGAGCACATGCTCTGCAGTATTCAATAGGATCCCCTTTGCACATTACTGCTGGGGCCAGGTAAAGCACCAGTTCTTATAAACCAACTTAAAAAAAAAAAATTAAAAAAAATCAAATTATTGCTCATTTTATGCTAACAAAATCATACACAACATCAACTGTTTAAGTTACCACTGGAAGACTTGTGTAATAAATATTTTAAAGACTTTATTTCTCAAAAATAATTGCAATAGCTCACATTATGGTATGACAGTCAAAAAATATTAACTTTAGCTTCACTTCCTGTATTTGCAGAACAAATACAAGCCTGAATTAGGGCTCAGGGAATGGAATATTTAGTTTGTACAATCTAAATATATCTCCCAGGGAAAAACAATTAATTATCTTTGTTACTGCCACTACTGCTGAGAACAGCTGCAATTTCTGGCTTGCCAAGTTCATGTCATCGAGGGTTATTCCTATTAATATCAATTAAGAACTAAACTGTTTGAGTCTCTTCAATAATGACGCTCAAGTAGATTGAAAGTGCCATCTCACAGAAAGCACACCTGTGGCAGAACAGTGGCACCTATTCTTTTTCTATCTAAAAAAAAAAAATTAAAAAATAAAAAACTTATCAAGAATTATAGCTGTGACCCACTGAAATGTGTTTGAGCAGTGGTAACTGCGGCACACGGATTCATAAGATGGTCCCAAAGACCTGTGTATTTACTTGCACTTAAAAAGTGTGGTAAAAATTTAGTCCCTGAATTGAATCAGAGATACTATTGCACCTTCACTTGGGGACTGCCACTACAGCAGCCCCTAAAGTCACGTCACACTGGTGATATTGAGCGACTTCGCCGCTGAGTGCCCCTAGAGACCACCATGGCTGCAGGAAACTCCTCCCTGGCCACCCCAGCCCTGCCCTGAGCCCACCTACACTCTGGGATCAGCAGAGAAATTAATCCTCTCAACCTAAGAGAGGTCCAGGCTTTCCCTCAGTGTTTGACTTTTGTAGGATATTTAAATCTGTTTCTCATTGAGCCATTGTGGGCTGATAAGTCTAAAGAACAATTTTCACATTGCAACAAGTTTCTTTAAGCAAACAAGTTCACGTAGCAGAAAACTGACATGGATTGAACCAAGTCTAACTAAACTGAGCTCTAGGAATTAATAAACTAATCACTTTTCCTCATTTACCTTTACTTGACTGATAAAAATATAGGGGTTTTTTGTTTGTTGTTTTTTTTTTCCCCACCATCCAATCCTACTCCACACTTCAAGGACACATTTTTAAACAATTTTTTCTTAGATTCATTTTGTGCAGTGGCATTAAAAGAGGGGGGGGATAAAAAAAAAAAAAACAACAAAAACCCAACAGGAACACAGCAAGGGTTTAGAAGATATTCCCAAAGACTGCATTGTGAGACTAAATTTATGGTAGCTTGGGAAGGAATTTTATTTAAGATCCAGCAACAAACCAAGGACGTTTGAAAGCTGTTTTGTGTAACTGCACAAATAAAATATATTTTTTCTGTTATGTGCTTCTTGGTAATGAACACTATCATAAATATTGAGATAATTTGAGCAAAAATAAGCCTTCTAATCCTGGCAGATACAAATACCAGAAAAAAAAAAAAAAAAGAACAAGAGATTTTAAGGGCAATTTGACAAGAAAAATAAACCATATGCTTCATTTTGAAGAAATCACATGTTATCACTAAGGACAAAACCAGCATTCCAGGTAGAAGACATGAATATTGAAGATGACCTAAGGTGATGAATGCAGATGGATACACAGGGGAAGACTTTTTTTAAACTCACACCACCTGTTTAAAGATATTTCAATGATCCCTTGAGGTATTCATTAAAATGGCTGGATATATGAAAGCATTTTGGAAACGTGCCTTTTGAGGAAACAGAAAGATGACATTGTAGTATTGTAAACAGGCTTCAAAATTGTGAAAGTTTTGATTGATGAAAATCAGAATAAAAACGGGATAAGGTGATCTAGTCAAACAGTGTTTGATTAATTGCTTTGCTAAATGGAGCAAGGAATATGTTTACCATTACTATTAGAATACAACAGAAAAGGTGGTAAATCAAATATAGGTGATCATGACTTTCCCAAGATCTCCAGCTGGGAACACTGACGTGTTTTAAGCAGCTCCTGGAAGGGCAGAGTGAGGCCTCCTTAGGACACACCAGGAGAGCTCTGTCTCAGGGGCCCAGCAGGATTCAAAGCTCCACGGAGATCCCTGCACACCGCTCCCATCACACCCATGGACTGAGGCACCAACAGCCAAACTACCCACACTGTGCTTCACAAAACAAAGAATCTTCAAACTGTCTTGGCCACTGGTTCACTTTTTCCATCTCCTGCTGTGCTGACGGAGATCCACAACAGAAGAGCGTTTTACCCAAGCCCAGCCCTGGGGCAGCACTTTCCCTCGCTTTTGTTCCATCAGAAACATCCCACTGGGAATGATTTTAGCTTAAAAGGGAGATGACACAATGCAGTATTAAAGAGCGAGGAGGTGGAGCTGAATCCATAATTTCCCTCTTTTGGTGGACATGTGACCAGTTTAACCTCTCACAGAGATTAATCTGCCAGGCCAAACGAACTTTACCTTCTGCAGCAGAAAGGTTCATGGATTTGTGAGCCCTGAGGGGGAACCATACAAGTTCTCACAATTTACAAAGATGAACGAGTTACAAATCCATGTTTCCAGAGCTCTTCCAATTCCACTGATTTTACCTCTGAAAAGAAGGTCTTTAAAGTTCTCATTGGACACTTGCATGAAAACCACTTTTCATGGTTTTACTCCCTCACTCTGTCTGGCCTCAGGACATTGTTTGGTCCTCAGGGTTTCCTGCGGTGGCCCAAACATCACCGGACGCCATCTCCCTTCTCATTCCTACCAAGTGACACTATTTGTGATCCATACGTGGTCCAGAGGAGATCACAAAGGTGATCAGCAACTGGAGCACCTCTCCTAGGCACAAAGGCTCGAGAAAGTTGGAGCTGTTCAGCCTGGAGAAAAGAGCTAAAGTAGAGGGGTTTTTGACAAGGGCCTGGAGTGGCAGAACAGGGGGAATGGCTTCACAGTTACAGAGGGCAGGGTTAGATGGGATATCAGGAAGAAATTCTTCCCTGTGAGAGCAGTGAGGCCCTGGCAGAGGCTGCCCAGAGAAGCTGCGGCTGCCCCATCCCTGGAAACTTTCAAGGTCAGGTTGGAAAGGGCTCTGAGCAACCTGATGCAGCTGAAGATGTCCCTGCCCTGTCCATGGCAGAGGGGTTGGACTAGATGGCCTTTAAAGGTCTCTTCCCTGACCTATTCTGTGATTCCAGGATTTAAGAATGCCCTAGAAAAACTAATGGGAAGAAAAGAGGTTTCCCTCATCTGAAAAGGGAAAAGGACAGTAGTAACAGGGCTGTTGTTAAGGAAGCAAAAACTAGATGAAATTATGTTACCACAGACAAAAAAGAGATGAAAACAGAGACAACTAAAAATATTAAAAATTATCAGGATGAAAGCAAAACCCTATGCATCCCTACGAGTTACTACCTTGCATGAAACATCTTTTATATACTTAGAAACTGGACCTCTGCACAGCCAAATCCACAGAGGAACCAGGTGAGGCAGAAGGAACATTTCATCGGTGGTACACTGAGTTTGCATCAAGGAGACAGAGAAAATAACCTTTGAAACTGAAGTCCTATTCATCATTCAAATCCAAATGCAGGGTTGTTCCTGTTTAACTCAATGCTGCTCCTAATAAAGTAGGGGAGACTCACTTCACTGGCTTGCAAGTTCATTTTTATTCTGATCAGATTCACTGATAGGCACCGTTGTGCTTCCTTGTCTTGTCAAAGGAACACAGGACCAAGACAGTCTCAAGACTGACATTTCAGTACATAACAGTACATTTATCATTCAAAAGCAAACATTTTATTTTAAAAATATCCCAATAGCATCCTGTGGCAGGTAAAATCTCTTTTAAGTTTTTTTCTAGTCATGGTTTGGTTGAACAACACCAACATAAAAGAGACCACTTCATGAAAAATTCTGATTTTTCCCCCCAACCCTGAAGGTAACTGCCTTAAGTGCTGCATAAATTAAAATTCAACTACACCAATTTTAATGTAGATAGGTATTTTACATAACTTAAAAGTGACAAATAACAGAAATCTACAGAACTACAAAAACTATAAGAAAATCATTTTATGAGTTATCTAGAAGTAATGACTTCTTTGAAAAGTTGCCTTTTCTTTTTCTTTACCAAATCCAAGCTAGCATTTCCCACTTTCTTCATTTTCTGTTATTTTTTTTAATAGCTCATGAGAAATCCTGTTATCATATTTCACAATTGCTGGCCAGGTTTTTCCTGCTCTATGCATGGAAATACATCATTAATCCAGGCAGGATGCCTTCCCTGAGTTTTTTGGTGTGCTTCCCAGAGAAGGAATTCTATTCCTACTCCACCTCTATTTCTGCTTGCAGTAATGCTACACTTGTATCACACAACTGCATTTGCATAAACAAAACTAATCCACAAACCATAACTTTGTCCTTGAGTATTATCACACCCACATAAAAAAATTTAGAATTCCAGCTTGCTGAAATATCATCTAGGGAATAAAGATCACCAAGAGAAGAGATCAAGTGAAAGTTATTTATTTAGCAAAATAAAACAGAGGTTAATGGGAAGATCTTCACGAGCTCTCAAGAAGGTAGAAGAGACACAAGGAAAAGGAACGTTTATACACGTCCTTGTCCTTAATATCTAGACTGGCCATGATTTAAGGTAGAGAAAGTTAGAAAACCTAAATTTTGAGAAATATTCCCTAATGACTAATAAAGGCATAAAATAATAATAAAAAATAAAGTGGTGCTTAAGGAAAGTTATGATGAGGATATAAAGCTGTTGTGTACAATACATACCCAACATTCTTCACCCATAAAGCACAGACAGTATGACCAAAACTTACCTAATGACCATGTTTATACTTTATTTTCCTATGTTTTTACTCAGAGCCATGATCAGAAGTATTTTTTTCATTGCAATGCCAAGACCAGGAGCTGGCACCTGCCGACTTGCATTTAAAGCCAGCAGCCAAAAGGGAAGTGTAATGGTACCCCTTGAAAAATCTCTGTCCTCCACCTAATTGCAATGACCCCAAGGTAACGAGCATTTCCCAGAACATATAAAGTATTCTTTTCTGATGAGGACGGAATATATTTGTTTCCCAAATTAGGCAGAACCCTACAGATGTTGGCATTAAGTGTACTGATGGGAATCATGATCATCTGTCAGAAAAATGTGTAAATCCTCTGGGCTCTATAACAAGTTGACGGTGTTCCTGTGAAATATTAACTAGGCACGATGCAGACATTGACATTTAACTCTATTTCCACTGGATTTTTCTTCCGACTCATCACTGCTCTCTCCAGTTTCCTCAGGCTCTGTATTTTATAGAAATGGCCATATGTTTAGGTTTGTGTTTGATGACATAATTGCAAAACTGCAGCGAGCGAGCAGCTCAAGCCCTGCAAAGGAGCTGCAAACCTGCAGAAACCTTCTGCAATGTGGTGAAAGCCACGTTAACAATTTCCAAATCTCAGCAATAAAATGGGTATTTACGCTGTCAGTTACAGCAGAAGCAGGAGACAAGCACTCCTTAGCATAAACTGGGTTACATTTACAAAAGTAACAGAGGAAATGGTAAATTTGAACCTGTCTACGTTTTTGGGTTCTGTGGAGAAGATGAGTTGGCCTTTCTGCAGATCCATCATCATTTATAAAACAGCAATATGGTAAGACAGAAACTTTATGAATGTTTTACAAAGTTGTAGGTGGTAGGAAACAGCTTCTTGCTCAAAAGAGCAAAACTGGAGTTAGACTCTTTCTCTGCAAGAATTCCTTCGTGAACTTAAGGACTCTCTCTTTCAGGAAGAAGTTTCACTGGAAGGGGTACGGGCAAGATTAATCACTCATAAAAGGTTTGATTTTTTTTCTGATTAATCTACTCAACTGAAAAAATTTCCAGCCAGCAACTTCTGAAACAGCCAGAAGAGAACACACTCAAGGGACAGCAGCAAGGGATGGGCAGGGGAGATTTAACCGCAACTGCACCTCTCTGTCCTGCTGCCTCAGGTCTGACTCTTTACTGTGAGGGTGGGGAGGCCCTGGCACAGGCTGCCCAGAGAAGCTGTGGCTGCCTCATTCCTGGAAGTGCCCAAGGCCAGGTTGGATGGAGCTTGGAGCGACCTGGGATAGTGGAAGGTGTCCCTGCCATGGCAGGGGGTAGAACTAAATAATCTTCAAGGTCCCTTCCAAAACTGCCATCCTGCCAGCCCTCTGGAGCCGGGGACCCTTGAGCATCTCCAAGCTGTGCTGGACATTGGGTCATGCCCAGTGGGTTCCGCCATGCAGGAGATCACTCCATGCAGTACTTGGAACACTTGCACACTTTGGCTTGAATTGCTTCACTTTTTCTGTATTTTTAATTTCTATAATTAATAGACTTAGAGATTACAACTGAAACCAGAGTAAGCATTTAACCTCATGTGGTTTTAAAATATCTTTAAACATTATGTTAGGAAATGCCTGATTGTCTTCCAGTGCTACAGAAAGTCAAACTCCAAAATCTGTCATGGAACAAAAGTTCTTATTCTTCTAATCAGAATATTAAAGTAAATAAAACTCATCCAATTGAGCTAATTATCATTTCAACAGAAGAAGAGGTAAGATTCAAAAGGGAAGTGCTATTAAAAAAAAAAAATACAATCAACAAAATCTTGTACTCTGTAGAAAAACATAATTGGTCTAACTTGATATAGACGTACATTATTTCTTGGATGCAAAAAGCAAAGCTTGATTACAACAGTAGAGAAAGCTACCGTGATTATCCTAATTAAAAATTTGCCAAGTTATTTATAGTATAATACAAGGAAATGGCATTCATTATCCTATAAACTATTCAACAAACCATTAAGCACTGTAATAAAATCAATTGGCAAAAAGAGGTGCAATTATATATATATGTGCTCATGTAACTCCTTAGCAAACTAGAACCAAATCATCCCTCAATCACAGCATTCCTCCTGCAAGCAGTGCAAAGGTGTTTGAGAGATTTAGAAATACAAAAGCAGCTCTTGATTAGCATGTGAACAGTTGTTTAACTTCTCATTTGGTAGCCAACCGCAATTACACAACAGGTTTGCAGAGCACAGAGTTCAGAAGAAGAAAAAGAAATTTCAAAAAGCAGGTATAGCTCAAGAAAATATAAATGAAAGTCTAAAACTATTTTACCACCTTTTAAAATGTGTTGATTTACTCTTAATTAACTGATGAAGCAGCATTCTGAAGTCTTTCTTTCACTACACACACAATTAACTCATAAGCAATCAAGGAAATTAGAGGAAAATTAGAAACAGGATTGTCATAAAGTGTTCATCATCCACACCTGCAGTACACACCTGCTGGAATTTAACTTGCATCAAGAAACAACTGGTTTGTAAAACACCACTTTATTCATTTTAATTTTTTTGAAATATTTTAAGCACAACTTTGTCCACAACCTGGACTGTTTAAGCTAAAGAAAATAGTTGCCCTGTAGGCCAACCTTTCTGATTGCTGGGAACAATAAGAACCAATTGCAGTGAACATTTCAGAAAGGTAGAAGCGAACACACCATAATTTGCCAACACCTCTCCAGTGCCAATCCTATTTAAGCCCATTTAGAAGGGTATTACACTACATTTTTATCGGTTCTGCTGCCCTATCAATTTCTCAAGCTAGAAAATACAAGTTCATCATCCTTATCTCTATCAGCACGTCCTACATCAGCCCCAAGACCCAGCCCGGGACTGACCTTTGGCAGCGCTCACAGGGAGCTGCTACCTGCCAGGCTTTGCTTTCGTGTCAGCTGAACTGCAGAGCAATCCCTCATCCACTCATTTGGCATAAAGTCCAATAAAATAAATCATATTTTTCTTCAAGCTCAAAGGTTGGTTAAGCTCCTGCAATAACACAACGAAGCTCTGTGGCTTTGCCAACATATATATATATATATATTTGGAGAAGCAATTAATGCCTTTGAGGCAGCATGTTAGTGGAAGGGGAACGCTGTGCTTTGATCTCATTGGTGAGAATGAATTATGACTGGAATTCACCAGGGTGAGTAAAACCAGGGGACTGAGCTCACATCCATCCCTCCTGCTGAGGAAAAACATGAAACTAACCAGAACTTCCTCACAATAGTGTAGATTATTCTGCAGAGTCATTCTTCATCTCTTAAAAGGACAAATAAAATAGGAGCTTAGCAATTTTTTTTTTGAAGTAGCCTACCTTTTCTTCCTTTGATCTAAGAGATGTTTGACAATTCCCACATATAGGAAAGGTTTGTATCACATCTCACACATGCTTAGTCCTCTGAACAAGAACGAGTACCCCCAACCCCGTTACACATATTTACTAAAGACTTTGAAATGAGCATTACCTGCAGTGTAAGTTCCATTTACAGAAGCCATTAGTTACACAAATAAATCCACTACCACTGAAGGTATAATTTACCCACAAAGGCCAGTTCTCCCCACCCTCTGCACACACCACACACTGTACGAACCACTGGCATTTGCAGACCACAAGGAGCCTCAACACCGAGCTAAGCAGAAAGATTACTGGAAAACTGGAGCTGGAGCTCATGGAAACAGCTGTTTTCTCCCTGGTAATGTACAAACTAAGTTTCACATCACTCCCTCTCTCACGAGAAACACGAGCGATGAAAAATCCAGTTTGTTCCTCTGCAGTCGGACTCTGGTTGAGAACAGGAACATCTGTTTGGGCTGAGCAACCCCCGCCAGCTGACAGCCTGAACTGAAAAATACTCCAAGGACCAAACACCAAATAGCAAATTTTGATGTTTTCTTCCTCTGTCATTAGTATTTCTTCCCTTACAATAAGGCTTTTGTTTGTTTGTTTTTTTTTTTTTTTAATACTCAGCATAAGCTGAAGAGTCAACATGAAGAATACTGGAGGGAAAAAAGTGCCAAAATTTAAGAGCAGCACATCTTCCAAATTATTTGTGATGCCCTTCAGGTTTACAACATAAGCAGTGATACATATTCATGCTAGCAGAACAAAAATTAGAGGGGGGAACCATTCAGCATAAGAAATTGAGGCATCAGATTTAGAAGTAGGGCTACAAGTCAATCCAGGAGAGAGCTTCAAAGCCCCTGACACCCCCTCAGTAATGTACCTGCTAGTCAGTTCCAACAGCAACTCCCTCCTTCCTCCATGCCCTGGCAAATGACTCAGGCACAGAGATTCAGCCATAAATGTTTTCCTTACACAAAAGTTAAGGACTTTCCAGCAGGAATCACTGAGCAAGTTCCTATATTCCTACACACACATTTAAGTTGCAGCTGAGGGCAGGTGGCATACAACAGCTCAGCTGGAAGGGACCTACAGCCCTCATCTCGTCCAACATAGCCATGACCAGCTGGCCTTAAATTCCCCACAGCTCACAGGACTCAGAGGAGCAGGATTTGGCCCTTCAGAGCCATCAGTGAGGTCTGTATTTCTTGTCGTGCATCTTCCTGTGTGTATTTCAGCTTCGTGCCCTCTCCTGCACTGACAGCACTATTAATCTCCTGGAGAAATACAAGGCAATTAAAATATTACCTTCTTCCTTAAGCCTTCTGGGACTCCTGAACAGTACCATTTCAGAAAGGAGAGGAGAAAAGCTCAACCTCGCTTGTTTCTCCTCTCACCAGCTTCAAACTTGCGTGTTTAATATCCACAGTGAATATAAGCTAATTTAATGGCTCTACTGGACTACACTCTACAGGGCAGATACAAAGCAATGTGGGAAAATAGCAAAGACACAAACGAAACTCAAACAAGCAATTAAATCTGTTTACGATCTCTCCTTTCTGAATTTACACAGCCTGGGACTTGCAGATGGCTGGAGGGGAGCCAGGGTTTGCAGCACCCAGGGATGCCATCAGCACAAAGCTGAGAGAAGAGGATGAATTTGGGGCATAGAGCTATGAGAAGCCATACTGCCTTAATTTTTATTAGGCTTTTCATAATACAGGAATATTGAAGGAGTCATAAGCAAGGAAACAAGCCATCCATCTACGGAACCTAAAACCATTTTTTGTTTAAGTAAAATGCTGGAATGGCAACAAGTATTTTCATTCTAAGAAATGTTGATTGTGCTTATTTAGCATCATTAAAAGAAAAGATGAAGGAGAGAATGAAGAGGAAGAACTTGTTACGTGATAAATTTATTATGAGAACACACTGGTGTGAAAAACCTCACTTTCCTTCAAATTCAACTTCCACAGTCCTGCAGACCCCTCCCCCCACTATTTTTGCCCCACACAAACTTCATGTGGTGTTTCTGCACAACTGATGACCTGTTTGCAATCGTAGCCAATTGTCATAAGCCACCAAAGGGATCATATAATATTTTCTGAAACTAGACTCTGGAAAGGACTTTCATGAACTCTAAAAGTAGGATTAAGCCGACACACACACAGAGTGCTGCAAGCACACACTCCTGTTTTCAAACTCAAGTCTGCCACCTCTTTTTAATTACTCATGTAGACAAGCACAAAGCCAGGCAAAAATATGTTTTCCTCTCTTGTATAACCCTACCAGAGGGGCTACTTCCTTTTCAAATACCTTCTCTGTTTGCTGAATTTTATTCCCTTTTTGCTTTTCATCTTTTTAGTTATTTCAGCTTTTATTTAAATAGAAGATAAAGACGAACAGCTTTTTTTCCTCAAAAAAAGGCATTTCTTGTCAGACATCCTTATGAAGTGACCACATTTTTCTGAAAGCTTGGTTTGGTAATGGGAACAGCTAGAGGCTGATGTTCTTCAAAAATGTACACCCCAAATTACCTGCTGCTGTCTCTAAGCCTTCTAAAGAGATAAAGAAAATGAGGACAGGGAAAATATTTGATCTTTCATGCTATCTCCTGGTAGAAATTCCTTCCTATCTTTCAAACACATTTAAGGCAAGTCCTGGAAGTAAAAGCATATAAGCAGTTGAAATTGTATGATATTGCAGAAGATCTGGCTTTGAAGAAAATTGGAGTTCTTCAAGGTATAAATAGTACATGTGCTGCATTTTGCCTGGTTTTAATGTTCAGCAAAACTTGCACGTGTGTACTGAGGTGTAGTCAAAGTCACAGAAAAACTTCATGTACCTGCACGGTCTGGTTGATACACAGAAGGTTGAAGACTGAACGAGTCAATGGCATTTTGCCACCGACTTCAAAAGGGTTGGGATCTTCCCCTTAGCAAAATTACATTTAGAAGAGCCACAGAATTGGTACTTTTATATAACTTTCATAAGATTAGCATAAAATAAGCAGAGAGCTTTGCTCAAAAGGACATTAACCTTTGCCAGCTTTCAGTGCAAGAGCAGTAGTGTCCTGTTTCCATGAAAAACAAACAAACAAACAAAAAAAAAAAAAAAACCACAACAACAAACCAAACAGATACCTGGCCACTCAGACTGTTTGTTACAAGCTCTGTGAAACCCAGAATGTGAGCAGGGCACACACACACACTCATATTCAGTCAAGTGTAGCAGCTTCTGAGTCACACTGCCAGCCCTGCTTGTGCTCCTGTAGAGAAACAAAGCCCTGCTGAAGCTGTAACACCACCGTGCCCGGAGCCAGCAGATGCTGCATCATGCTCAGTCACTCCTGCTGGTATCAGGGATGTCACAGGAAGGCTCCAGGAAGAGGAGACTGAAATCCCCAGCAAATGGAGCAGGTCTCTGCTCCAGCACAACCCCAGCACTGGTGCTCCAAAGGACACACTCTGGAAGAAGACTGGCCTAGGATTAACGTTTATGGAATGCTGCCTGTATGGGCTTGAAGTCCTGCTCCTTCCAGAGCAGATACCTCTGATTGAATCCATTGGTGCGTGCCTCCATCCACACCACAGTTTCAGACCAGAGCCTTCTCCTCGAGGCTGCTACCACCATCCACTAGACAAATAACAAGAATGATCTCACTGTTCCCTTTCAAGCCACTGTTTGTTAGGACCCTAATGGTTAAGAGCAGGTACATCAAAGCGTTTGGCCGACTTCTCAAAATCCTCAGCTACGGCAGACAGTTCACCCAGAATGTTCATCTCCCAGGGGAACAACCAAACCTGAAAACACAACCCCAGTTACTGTGAACACCCCATTCTCCAGATGAGAGAGCGTTTGCACCAAAGAGCCCATCAGACAGGTGAGGATGGGCTCTGGCCTCTGTTTCTAGCAGGGCTCAGAGATTTGCACTGAACGACAATAAAAACAACCCAGCAGTCACCTTGAAAAATCTAACTTCTTTTCCAATTACATCTCTTCATCATCTCTGCAGGAGGATCCTCAAACCTCCCTGAAAAAAGTTAATGGAAAAGTTTAATAAACCTGTGAAATCTGTCTTGAGAAATCAACCAGAATTAATTGCCAACAAAAATCATCTTCTGTTCAAGATGGAAGAGAACAAACCACCTGGGCATGGCATTTATGGACTGCTTGCAGTAAAAGATACTTGATTAATCCTTTCAGAAATTAAAATGAGTGAAACACTAGCAATAGCTGATAGTAAATAGCTGAAGTAAAACTCAACAAATACAGCACACGTGCTTGGGTTTTTTTGGTGGGATTTTGATTGTTCTGTTTTCAAATCTTTCAATCATATCGCATCCTTGTAAAGAAAACCTAAGTTTAAGTCTTCTTCTTAAATTTAAAATAGCAACTGGTGGTGAGACACCACCAAGCCCATGATTCTATGGAATTACTCTGTGCCTTACCCTGCCCTTTTCATACCTATCTTCTAGAAAAGTTAAAAAAAAAAGAAAAATTAAATGTTTTTAGCAGTTTAGCCATGTGACAACTGTTTGTAAAATGCAGGTAAAGCGTTCTAGAATAATTGAACTACACTACAGAATGATGTTATCAACTTGTTTGGAATTGCCACTGGATACAAGCCAGATATCAAGATTTTAATTAACAGCTAATTAGAGACACAACCTTATCTTGGAGGCTCCCAGTAATCTCTAGATCTCTCAGTGGTGGTGATCGCATCCTATACAATTGTTTAGAACACATTGGAAGGATCCTTTGTCACATTTAATGTTCCACCTTGGCTTTCCTGAGCACACCACTGGCATTAATGCCAACAACTAAGGTCAGAAATGGTCTAAGAAAAAAAAAAGTCAATTTACTTCAAATTAAAATCTATTGAAAAGGCTGTTGTTTTCTTTATTTTAAAAATTAAATAGTATTTGTGCTTCCATTTACTGAAAAGGAGGGTTTGAAAGTTTGATAAGCTTCCATTTCTCAAATAAATAAAGACACGACTAGATTTGAAGAACATTCCTTTGTCAACAGTGCACAAAAGAGGAACTTCTTACAAATCTCAGACATTTCAGTGAAGGAATGCTCCCACTGCTATTTATATAAAATTTTAAACAGAAGCAATCAGTCAAGCTTCTTTAAAAGGAAGGAAGTACTTGATACAAAACTCACCCTCTCCCTTGGGCAGACACATTTTCCATTAGCCCCAGCCTACAAAGCTCAGGGCTGAACAGCACAGGTAGGAAAAGAGAAGAGCAATTTAGATTGTTCTGGGACTTGAGGGAACACTACAACATCCCGAGACGTAACCCTGGCATTTTAAATTGCACAGCAGCTCTGGGGCTGCCACTCAGCCTCCAGCACCAGATAGCGCTTCTCAATTCAGATTAAGAAGGGATCCACTGTGTGACACTGATTACACGGATGCATTTTGCTGACATTGCCAGGAACATTCATTTTAATACAATGGAGGAAGTGGCTGAGGCAAGTTTAAGTTTGACCTTGAAAATAAGATATTATGCAACAGAGAGAATGCTGTGTCTGTGATATATAGAGAAGTACAGGAAAACTAAAGCAGTTCGGTGGTAAATCAAAATATTCAGCTATGGAACATGATTTACCTCATCTAACCAAATTCAGGGTCAGGCCCCATCTACGTTCCAGACTGACTAAATCATGTCATTTCAGCAGCCTCTTTGTCTCTTCTCCAAAATGCAGGGAAATATGAACAAGATCTTTGCTGAACATCGCATAGAACCACAGAATATCCAGAGCTGGAAAAGCTGTACAGTTATTATTTAGGTGTGTGGACACAGCACACTATGCTTGAGCAAAGAATTATTCTTTGCTTTTCAGAGTGGCTGCATCAAGCTTCAGGAAACAGAACTGATAAAACCCAGACACACAAATCACTTTCAAATAGCCAGTCAAACACATTTCTCCATCCATTTGTATCCAAGAACCTCAACGATTCTCCCCTGCTTTCACCAGGGACAGAGTCTGGGCTTGGCAAAAGGTCTTTGACATGGCAGAACACCACATGCAGGTATTGTTCAATCCAAGTTGCTCTCAGAGTTATGTATGTTGGATATGGTTTATTCCAACTGAGAGCAACACAGCACTGTTTATCAGAAGGAGCCTTATCAATACACAAATAAAACTCTGAGCTGGTTCATGCCACGCAGACCCACTGTGCTTTCAAATCCAACTAAAAAGAAACTATGAAGAAGCATTTTGGAGGTTACAAAACCTTATCAGCTCTGCCAGGGTCAACACCGGCTCCAGTCCAGGTTTTCCCCGTGGCAGCAGGGCAGGTTTTTCTTTTTCCTTTTGCCCTCCTGCATCTCTCAGCAACTGCAGCACTGCTGTGCCCCCATTTCTCTACGACAATCAGCACTCCCAGTCCAACCATGGCTAATAATACAACATTTGGTGTTTCTCTGTTTGGTATTTAAACTTGCTTGAATGAGACTTTCATAAAAATAAACCAGCTCCTTTCACCCTCACCCCATCTCTCACTCCTCACATTTTCTCTTCCACAGACTCCGAGCAAGCAAACAGCAAATTTCTCTTACCAATAGACCTGAACAACACTTCCCTGTTTCTGAGCACTGAAAACAATCTTTGATCTTCCCCCCAAATGCTACTGAGACCCAGTAACAAGAATAATTTATAATATGGGCAGAACCAGTGCATTTAATTCTCAGCAGAACAGCTCTCTCACCTGAGATCCCTGGAGCCCCCAAGGTTTTTGGTCTTAGGGAGGGAATGCTGGAGACCAACCCCAGAGACAACATCCCCTGCCTCACCTTCCTTATCTTCACACAATTTACTATTCTTTCAGCATAATCACTGCCTCAAGGTTTCTGTAGTGTCATTTCCCTTCCCTGTCCCTTACCAGCCTCACCCTCACAAAGCATAAAAAGCAGCACTTTTTCCAGACTCAAAGCCCCCCTTAATTAAGATCACTTTCTCCTTTCACCCTCAAACTGTATATTTTATCTAAATATCGTTATCACTCACCCTGTTCATTCTGCACTGCTCCATATTCCTGATTATTCCTTCTTCCCAGATTAAATCCCAGAAGCTGCTTTCCTTTAGAGCATCATAAAGCTGCTGCTTTTCTTTGTCCACCCTTTCCTCCTGAATCCTTACTGGGTTCAGGTGTTTTCCACCAAGTCCAACGAGGAGGCAAATGATTAATCACACCTGACCTGAACTCTTCTCTTTAATCACAACTGACCTGAACTTTTATCATCTAAAAAAAAAAAAAAAAAAAAAAAAAAAAAAAAAAAAAANAAAAAAAAAAAAAAAAAAAAGAAACCCTGCAGGATGCTCTGAAGCTTTATCTATGGTCTTGGAAAAAATGTATTATAGAACATAAATAAAATAAAAAATATGCAACTACCTTGCTCTATTGCAATGATGTGTGTCTAAATATGGGGGTCTTAGGGGAAATCACTTCCTTTTTTTAGTGTTTTGTTCAGAACATGCAGTTCCCTCTCTCCAGCAGCACAGCCAGGTCGGGACTTTCTGGTAGGAAACAGGGCAAATAAACCTGTTTCTGGCATGATCCCAGTATGTTTTATAATGGTGTGGGTCCCAGCACCTGCGTGCTTTCTAAAGCTGAGGGAGGCTTACATCACCTCAGAGCCTGGTACCTCTTTCATAAATAACAAGGGGTCTCTGCAGAATTTAGATGTCTGGGTAACCTCTAGCCAAAAAATCAGCAGCTGAAGGGTGGTTGTTGGATCTCAGCTCTAGAGCAAGTACTTAAATACTTCATCAATTTCCCATTAGTGTCTAGGTCTCTCAGGGAGGATCCAGTGATGGAGTTTATAAAGTTGTAATCGCTGCCATCAGCTGATGCTTAGAAGGAAACGATAGATATGTGCAGGCTCACCTGCCAGGGGGGCTATTAAAGAACAAAACAAACTGGACTGGAAATTATATTAATATATGGTGTCGAAATAAAATTGATTCTAAGTTCACCCAGCTTTCCAGTAATATTACCTAATGCACTGCCTTTCTTGTGTTGTTTTTCTTACCCCCCAAAAAACCCTTTTAAGTAACGTGCCCAAGTCACACATTATCAAGACGGGGTTTTGTGGGTCTGCACATTTCAAAAGCAGCAGGTTGCCAGAACCCTGGTCAAGGGCTGGTTTTCCACTCTTGTTTTTGACTTCACTATTTATAACTGCCTGTTGATATTTCCAGCAAATTACTTTTACACCACAGCCTGTGGATTCATAGAGCCTGGGGATGGACAACTCAGATTAGCAGCTGGAAACACTGTTTTTCTTCTTCTCATTTTTTTTTCAGGGTTTTTTTTTTTTTACACACGTTAATTCTGTGCCATCTGCACTCATTCTGTGCATACACCCTGTCCAGTTCGCTTGAAATTTTTTTTCGCTGATTAAAGATGGATACTAAGTTGGCATTTATCTGAATAGTTTAAAAGTTTCATTTGTATTGAGAAGTTAAAATTTACAAATAAATACAAATATTAGACTGTGTGTTACTGGCCCAGTCAAACAGAGGTATTATTTAAAAACCAATTTTATTTAAATGTATTGCAAAATAGTCCAGAGCAAATCAGACAAAATCACAAATCTGAGGGTCAATATGATTTTCTGATTCAACAGAAAACAAATACATAACAAACTACTGCTTTCCAGGGATCTTATTGATACATTTTGGCTGTCCAAAAAGGACACCTGCCAGTGGCTGACCCAGAGGACTAATTCTTTTTTCGAATATTCATTTTTCCATTTCTCCTGTCTTTTGTCATTCTTTTGGTGAACAATCATTAGGCTCATTTTTTTTTTTATATATTTTGCATTTTTCTAGAATGATAGCAAATATCATACACAAAGTAGAATATACTGATTAGGTCTATGATTTGACATCATAATTTTGTATTGTATTTGCATATTAATGGTGCTGATGGGAAGAACAAATTGAAAGCAGTTATTAGAACATGTAAGGTGAATTTTCTTGCATAAGCTATTTTCATATCATGTCGCCATTAAAAAAAAAAAAATTGTGATGAATGTTCCCCCTGAAGCTGACAAGTTACAAGGGCTTGTACTAAGGGAATAATAACTCCAAGATTCATAAAAACGGTAATTACTTTATCAACCTTCTAGTCACATTGCAGACACACATACTGAATCACTCCAAAATAACACTGACAGAAAAATTAGACTTTATGTTGATATTACACTTCTTACCTGAGGTTTTCTTCTAAAAACATACAGGCCCAATATATTGCTAATTACCCTGAAACCAAGAAAATCAGGTTCATGTCACATCTCTTTAAACACCCAGGTAAGGCTGGATGGGACAGGGAGAAGAAGGAGTAGTTATCAGGAGGAAGGAGGTATTCAAATTCAAGGATGGCACTGCCAAGGGGGAAGTTACCATATATTTCCTCTAGGAATAGTAAGGCTTAGGCTGACAGCTCCTTGTAAGACCCCGTCATCTTGGACAGTGTCCCAGGAAGGGCAGGAGAGATAAAAGTACACCATAAACCAAATCAGCTTCCAGTGGAGTTTAATTAATTAATAAAAGAGATTATGTGGTCATGCCACTACCAAGGAACATCCACATCCCTCTTGGCTTTGTCCATTACCACACCAGCTGTGAATGAGATCCAAAAATGGGTCCAAAAAGATCCTAACCCTACGTTTTATTTCTCCTATGAAACTGCCCAAAATATCTACAGCTGTGCAGGTACAGCACCGATGAGGAATAGCTCCATGGATTCAAGTGGATATTCTTGTGTGCAGAGGCACAACCTTTCCTAGCATGGCTGGATCCCCCAGAGCAGAGAGCTCTTCTCAGCTGAGAGAAGCACTCCTCTCCAAAAGACAAAATGCTAATTGTGATCCCAGAGCTCATTCCTGAGTGAGATGGGGACCCCTGGGCTCCATCCCGAGCTGGTTTTGTCTGTAAAAGTGGCAGAGTCCGGCTGACCCTTTGCCTCCACATCCCAATTTACTCCTCAGCCCTGGAGCAGTGAGGCCCCGCTGACTCTATTTCCAGCTCTTATCTCTCCTTGGGCAATCAATAAGGACACGGAGCACTGCCCTGAGGCTGTGGATACTAAAGGATGGTGGGGTGCTGGGCTGTGCAGCACTCGGGTCCTTTCCAAAGACCCAACAGTTAATCCTTTGCAGAGTTCAATGTCTGTATCAGCATCCCTGTGAGATAAATAATATTACCACTGAGGTTTGGAGGTAGAAGCATTTAATTTACTCCTCAGAGCTGAGCGGATATGCAGTATTTGTTCTGTGTTCCAGTAAAAGGGTGCAACTGGAAAAATAAATGCTCATTATTTCTTACTTAACTCATTAATCACTATGTGCTCTTGGAGCAACCTGAAGGAAAGAAAACATCATTAGGCTGGAAATTAAAAGGATGGTGTTCCTTCTAGTTTTTTAAGTTTTAACACACAATTTGTCTCATCCAGCAGATCAGAGTTTAAAGACTGGAAGATTCAAGGTGGTTCTCACTTAAAAAGGTGTCAGTCAGTTCTCCATCAGGGAATCATTGGGTCATGAAGCGCAGATTCTGTTTGAGGTGGAGAGAATGAGATTAAATGTATTTCAGTGCCTAATGTCCATGAAAAGGCATGGGATTAGAAATGTATAAAATTAGAAATGTATAAAATTAGAAATGTAAATACTATCATGATTTTTTGAAAGAACACTTTCAGGCTGAGGCAGAAAACCGTCCTCAAAAAAATGCTGCAGTTTTTCTCTTAGGTATACACTGCTTGTTCTCTCTGCAAGAGCCTGAACTACTCATTTTTAAACTCTTAATCACATTATTTTAATTTCTAATGAGTTCTTATGTGCGGGCTGGACATTTGAGCTTTTTAAGAAGAGTGCCTTGCAGATGGAAATCTCTCTACAGAGGGACTGTATCCTCCCTGTGAGCTCCCAGGCTCAGCATAGCCTGAAAGGAGGCAATAGCTCAGCCTTTGTTCCAGCTGGGTCCTTGACCTCCTTGTTTACAGTGCTAATGGGGACAGCAGTTAGTCAGAGTCAAGATGGCATTTCTGAGATGTGAATAATCCCACAAGAAAACAGGCTGGAACAGTCGGCACATTCACAGCGCTGGCCTAACCCAGCCACTGGCTCGTTGTGATGTTCAGCCACCACCACTGATCCGAGCGGGAACAGAGACAGTGACCTAAAGGAAATATAATCTGTGTCCCATTACCAACTCCCTGAGACATTCTTCTCCTTCTAAAGCCCAAGATTCTCAATGCCATCCTTCTCAAAAGACCCTCTTTCATGTCACTTTTATCATCCTGACCTTGTTCTAGTGGGAATTTCCATTCTGTCCTCTGAGACATGCAAACGATGCAAAATTTCACTCCTCTCTTGCTGCACAAAGATCCAAAGAGTAAAACCCCAGCTCGGGATGTGGCCTGTCTCCCTCAGCCCGTGTGACCAGCACAGAGTGTGTGCTCCTGGTCACGCTGCACAGGCTGCCCCGCTCCCACCATGGAGTCACAGCTGGCTCGCCCCTGGAGCACCAGTTGTGCTGCCAAGAACACGCAGTGTAGGAAGATCTGGTATATTAAATAGTTATCACATACAAACTCCATTTACAGAACTTGTTTTTGCAGAAGAGTGAATTATCCTGTTTGACAATATCGTCTTTACAAGTGGAAAAATGTGACATTCAAGACATCAAATATCCGTCTCGGTGTTTTGCTTGGCAATCAAAGTCCCAGATTACAATCCTTGAGAATTTAATACACCTCTTCAGCAATTCCCTGTAATGCTACTTGAGTGAGCATAAAACACTCTGTGTTGAACCACTGTGGCCTGGATTTCCTTAATTATATTGGAATAAGATGAAGATTTCCCCAAAGAGCAGCTGTGACTCAAATGCACTCAGCTCTGCCCAGCTAAGGGGGTCCCACCCTGTGCAGACACCAGGTTCATAGGTACCATGGCTCAAGAGCTGTGGCTTTAAGCCCCATGCACTCAGTAGAGCTGTAATTATAACACTTAAAGCTATTCCAAAGACTGAACCCACACATTAAGTAAAAATGGAAAGTAGAAAACATTGTACGGAGAGTATTGTTTGTGAGAGCTCATGGTTTTAAACTTCCCTCTCCAAAACCTTCAGCTCTTACCGCTTTGCATCTGAGTTTTAGAAAAAAGCTGTGTTTTTTTGTATCTGGGGGCCAGTAACACAGAGGAAAAAAAGAGAAGAGTGTCTGAGGAGATGATCAAGGCTGCATTAACCTGAATTTTTGATAACACATTCCTTACTATTCTTTAACATGGCTTTGAGAAATGAAGGCTCTGGGGAGAGGTTAAGACATCTTCCAGCACCTAAAGGGGATCCAAGAGAGCTGGAGAGGGGCTTTGGACAAGTGCCTGGAGTGACAGGCCAAGGGGTAATAGCTTCAAACTGGCAGAGAGCAGGGGATTAGGTATTAAGAAGAAATCCTTCCCCATGAGGGTGGCGAGGCCCTGGCAGAGGTTGCCCAGAGAAGCTGTGGCTGCCCCATCCCTGGAAGTGTCCAAGGCCAGGTTGGATGGGGCTTGGAGCAACCTGGGATAGTGGAAGGTGTCCCTGCCCATGGCTGGGGGGTGGAATGAGATGAGCTTCAAGGTCCCTTCCAACCCAAACTATTCCATGATTCTGGGACCCTTGGTGAGTGGAGGACTTTAACCACCAGTGCTGGGGTCATACAGGAAGAATCATTTTAGAATAAAGAGACACAACCATTGAATAGACAAGAGATTATTTTTCTACTTTGTTTTCAGAACTTTGATCAAACAATCTTATCTAGAAACCTCAGAAACCACTTCTCTGTATGTCGGTGGAATCACAGCCCCTTCTAACTTGATTCACAGCCTTAATAAGTTCTGTCATCTGTTCTTCCAAGTCTCACTCCAATGTGCAGAAGAGCCTTATTTTGATTTATCTGTGTAGGAAATGCCAGAGTGTAACTTGTACAGTTCGTACAGCAATCGATTCCCTGCAACAGCGCTAAGATTACACAAATAAGAGCTATCATTTCCTGAATTTCACAGCTGAAGGGAGGAACATCATTCTGTCTACTGCACCTTTTAACTTATGAGATGTATAGAAAAATCATAAATAATTTCCATAGGAAGAAAGAGATGCTGCTTCACCTTCAATTTTCCTGTAACTTCAATGCATTCAATTTTCAGATTAGTTTGATATAAAGAAAAGGGACATCAATGAAAGGCTATTATCCATCTGACTTTCTAAGTAGAGCTGCAGCCATGAAAGGTTACTGGAAATGATGTGGTTAAAGCACTGCAGTACATGTAGAAAATGTAGCAAGTAAGGTCAAACTTGCAAGCAAATTCACATGATAAGAAAGAATTGCTTTGATGACTTTTAAAACATCATAGTCATACTATATTGGGTCATCCACACTAGCTTGAATCTTTTTAAAAGTTATAATAAATTGAAAAATCCAATTTCTTGGATGAAATATTTTTATTTTTAAGTCAAATTCAAGCTTGATTGAAATGTACTTGCAGGATTTGCAAAGTAAGCCAAGTCTGTAAAGCAATCAAGAAATTTTGATGTAGGTAGCTGGAAGAGTGTCATCCGTGATCTCCAAGTTCCCAACACAAAGTTTCTCAGCAATGTATGAGGGAGGGGAGCTCCAGGGTTCAGGACGTCTGGTAGATATATTCTGTTCTGGTGGAACTAATGCATTTAGTTGCTAAAACTAAATAGGAAAGTTTTAAAGGTGTATTTGAAAATGCATTAACAAATCCCCTAGAAGCTGTTTCTGATCAGAGGAAGCTGAAATAAAATAATATTACAAATTTTTGAGTAATTTTTGGTGTTTCATCTACTTCTCGTACCAATAAATAATAAAATAATATTTGCTGCTATGGAAACTTTAATTTAAGCAGAGAACAATGATTACACCACTAATTTGGATGGGTCTGATCAAACAAAATTCTGTTTTTCTGAGCCAGGTCCAGGCGTGGATCTTTATCCACAATCCCACACCCTGCTCTGTCTATGACACAGAGATCACACACACAAAGTATTTTCTGCAGAATACACCTCGGGAAGCCCGTCACTACATTGCACTGTGCATATAATTCCATATCACTATTTGTTTTAAATCCAGTTATCTGTAAACTAAACGGGCAATCCCACATTTTGCCCTCCAGTGTCTACTGGCTGCTCCTTGAGGATTTCTGGATGTCAGCATACTCTGACTTTTTTCCTGAGAAATAAAAGTATTTTTTTCTCTGTTACCTTCTGCTTGAAATGTGATTATCAGGCCAGGGACTCATCGTTATTTTAGTATCTGACAGCTTCAGAATAAAATTGAGATATTACATATCTGTTGCCCTGAAAGCCTTCGCAAGATTTTGTGTTTGAGGGCGTCTGAAGCTGCATTTCCCTTGGATCTGTGGCCACAAAGTGCTCTGACCCCTCTCTGCAGCAGCCTCTGTGCCCTGTGCCTTGAAAGGAGGCCGTGGCAGAATCCTGCAGCCCAGCCTGTGGGGTGCTCCAGGCCAGGCCTGCAGGAAAAAAACACCTGGCAGATTTAGGATCTTCCCCCCAGAACTGGGGTGGGGTGTTAAAATAGAGAGCGGAGAGCTGGGCTAGGAAGGACTTTAGACAGCAGGCTATTTCTGGGTGACGTGAGCTGGAGAGAGCTTTTGTTTTTCTAACACTTGGTAGAGTCGCAGCTCGCTGGCAGAGAAACCCCAGAGCAGGAGAGGAGATTCTGGACAGAGACAAAGCTCATGCAGAATTCCTGTCTTCCACAATGTTGTAGAGAGAGGCGTAAAGGGAATCATCCTCCAAGGAGACCTCAGCTCGCTCACGCTTGCAGGTTTTCCATGTGCTGTTACTCTTAAATAATATTACCCTGCTTTCTCTATAATTTTAGAAAGGCGTAAAAAAGTCGAGAACTTTGTCAGCTTCACTCACACACTCTGCAATGGCACTTCAAGAGGCAAAACCCCCCAACTTCAAAGGCAATCCACAAATACCGGTGTTGTTTTCCTTGGATAGGCTACCAAAGGATAAAGCAGCATTAAATAAATCTTTCATGTCATCAAAGAAATCCTCATACCATTAGGCATTTGCTGGGATAAAAATATCTATATATTGCTGGAGGGGATTTTTTTCTGCTCTTTCTGAACAAAAAAAAAAAAAAAAAAAATTACTGCCAGAAGTTCAGAGAAATGAAAACTAAGTGGAGCTCATGGCAGATATGACATACACACCTTTTACAACGGGATCAACACAGGCTCTTCACTGCTTTTTACTCTTAGAACTATTTTAAATTGTCTTGGGTCTAAACTGATTTTCCTCAAACCGTGTCTCCAGTTCTGCCGTAGCTTTGAAAATGAGACAGCTGGCAAACAGCAGGAGAATACCTGCTGTGTCCAAGGCTTTCTGGAAGGCTGGGAGCCAACTGCACTGCTAGAAACCCACCTCGAAAAGGCTTCCTGAGGGACCGTGTCTGGCTTAGGGCAGAACCCCTCCTGCACCGTGGGCACAGGGAAAAAGGTCATTACACCTCCCTGTGCCTAATTACTCCTAAGAGAGAGAGTCCTTCAGGGAAGAGGCCGGGATGTTTGTCACATCCTCATCACTCCCCAAGGTACCCAGGGCAGGGAAGCTCACATGCAAAGGCCATCAAGATGTGGGCTTAGCTTTAAATTGCCTGTCACTCGGCACAGGTAATGGTACAATTACCGGCATCCCTCGACATTCAACTCTGTTTCATGCTGATGCATATTGCTGTAGAAGGATTTCCTCAAGTTCTCCTTATGCAGAACATTACATTCTTCCCTCTAAAAATCCTGATCCTAGATGCAACTCATGCCAACATTATTTCCTTTTTTTTTTTTTTTTTTAAATCCACCTGCAGTTTCTCTTTTCTGTTATACGACCACTCCCAACCCCTGTCCTCTTTTGCTCTTGGACACTTGCACCAAGAACAAATGAGGTCTGTACTGGTCTGAATTTGCTATGAAGCCCCAAAGGCAGATTTTCTTACTAAACAGAAGCTCGTTTGATTTGATGGCAGGGGATTGGAATGAGATGATCCTTAAGGTCCCTCCCAACCCAAACCAAGAGTTAAAGAGCTACAGAATCAAGAATTAGAGTGATCAACTAACGTGGAAAAAGTTGATAACATGACTTTTTTTGTTGCTGTAAAACAACGAAACAGAGTTTAGCATTGAACAGCCTACTAAAAACATCAAAGTGAATAACTAAATGTGAGATTCCAGGGAGCATTTATGCTGCCCTTGGATATTGCACATAAGAAAGAAAAGGCTACTACTGAAAGAGGTGACTGATGTATGTAACCCTGAAAAAAAACTTAGCAACAAGTAGAAAGGATAAATAATACTTCAAAAAGAAATCAGATGCTGGATCAGTCTTCTAAGTTCTGGCTTAAGGTGCAAAAACTTTACTCTCATCAACATAATCAAATAAAAAGGTGAAACTTTTTTTAAATACAAGCTTTTAAAGATGTGACTTCAACACATTCTTATTATACTGGCAGAAACTAATTACAATACTCTCTAAACATATTCCCCTATCAGTAATAAGGGAAAGGCTTAAGGAGAATTTCTGATTTGAATGTTCTTTTTGTTTTTTATTTCCAAATAAGACCATGGGAACATATGAGAAACAGACCCTTGGTGAAAGTGCAGGGCACCTGAACAAATCCTCCCAGTTTAAGAGTGGCTAAGAGTGGCTTCTGACAAAAGTAACTAACTTCTCATATCTTTTGATTATTGGAATCTTCTACCATGATGCCACCTAGCACTGAAATATCTTGTCAAGGACTAGAAAGCTTCTACACTAAACAAGAGGTAACAAATTTAGATACTTTTTGTACAAATTTGGCAAAATGAAAGCTCTGTTATCACCTGTAGTGAAAAACCCTATCCTCATGATCTCTGTCTAGATGAAGAGTAAGTGAGCTGTGATTCACCAGGGCAGTGAAAGACACTTCAGCTGTTGATTCCTCAAGCAAACTCTGTAAAAATGGTGGGGACACATTTCAAGGAGAGAGACTCCATTTGAGAAAGCTGCTCTGGTGTTTTGTGGAACCAAACGCGCCTGACTTCGGGATGCAGGGCAGGTACGTTTGTTCTGGCAGCCTTTTAATTGAATCTCTTCTCTGGCAGAGAGGCGGCTCCTGTGTGCGACAGTAATGTAGATTTATGGAAAACAGTAAGGTGATCACCTGCCCTGCTGAGTTATTATTTTGTTTCATTCAAAAAAAAGAAGTGCTACGCCTAAACTGATGGGCTGATGTCTGCAGTGACATGCGGTGCCTGTTTCATAGTTCAGTGGAGTTAATGGAAAAACTCCCATTGCCTTCACTTAGGAATCAACCAGCAAGTGTATAAACCAGGCAAAACAGACACTGAGAGAGAAAAAATCCTAATGTTAGGTAAGTGCCAGAGCAGGAACCGTTTTATAAATATCCACATAGCTAAAAGAATTTCTTTTGACTCCATTCTTGTCCCTTTGTGTTCCCTGGGTTTCATATTTTGGCAGATTTATTTAAGGCAAGATTAATCACCAAAGCAGTGAATTTAAAATTAATATCCCAGAATATGAAAAGAATATAATTAGAACATTAATTTTAAATTTATAATCATGTTTATGCATAAATAATTATTAATTCTTTCACTCATCTACCTCCTCATAATTATCTCATCCTAATAATAACTTTGTCAGATCAATGGAAGTTCTTTCTTTGACTTTGCTGGGCACAGGAACAGACTCCTAACCAGAGATAAAACACCCTACAAGATCCAGTGCATCCAAGTAAAGCTGCTTAGGTTTCAAACATCAGTCTACAAAACCACTCGACACTTGTATTTTGTCCTCTGCAAAAAACTCCCTGGGAAAACACTTTCGTGAATGCTAACAAGAAATTGCCTAGGGCAGAAATTACTTACATGTATATACCCCCATCTTTCCTGTTAAATTACAGCTAGACACAGCACTTTGTGTCCTTCCTCTTTTTGGTCATCAGGCCAGAGACATTTTCAGGAAACCAGACATTTTCAAGTTTTCAATTAATATTTCCAAAACTTCTCTTCATGGACACAAAATTCTGCTGAAACAGCTGGAAGCACCAGAAGAATCCAGCTGGCTTCACAAAAACGAAACTGTGGTTTTCACCACACAGAGTATCAGCTAAAAAATACCCTTTGTTTAACCACAAGGGAAATATCGTGGTCGCAGGCAGGTCAAGTTGAGAAGGATGCACTTTTCCACCAGGATACAGAAGACAAGATGCATCCCTGTGTGTAACTATCATCACCCAGCAAACCCCCTCAGCTGAGCCCTTCTCCACCCAGAGGAAACACTTCCATGGCTCCTTTTCAAATGCAGTAGTGTTTGAAATGGTGGTATCACGTCCTTTTAACTCAAAAAGTCTAAATCCTGCACCGTCCTTTGAGCCTTTTCATGGCTAAGAAAGTTTCTAACTGAGGAAAGAGCAATCTTAGTGGTTCTCCATCTGTTACTTCAGCTTGCTTGCAAAGGTTTTTCTCTTTTTCTCCTTAGAACACACACACAGCACATTTACTGCAAGTTCCAACACTGGATTTAGTTCATCTTTGTATACTTAATTGGGGTAGATAAGACAAAGTAAAGAGAGCAAAGTAAATGAGGTAGAAGGGTAGTGGAAGAGGAATGGTGCTCATGATCCCACGGGTAGAGCTGTACCAATTTATCTCTCGACATTTTGTCCCATGTCTCATCCAACAGCCGTGTTTGATGAGCAGGGAGGGGAGCACCAGGCCAGGGCACAACTGCAGCACCGTGATACAGAGACTAGAATTGAAGAGCCATCGTTTTCTATTCACCCCTTCCCACTGGTGCATACCTTCTTCATGGAAAAATCCACTTAGGAACATCTAAAATTGTTCCCTGCTCCATTTTAACGATTGTGCAGCTGCAACTTCTCTGATGGAGAAAGTCAGAGATGAGCAGTTCCCTGGAGTGCTACTGCAATGTGAAATATTTTCCCCTCTTCTGTGCCTGTGTAAATGGCAGTAACTCTTTGGGATGGACATATGCTACCTCAACTTATTCCTGTAACTTCCACACAGTCAAGCACCAGCAAAACTTGGAGGTTGGCACTTGAACACTTTGCTTGGTGCAGCAAGTCCTACGACACAATAACGTTTCTCATATTCCTCGCGGCAGTGCTACTTGTGGGAGAGGAATAATTTCTTTCCCTTTTCATTTGGCTTTTGAGTCCAACCCTGCCACTGATCAGCTCACCAAATGCCAAGTGACTCCAGTGCAAGTTCACATATAGCTCCCTGGAAAAGTGGGATTTATTAACACCCTGCTGGAGCTCCCAGGCTGCTGCTGCTGCCTTATCGATCAGATCCCATGAAATGGCAATGGATAGAATCAACCAAGGGCCATCAGGCTGACTGATATTTTTACAAATTTCATTTTGCTTGTTATTTTCCTGGTGCTGCATGTGGGGAAACAAAGGTGCTAACAACATAGGAGGGAAATAATCTCTAAAAAGATTGAATTTACAAATCAAATGAACTTACAAAATTAAGTGGCATTTACTCTAGGCAAGAAAAGATTTTATCTGTATCTTATCAACAGTGCTTTTCAAGGTATGAATTCCTGAAACAGATATTCCTGGGTTTGGGGTTTTTTTCCTCCCCGAGTTTTAACCTTTCCAGTCAATCTAGTCCTATTTTTTTTTTTTTATAAAAAAATCCCAGCTGACCCATGCCCAGCATCTAACTAAGTCTTCTGGGATTTAAAAACCACGTTTGCTTTCCCATTCAATACTCCCAGGCTTAAGACTTTGGGTGGACTTTAATCAAATGCACATTGCCCTTTGCTTGATCTGAACAATCAGCTCAGAAAATTTCTCATTATGGCTTTTGTAAGAAGAAATAATAGCCTGTCTTCTCACAAGCAAACACAATTTGAATGAGCTAAATTAATGGCTGCTTCTCTTAATTTTTTCCTGCTACTGATGTGATAGGTTATATATGAGGTGTAATTACAATAATGTCAAAGTCGCTGCTGAAAGAGTTAATCTGCAAGGAAAAATTCTCATCAGGAAAAATAAAATAATCTCTGGGATGGAGATGAACTGTTTTCTTGGTAGCTCTTGTGTGATCAAAATGAAACTAAGCTGAACTGCTGAAACAATAAAAGTAAATTGTTACTGGGGCTTTGCAAACCTCAATTAAAATAAATATTATGCGGAAAAAATCATTCTGGATTTAAATTAGGATAAAACAACTGAAAAAGGAGTTACCAACCAGTTGTGTTATGTCACAGTAACCTTCAAACACTTCTTACAGGAGACTTTATAATAAAGAGGTTTAGCTTAAAAAAAACTACGAAGAAACCCACCCCCATTTTACTTTTATGAGCATCAAAAGTCATCTTATTATATATTTTCCCTCTTAAAAAAAGTTTCTATAAAACTTTAAATTAGATAAATATGGGTATTAATGGTGGTTTTCTGGTCCCAGCTTTTCAATTACTTTTAAGAAAGCAAAGCACTTTGAAAATAATGTGATCAATTTGTTGTACTTACTCTAACAAAACGAAATCACCATCTAATTATCCAGTCAAACAAAAAACGAGTGCTAACTGGGGGGTAACTAATTTTAAATGGCAGGTACCAGAATGGAAATCATGCCTCATTTTGCATTTTTTTTCTGGTAGGTATAATGCAGAGCAATACAGTATTTTCATTATTCATTTGCCTTTTTTTGTAGTGCTGTGCACTCTGTCACAGAGCTGAATTCCTTGCTGAGCTACCAGGTCCCGGGATGCCTCTGGCAATGGTAAAACAGATTTCTATAGAAACTGAAGCACAATCCACACTTTCACTCCTCACCGGTCTGTCCCAGCCCTGAAACTGGGTTCCTACAGCAAACCATGAGTTTCTTCATCCCAGAGCACAGCACAGAGCAGAGAAGCACAAACTATGACACGCGTCACTATGGCTTAAAGAGGACTGAAATGTCCTGTTACTTCTCCAAAAACAAACCTCACCCCTGTCTCCAGCAGCCTGCAGAACATTACCTCCACAAACATTTATGTATGTAGAGTGTTGAAGTGTCAATTACTGTCAATTAAGCTGTCTTCAAAATGCTGGAATTCCAGGCTTCTTATAAGCACTGTCCCATTAATCAGCAGTGAAACAGCCCATTCTCAATGGAGACAAAATTATTGGTCTAAAAATGACAAAGTTGAGCTTGTAAAGGAACAGCAATGACTTTCGTAGGGGCTGACATTTCTGCACAACGTGGTGAGCTATTAATTTGCTAATTAAATGTGCCACTATTTCAGTGCATACTTTTAAGCAACAATCTAAATTGAACCTGAAGATTAAAAATCTCGCCCTAAAGGCTTGGATTTCTCCCTTCGTTTTACTCTACAGTCTCTGAAGTAAATTACAGGCTGCATTTTTTGTGACATTCTCAGGAGGGAAAGTGAGAAGCTCAAAGGTCAGACTCTGCACTGCCCTGGGGGAACAGTCACCAGTGCCCCGTAGTCTCCTCTGTAGCTGCAGAATTTGTATATTTGATTAACCTTCATCCTCCTGAGAGTTCCAGCAGTGTCCAGAAACACAGCTGGGCTTTGCCATCTCCTTCTCTCTCCTTTTTACCCCACTGCTGAACACCTGCATTCACACCTGGAGTGTGGCAATCGCTCAGGTGCTCTCAGACCTCCTCTGTGGCAGGAGCTTGGGAAGAGATTGCACGTGGGGGTGTCAACACCTTCTGCTGCTGCTTCTTTAGGTGATGATTCCCTTCATCAGCTCTTAATTCCACCTTATTAAAGAGCCATTGCCTTACAAAATGTCATTACCCCAGACCCTTGCTGCCAGGTAATTTTCACCCACCCAACATCCTGACAGGGAGTGTTCATGTAGAAAAAGACTTTCTTTTTTTTTTCCCACTAGCAGTTGGGAAGTGAAGGATTTTTTTTTTCCCCCCCAATAAAATGGCAGAATGACTTGTACACATCAGGCCAAAGAATCAGTCAGATTTCCAATGCCATCTCCAGCTGTTCCTCAGCCAAAACTCACAGGCCATCTGTGCCAAGCTGAGTCAAGCCTCACCTGAGAACAATCCACTTGGCTCTCCTCTCACTCCCTATGTCTTATTGGCTGCCCTTAACTTCTCAGTCTCCTCGCCAGCTTTTTGCCCCTGCTTAGAGAAAGACGCTTTCCTTAAACAGGGTTCTTGTCCCTATTTTAGAGATCTCATCGGGGACCTTGGTCACTCGCAAGATCTCAGCAGTTTTGTTCTGTGTTACTCAAAGGATTACTGGTGAAGGTCAAAATGAAAATTTTCCACCACCCTCACACAAATATGCCCTTCACTTCCATATGACCGACAGCTTTCAGGGTCACAGAAGGAAGACTGGCAGTTCTGTGATGTGGAACATCAAGTGAAATCCAACCTAATTCATTTAAAAGAAAATCCATCTTTTAACGCTTCAGTTGGCTGATTTTTCTACCAGCAGAACACAAAGCTCAGATCTTAGTCAAATTCACAAGTGACATTGGGCCTGTTCCTTTCTCTCTTGTCTCCAGATTCTCCATATCCAAAAAAAAGGATGAAGTGTGTAAAAAAGAACTGAAAAAAGCATCAAGGGGAAATTTGGCAACTCCAGGTTCCCTGGCAGTATGGTACATGGCTCTCTCTGGAAATCAGCTCTTCCGAAGTTCCTGTTATACCTCCGTCCTGATTTCCCCAATGACAGTAAGCACTAGAAGAAGAAAACCCATGCTTGGAAGATTTAAACCCCTTCAATTATTCCTTTTTTCGTTTCTGTCTCTCCTCTGAGGAATGCTGTTTCCTGTGTAAATTATTTTCTCCCCCAGCAGCCACCTCCCACAGCTCAGGGAGCCCCAGCCCAGCGCTCAGGCAGCCACAGGCTCCTCCAAGCTCCTGAGAATGGGCACTCGGTGTCTCTGCGAGGTCACACCGGCTGAAATCAGTAACTCATCTACAAATGAGGAGTTTAAAAGGCCTTATGTGAGCAACCTCCTCAGCTGCGTTCCTTAATGGAAACCTGATCCGAGTGTATATAGACATAAGTACGTGTGAGTGTATTCTCTGCTTACAGAATGTCCACATGCAGAACTTTCACAAGGTGTCATACTCATCGCCAGCCTCATCACCTGTATTTTGTCTCTGTAGACATAAGTTTGGGTTCCATTAGAGAATGGGATGAGTCTGACCAAAACCTC
This sequence comes from Eulacestoma nigropectus, assembly GCA_013397775.1. Lineage (NCBI taxonomy): Eukaryota > Metazoa > Chordata > Aves > Passeriformes > Eulacestoma > Eulacestoma nigropectus. Next base: position 2,497,312 of record VZTE01005949.1, on the reverse strand, counting down.
CTCTCTCCAAGCTATATTCTGCTGGTCTAAGACAGCTCCACTGCTGTAAATTCTGCTTTAAAAAGAATTCTTTCATAATATAGCAGAAAGCTGGGATGTAACGAAGCTGTAACCAGCTGGCTGATTTTTTTTTCCCCAGATTCCTTGTTGTAGCCAAGCAAAAGCTCAACCAAAACCTCCCTGTTGAGAGTCCCAGGATGCTGAGAGTAACAGGATGCACAAACCTTGTTTATGAAGAGGAAAGTAGGTGGGTTTCACATCAAATGCATCTGAACAGCCTGGTAGGAAAAAAAAGTTGTTTACAAAGTCTAACCTATGAAAAATTAATGTTTAAGACAAACACTGTGGCCTCACATGTGGAACAGGAATGTTGAGTGCCTATGGGTCTGGAGAACCAGGAAAGACAAGAGTGTGATTTTGGGAGAGGGGCAGTACAAACTTATAGGATATCACTGGAAGCTCACAAAGCTGCACTTGAAAGTTGACTTCCCCCCTCAGTCTCTCAGTAGATGTTGCAGTGACATCTCTGCTAAGTGAACAAAGAAGCCCTGAATATATGGTTAAATGACACACCACAGCAAACATTAATTAATTGATATCTGAATAGCGTATGGCGAGCTTAAGAGTTGTACAACTGGGACATGGGAAGCATTCATTCAAAATTGACATCTCTGGTATTCCCAGTTCTCTCTGCAGCTCCCTGGTATGGCAAGAGCTGTGCTTTTAGTGAGATGCAATGCCTGCCGTCCTCGTTCCTGTGGCTGGGAGGTTACGGGGGGGATGGTGGTGGCTTTGTTTTCCATGTCACTGCTAGAGGTACTCATGCTCTCTGTGCACAATGAGAGGATGCAGGTGATCTTTTACTTTTGAAAGTCTCAAAGCATGTATATTTTTATTCAATTTTTCTGAAAGGTCAATATACTACAGATCACTTATCAGTGATCCTTCCTTGCCTAGGCATCATTTGTACACTGTGGCATCAATTTTCCTGGTTCAACAGTCAGCTCCTAATAAAAGAGGATGACATGTATTAGAAGTAAAGAAAAATAGCTGTAATAATAGCACTCCAATCCTACTCACTTGTCTCTTAACCTCTTTCTTTCAAAGGCTCCCACGCTGCAGTGCTCAGGAGAAAGTTGCCATTGAATTATCCACCGGAAATCCATTGGCGTCTATTGCTGCTCCGGTGCAGCAGCATACAGGGTAACAATAACTGATAACTCTTCTCACACCCCTGCCCCTCCTCCGGCTCAAAGTATGGCTCTAGAAATAAAACCCGCTGCAGACAGCGAATATTTTTGAAATTAAGCTCACAGCTGCAGACAGAAATCAGCTCCATCTGACAGCTCGGCCTCCCAGGACCCCTGCGCTCGCCCACTGCCCCCCTGCTCCTCACAGCATTGTTCTGGGGAAGCACTTCTACAGAATTCTCACTGATCATGAAAGGCAAATAAACCAAATCCCAGAAGCAAAAGCAAAAAGCATCAATACAGTTTTCTCCAGCAGCCTACTGCTATTTATACAGGTGACTGTGAACATTCGCACATCCACAAAAGTGGTATTTTGGCATCTCTTCCAGGAGCAATCATCTCCCTAATGGATGGCATGGTAAATATGCTGTCCCTGATGAGGAGAAGATGCTTGAATCATTACAGCAGCAGTCTGTAATGAAAAGGATGCAGATTCAGTTCCCTGTCAGATTTCCTGATACGAGATTTTTTTAGAAATCTCACAGGTACCTTTGGATTTCAGTACAGGGATCTAGGTGGCTTTTAATGCCACAATTAAAATTTCTGTGCTTTTTCTAACTTCACAGAGGAATTATCAAGATTGATACATTAAAGAACAAGGGATTCATTAGGGAGCTGGCAGCACACAGCGTTGGTATCTGAAGTGGATGGAAATTTTGACTGGGTGAACAAACCCTCCAGCCTAAAACTGTACTGGTTCCACAAAAGATTGGTTCAAGGGGGCAGAGGAACAGCCGTGGTCTGCTCCCTTTTTAGGGCACAGTAGCCACATAACAGCTGAGTTACACCCCTGTCCCCAAAATGCCCTCTGAGAGGGGCCCAGAACACTTCCCAGTAGAGGATGATTTGGTCTCTCTGCACAGCACAATCCCAAAGTGGTTTGGGGTGAAAGGGACCTTAAACACTATCCAGTTCCACCCCCTGCCATGGGCAGGGACACCTTCCACTGTCCCAGGTTATTCCAAGCCCATCCAACATGACTTGGCCACTTCCAGGGAGGGGGCACCCTTGCTGCTTTCACTGTAGAAGTGAGACAAAGATATTCATCCAGTGTTTTTCATGGATAGACAAGACAATTTCATATACATATTTTTTTAAGGCACCTCTTGTGCTGATCTTGCAGCCCAGGCATTCACACTGCAATCTGTGCTATCCTCATTTCTAAGATTAAGCAGTTAAATAGTCTTGGCCTGGATCTTCTTAATCACACTAATACCACTTTTACAATGATCTGGGCTGAAAGGTTTAGTATGAAGGACAGTCACCCTCCTTTATTAACAGCCAATGCTGAGCCAGTGCATTTAATAGGAAAGCCATTGTGGGCTTCAGAAAGAATAAGATCAGAGTTAGGACTCCTGTTGACATGGAAATAGTCTGAAAAGTCTGTTAAGAAGTGTCTCAAGCACTGAAGTTCTCTGTATTCCTTATTCATGCCCTAATGAAGTTGCTGCCACAAGTCTGAATTTGGAGCTTTTCTTCCTGTTGACTGTTAGAGTAAAGAATAAATAAGATCGATTAGAGTCATTCTGGCACTAAAAAAAGCCAGTGTACTCCATGTCCTTGCCAGTGCTCCCCTGTGTATCTGACAGGAATAGCTGCAAGGACTGGAGAAGCAGTAACTTTTGGAAAGGACTGTATCTGCTACAGAAGCACCACATTAAGTGGACCATTTCCAATGAATCCCAAATGCTCATGTTCATTAGCTTTTTGTGAAAGCAGAATACCATGTAAAATGTGCATTGCACAGCATGACTTGTATCGGTGCCCTAAACAGAGAAAGAAGTAAAATGACATCCCCAGATTAAACACTTACAGGGAAAAAAATTATCTGAGTAGAAGAAACATTGCTCTGTAGAACTGCAATAAAACAGAACTGGGAAGAATACAATTTCTTTGCACCAGGGAATGAAGTACATGTATCCTAAAATCAGCTAGTATCTACTTACTAGACCTTTAAACCAGAAAAAAAAAGCATTTTGCTATTTAGATAAGCAGCACATTATGAGTTTGGGGACTCTGTTCAGCATGGAATGAGATATTAAACATCAATTGAGTCAGTTATGTTATTAAACCAAAATCTCAGCATTTATATATTAGATTTTTCCTCTTTTTTTCTTTTTTTTCTTTTTTTCTTTTTTTTTTTTTTTTTTAACCTGAGGGGCAGTGCCTTAGATAAACAGTTTTCTCCATGAGTAAGGGACTACAGGAGCTCTAAGGCTTTGCTCAGAAACAGGACCTGGTGGCAGTTCCCAGTTCCTGAGATGGATGTGGCAGGATGAGGCCTCCCCTCTCCCCCTTCATGCATCCTCTGGTCTGCAGCCAAAGAAATTCTCACCATGTGGCCCTGAAGGACCTGCAGTTTGTAAACCTGCTGGGAAACTTTGTTCTGTGGCAAGTGTCAGGTATTTCTGCTTTTTACACAGACAAATCAATGTGTCAGACATCAAGGATTTCACAAACACCACTGTGAACGAGTAAAGAGATTGAGTTCACTAAATGGGATATGACAAATGTCATCGCTGACTAGAACAATTACTGGTTTTCCTCATATCTTTATAAAAGGTGACATCTATCTTATAGCTAGAAGAAATATTGTTTGCCATGTAGGTGAACCAGATCAAAGTAGAGAGTGGATTTAAACTGGAATATTCCCTTGTTTTTAGTACTGCAATCACTGTATAAATTTGCACGTGATGCGCATCAGGATGCTCTTGCCTACCGTGTGCTTATTGCCAGTTCTTTGGGTTCATTTATATAAAAGTAAAAAATGAACAAAAGTATTATCTAACTCACTGGGGAGTTATGAACTGTCACCGTTATTGATAACAACAGGAAATGAGATCTGTGCCTGTTCCCCTGGCTCAGCATCAACATGGTAAAATCATAAAAAACCTGTGTTGGCTGTGTTTGCAATGCAAGGCGAGGGACCAGCTTCAGCACTGTGACATCTCTGTGGCTCCAGTCACTCCAGCTGATTCACAGTGGAGCAGTCAATCAGACCCCTGAGGCAACTCCTGCTCCTTCCTCATTTTCCAGCTCACCAAAGGCCTTTGTCTAAGGCAGTCCAGCAATACATTTTTATATGTCCTGATTCCAATAAAACACCTCAGTGTCTCCTGAGCTGGTGTCCAGATCAGAGTATCACTACATGGTAAAGAAAATGTTAAGTCATCCACTTAATCAAATCCGGGCAGCCAGGATGCTTCACTGGATGGACCATAGCCAAGGACAAATGCTTTGGACAAAGGCAGACTTTGCAAAAGCACATTTAGATGTGATTATAGATAAGAAGTCATGCTTTAAGTGTGGCAAATTCATGTACAAAAATATTTTTTATTAGTACTTTTGAAGGGGTTATAAATCTTTCCTAGCAGAAGCCCAGCAGTGGGGTTCTCTGTGGAGGGGAGGCAGTGCTGGCTACCAGCATGGCCCATGGGCTTCTCCCATCTGGACACCTCAAGGGGCAGGATAGCCCCTGTCCTCCCAACAGCCACCAGCATGACACATCTGGAGCACATCCTGCACATTCCTGCTATGATTCTCCAGGCATCTGGTGGAAACATCCTCTCAGCCCCTGGACAGCACTGCAGACCTATCCTGAATTCCAGAAGGCACACACCAGGGACAGAGCAAGGAAGAACACAAGGAAAGGACAGTGGGAAAGAGAGGTGTGATTCTGAGAACAGAAGGAAGTCAGCAGAGATGAAGGGAGAAAATCCCTTTTGAATCATCAGGTGACAACTGCCAACATGGAGAGCAAAAATCAGTGGCTGCTACCCAGGACTAAACACTCCACCTACACAGGGTACTGGCCAAAGAGAAGTCCTCAAAACAACCTTTAAAAGCAGCCATTCCAGGGCTTTGATGATGTCTTGTTCTCTAGAAGTTACAGAAAGCAATGAGCTGAAGTAACTCTGTTAACTTGCCCTGGACTACTGAAAATACCTGACAAGCAATACAAGCTTAGGACAGAATTTAATGTTTGGTTCCTTTAAGTCATCCATGCTCTTGCAGCAAATCCTCTTGCCCCTAAAAAGATGAGAGAAAAGCACCTTCCCTTGGTTCTGAGGGGCTGTTCACATAAACAAGATTTGCGTCAGGCCATGGAGTCAGAGTGACAGGATTATCCAGTTCTGGAAGGAAATGCTACAGGACAACCTGTGGCAACCCAGGGCAAAAGTCTGAAGACAAAGAGGTGCACAGACCTTCCCTGAAATGTTAGTCCTTTCTCTCATTATTTCCTTGACTCCCTTTCCTCATGATCCTCCATCAAGCTGAAAGCCCACCACAGGAAGAGCCTCCATCTTCGCTTCCAGGCAGAGCTACAACTGTTCCCATCAAGTTTACATCTTGATCAGAGAAAAAAAATCACATTTTATCCCAAATCCTAGCAGAGGACTCTAGCCTCCGGCTTCCATTTGAGAATGTTCCTCACGGATCTCTCAAACTGTTCCAATGCCCACGGCCTGGATGTCTCCACAAGGATGATACAGGAACGCACGAGTGCGGGTGTGTGCTGATGCTGCCGTTCTGCTCCAGAGGCATCAGCTCTGCATGGCAGAAAGGGAAGCACTTTGCTCCAAGTAACATTAAAAAAACCCCAAGCTTGGAAAGCTGTGCTGCCAGAGAGCTCTAGGAACACAGCATTTACCCCTGTGTAAGAACAGCTGAAGAAATTAATCAATCAAGAAACGTGGATAAAATGGAACAAGCACTAGAGCCCGAAGATGTTCTCAGCTGCTGCCTGGTTCTCAAGCACGGCCACTCCAGCAGGCACAAGGTACTGAGCTGAGCTGGTTGCAATTAACAGGGTCCTCGCAGCAAAACCGCCAGTGTTAGCTTGAACTAACTGCTGGAAACATGTGGAAGGGACTAAATGCAGCAATTTCACCCTCTCAAACACCATCCAGCACCCACAAAGTACTTTGGATTCACATGAGTGAGAGGAAAGCTGGACGTGCAGCACGTGCTGATGCTGCCCCGATGCCGGAGTTGGAGCACATCCTCTGCCACATCCCTGCCAGCCTCGGCCTCACAGCGGGTTTTGGGGCCTCACTGCTGTGTCCTCTGACAGCTCCAGCAGCACAAGGCTCTTGGGAGGATGATGTGCTGGTACTTAGCAGCTTGTTCGGCTGTTCGGCAGGGAAGAGAAGCATCGGTGTTGCTTCTATCTGTACTTCAGCCTTTTGAAATCAAATATTGCCTTTTTTCCTTTCAAATCCAAGTCCCCTCAAAGAGCCCTCAGTTTTCCATTTCCCATCAAAACCACAAGGCGCCCAGCGACTCATGCATAAAAATTGGTAACAAACTCATGCAGTATTTGTGTAGCTACGCTTGATGAATGAGGCAAGAGATTTCCAATTTGTAAAGTTATTATTCCATAAGCACAGTTTGCCAGGTAGCAACTGTAAAATTCAGAAATATTTATTCAGATAAGATCTGATATTGATCTTCATTGCATTTCCATTCTGGTAGGGATTTTTAAGGACCCTACCAGCTATCTTCTCCCAGTGATAGCCCCGAGGCTCCACCTATCAATGAAGCAAATCCCCACCATCTTTGCAAAAACACATGTGAATGTGAATTCCACAATAATCCTTGAAAAATGAATACAGTCTGTGCAGTGTTAATAAGGCAATTATCGCACAAGTGGCACATTTTTTTCTGTGATTTCCTAATTAACATGATTATCAACTGCTTGTTATTAAAGCAGTTTCCTATGCTTTGACTTACAGCATACTGTAAACAAATTTAAGATGCCATTTCCTGCTCCATCGTTTACATCACACTGTTCATTCACACTTGCATTTGTTTTTCCTATTTGTTAGTGTGTTTCAGAGAAAACTGTGCGTGATGATGGGGAAGAAAAGCAGTATTAGAACCAAAGCCACAGAAAGCAGATTGGTGGATTATTTCCAAATATATCATGCACTCAGGGAATTTTTTCATAAATTTGTGAAGCTACATACCAAAATCTGGAAAAACTACCTCCTTGTGCATCAGTATTTTATTTGCCTTTTCTCCAACAGATGCCACTGACAGTTTAATAAATTGTGCACTGCTTAATAAATTTAGTGGAGGAAAAAGAACACTTATTTTCATACAAATTAAATCCTGCATGAACCTAAGTTAACTGGAGCATTGAGGAAAAAAGGCTTCAGTCCAGTAAATGAGTGGGAAAACAGAATTTCTACTCTTTCTGATATTAATATCCAGCAATTTCCAACACAACACATTCTTCTGGTTTGCTGTTTCCTGTAAATGCCACCCCGTAGCTAAATTTTTCCAGAACCAGCAATTTAAATATCCAGCTCTTTGAAATGACATCTCTGTGGTGGTGCAGCTGTCTGCGACCAAGCACAGTACGACTGATACACGCAGTGTTCTACGAAGCAGCGTCTTTGAAAGGAAAACAACACACCTTTGCACATTCCTTTCTGGCTGTTTAATGGGAAAAAACATTTCTGATAGAACTCGTGTTGAGGGTTGCGCGAGCATTTAGAGGCTGAGGAAATGGTTTCCTGTAGTATATAACCTGCCCCACCACAAGCTGACTAATGAGTCAGAGAGTGCTGAAACCCTCAGGTCCCATAAACATCCACTAATGAGATGAAACAAGATCTAAAGTGCTCAAATGTTGATAAGTACAGAATGTAGCTCACGGTGTACTCTTCACAAATTAGTGAGGGGTTGCTATGACTCCTTAATGAAATGTTATTATGTTTTAAAACTGAAACCAGACATCTGGGGATGGGGGGAGGAAATGGGAGCGAGTGTTTGAACACCGTTGTCTAGGCTTCCTTTCATCAGCCAGCTGAATTTGCTTACTTGTCCTGAATGAGTGGATCCATTTCTTCAGCTGGTGCAGTGCCTTGCAATAAAGCCGAGCAGTGTGTGCCGTCTTCCGCTCCCTGGGAAGTAGAAATCACTGCTATGGGAGAGGAGGCTTCTGTAGGAAAGGCTACATGAGCTGCTCTTTCCCAGCTGTAAAAGTCTCCTGTCCTCCTGCAGCATCCAAAGGATTTGACAAATGCAAACATGCCAATGTATGCAGCATGTTCTCAGAATGACCAGTCAGATCTTCAAAAAAATTAAGCACTAAAGTGGTGAGAATTGCTTGGTTCGTGCTAAATTCAGATGGAAAAATATTTATTTTAAAGTTCTTTATATGAGCCTATTGCAATTTCTTTCCTTCCTAACCTTGGTATACATGCAGAGAGAAAGAGAGAGAGAGAGAAATACATATATATATATATAAACACACACACACACACACACACAAACACCTGAACGCAAAATGTGTATATACAAAATTTAAGCGACAGACAAGGATGCATCTGCCTCCAGCTACAGATTTGTGACCTTATGGTAAACACCGACTTTTTCAACAGTGCCCAGCACTCACAGAGCTATTTCCCTCCCGAGTTACAGAGCGATCACTGTATTACCAGCCACAATAAGAACCAAATGCTCCATCCCTGGAGCTGGAGGTGACTCCAAAATCACTTGCCTGGAGAGTCACGGGTTAAACTAGAGGCGGGAGATACCCAGGAACACACTTCCTCCAGTGAATCTTGAAACATTTCTTTAAACGCATCCTTCAAAACTTTCTTTTCAGCGGATAAAGTGAGGGAGGACCATGCTGACAGAGATTAAACGAGCTGACATTCACTCCCCAGCACTCCAGGACGCTCAGCCTGCTGCTGGCACTGCATTTCAACACAGTGCGTGGGCCGCCTGCGCAGCCCCCATGGGTGGCTCTGGCAACTGATCCCATCTTTCCTAACAAACAAGCACACAAATGTATATCCATTTTAAATCAGATTCAACTTAAATCTGATCCATTGAACCAATTTAACTCTCTTGCTTGTCCGGTCTACCTTACCTGTGGCAACACCTCCAGGCTGAGGCCTCCTCGCCCCACTGTGGGGCTGTGACTTGAGATCCTACACCACTATTGCCTCCCCAGGGTTCCTATTTTCCAAACTAAGGATAGTTTTAATATTGGCAATTCTGGTAATAGCTCTTTTGGGGAAAATTTTAAAAATGGAGACTAGAGCCATGCAGTTCAGACGTCTGACAGCTACTCCTGGTCTTGGCAGGCCTACAGATGGCACCTGGGCCCACGACACAGCCAACGGCATCAGCCCAACCTTCAGGGATGAGTTCAAACACCTCCTTATCCATCACTCTGGCTGCTGGATCAATTGAACCCATACATCAGAGCAGAGACCTGACCTGCTTCTTAGTACAGTCAGAGAGATATTTCTTACATTAATTACTGAACACAGAATCACAGAATAGTTTAGGCTGGAAAAGCCGTCTAAGATCGAGTCCAACCATTCCTCCAGCACTGCCAAGCCCAGCACTGAACCATGTTCCCAAGTGCCACATCTACACATCTTTTATATACGTCCAGGGATGGTGACTCTGCTGCTTCCCTGGGAAGCTCATTCCAGTACCTGAAAACCTCTCAGACAAGAAATTTTCCCTACTATCCAAACTGAACTTCCCCCCGCACAACTTGAGGCCATTTCCTCCTGTCCTAATTCTTGTTACCTGGGAGAAGACACCGACCTCACCTCACTACAATCTCCTTTTTGAGAACTGTAGAGAGTGGTAAGGTCCCCCTGAGCCTCCCTTTCTCCTGGCTGAGCCTCCTCAGCTCCCTCAGCTGCTCCTGGTGCTCCAGACCCTTCACCAGCTCCAATCCCTTCTCTGGACACGCTCCAGTCCTTCAATGTTTTTCTTGCACTGAAGGGTCCAAAACTGACCCAGGACTTGAGGTGTGGCCTCACCAGTGCCCAGTACAGGAGGACAATCACTGCCATGGTCCTGCTGGCTACACTATTGCTGCTACAAGCCAGGTTCCATCTGCCCTTTTGGCCACAGCTGGCTCACGTTCAACCTCTGCCAACAACAGCCTCCTCTACAAATACTTTAGCTGGACGTAGAACAAGCAGATGACTTTTGCTGGAACCTAAAAACTTGAGTATGACTTTGTCATTTGAATATAAATGTGAAATTGTAAAACACCCTTCGACCTACTCAACAGGACCCAGCGCTCGGTGCCTGGGCAGGAGCCCCTCACCCTCAGCATTGGTGACAACACAACATTTGCAGGAGGAATAACACATCGACATCACAGTGGCAGTTCATCTGATGAGGTCTGAAGATAGGTTTTCCTGGGGGAAAAGCTCTGTGTGAAGACAACCACTTCAGTATGCAGACGGAAGAATAATATCTTGCTACTTAAAACTTGTGGTAAAAATAATAGATTGGATTAAAAACAGCTTTACTCATTAATTGCACAATTTCCTTCCTCTAATTGCAGTTTTCACATCATACAGTGCCCTGCATGCATTTTGAGCATTTTAAAAGAATGATAAAGAAAAGTGAAGGAAAATGTATGTATGTACACATATATATGCATTTATACATAGCCTAATTACCTTCAAGTCATTCAAGTACTGATTTCAACAACCTAGTACTGGAAATCCCAGACTGGTACTACAGTTCTGTAATCAATAGTCCCAGAGTAAGTACTTTACATTTCTACAAGAAAAAAAATAAAAATTAAAAGACTCAAAGCGGTTTAAAGGGAGTGATTCAGATGATACATTACGTGATTTCTGTTTATTACTATCTACTCTTTCTGATTTTTAATACCAACATAGAGGTTTTAGGACAAGATTTCCAACCAATTTGGTCTACTTCCATTTGGCAAACACTGTGTCTAATGTAGCTTGAAATTAAACCAGCTTTTTTTGGTAATTCCCTCTTTGCAAAATCCCAGCAGTGATGAGGGACTCTCCTGTTCACGGGCTGCAGCAGAGGATGCTCAAAAGAAAAGAACATCTCTCACACAAACAGCTGAACTACTCTGTGAGGCTCCAGTCCATGAATGAGGTCAGGAGCAGATAGCACCTTAAAAATGGATAAAATGTAACAGTACACTGTATTTTGATTTTTGCTGAAAGTAGAGATGAGTGTGATTTATGCCTTTGACTGCCTATGCTGAGACAAATATAAGTGATAAACAGCCACTATAAATGACAAAGCAGTGGATGTTGCTACCACTTCACTCGGAGTCTGACAACATCCACTTGGAAATCCCCATCTCACTAGATTAGGAGTGCATGCAACTTAATTAAAGAGACTTCTTCAACTCTTATTGAACATTTCAGTGAGTCAAATAAATGCACTCACAGGTCTGTTTAAGTTTGTCTTTTTCTTCTTAAGGGTACTTGATCTTTTCCTGCATCTGAGAATCCATTTGGACAATCTAATCTGCTCAAAGAGATGAGTACTTACGAAAGCCATGTTTAGAAATGTCTAAGAAACACTTGACAGCCACAACCTGGACTCTTCCTTGTCCATTTGGGAAATTAAATATGTATTTAAGTTGGAAGTTCCTCATGCTGAGCCTTTAAGAGATTAGTCTTCATCCACACTTTTAGTTTCCACCTCCAAGGTAACAGTAATACCTAACAGTAATATCTGTACCAGCTACAGCAACACAGGATATTTCAATTTGATTTACAGTCTGGCACTAGGAAGAGTATTTTGCTAATTTTTCCATTTGTTTACTCTCTGCCATCTGTTAATTCTTTGTGAATACTTCATTGCACTGCTTCCTACACTGCAAATGTCTCTCCTCCTTTTCCAGTGTACCCTGTGTGTCAGCACTGAAAAGGGGCTGGGTTTGCCAGAGCCATCCCTCATGGAACACAAGCAGTGTCCTGATCTGATCAGCTGTGCTCTCTCAAACCACACAAATCTGCTGTAGGGCAGTGACAGATCGACATTGTCCAAGATTTATGCTCTGTTTTCCAAACAATTCCTGGGAGATCATGACCTTGTTGTGGATTTTCTTTGAGGAAAAACTCAGAATTATTAACTTCACATGATATGTAAATATATGGATCAATGCTCCTCTCAGCAAGCGATTGCCAGAGTATTCAATGACTGCTTTTTTTGGTACAAAAGACATGTCAACTCTCTCCTTCCCCGAAAATCTCCTTGTAAATGTCTCTGATGGCAGATCGTTAAATGCTGAGCTGTGGCATTTCCCTGAAGATATAATTATAAAGCTGTGGGAGGAAAAGAGACAACTCTTTAGACCACACTCTTCACTCTTTTATGGCTGTGTAGTTTAGTGGCTAATGTGTATATTGAATTTAATTTAATCACTTTTGTTATTTCTACCAGTTAGATAGCAGCCATTTCATCCAGACATATTATTAAATTATTTATATGAGACCTTCTACTAGCTCAACTTCATTATAGATGGAGTTAAAAGTTTATAAGCTACAAAATAGCATGGCTGGCTGAGGTCATGGTGAGAAAGCCACAGTACAAGAACATTACATTTCCATGGTGGAATTCATAAGCCTGTCTGAGAGCCAGATGCCTAAAATCCATCGCCACTGGAGATCAGCACGTGCAGACACAGGGATCTGCAGAGTAACACGATGGGGAGCAGAGCCCAGCCGCTCCCCAGGGCTCTATGGCTTCATCGATCAAGTCTCCCCTGGAACAGCAGATGAGACACACGGGCTGCATGTAGATGCTGATATTTAGGTTAGTCGCATATTGAATCCCACCCAGACAGCCTGGAGATGGAGCATCACTTAAGAAGTTTTGAAAAGTTTGTTAGTTTTACTGGTTTTTTTTTTTTCCCCCTGGAAAAGAGTCACATTTTTCACAGAACTTCTCTGAACTTGTTTTTCCTCAGTATTTCCTTGAATAGTGTTTGACTCCTTGGAGGATACTTTGGGTATTATTGTGTTCATTTATGCTAAGGGCATCGCAGCCTGGTTTTAGATGCTCGGAAAGATGCAGGGATGCTAATCCAGGAATGTTAATCCATCCTACTCCCTGGTACCACACAATTAATGTAATGCCGGATTCACAACTTTTCCTGTTCAGCCTTCCCACCTTCCCTACATAATCCTTACTACTGCCTACTTTCAATCCCCCGTTCCCATGGACTGCACAGTACCTGCCTCAAACCCACAAAGCACCTCTCAGGTGTCCCCTGCAAGGTGAACCCAGCTGGTGGGATTCAGGAGGCAGAGCCTGTCCTCGGCACTCTTGGCTGAGCTAAATTAAAGCCTCTTTCCTGAGCATTTTTGAATCCAAAGATGCCTCTCATATAACATGTGAGGCCACTCCTGGCCTTCTGCCCCTTGCTCTCCAGAGGTGGGACAGCAGCAGGATTAAGGGCCAGGCCAAAGAAGCAAGGCGTGAACAGAATATGGTGGAAGCTGGTGCAATCAGCTCTCTTCAGCATTGACATCACGGTATACAACTACTTGAAGTTAAGATTTCTTCCAAAATTACCTCTTTTTACTATGCTTAAAAAACTTTAGAAATTGGCTATGTTCAATTGACAGTGATTTCGTAGCCCCCTCTTTATTTCCACTATAAGAGCAATTCAATAATTACCTGTCCCACAACCCCATTCTTCCCATCACACATGCACCACCTAGACAAACTCCATGTGCAAATATTCCCAGAAGTGTGAACTCTGTACATCAAATTTCCACCCACACATCACAGGACCTGTGCAGCAATATTGTGGAGCCAACCTGTTTTCCTTCCCAAATGTTGTATTGCTGAAGTCAACCAGGTTTCAGCTAGTTATCCAAACATGAACATAAATTAAATCACTGTGTTTTGGAGTTCAAAGACTGAGACATTTCCTAGACATTTAGCTGACTGGGCATGTGGGCAGTTTCCATGAGCTTGAGGTACTGTAAGTACTATTTTTACAACAGCAAGCTGCAACTATCTTCTTTCAAAAATCTGGCCATCTCCTGCAGCTTCCAGGGAAAAGCTTAAAAGTTCTTGTTGTTAAATTATACCAAAATATGTCACGCAATATACATAGCCATAAGAGATTATAAGAACAAGGGACATGTGAAAGAGAAAGATAGGGAAAGAATAAGGCCTTATCTAGCCCAAGTTGTTATTTGATTTAGCATGATTTTAAATTAATCTAGCTAAACTAGTGGAAAGACTTTGTAAACCTCATAAATCATTTTTACCGTGCTTTAAATCCATTTTTAAAAAAAACAGATTAAAGTTGTGGACACAGGAACTCGTTACCATGAGTAACAGATTTGTGCACCACAGGCAATCTGCGGTAAAGTGGAATATGTCACATGAACTGAAATAACATTGTCTGTGGAGATGCTTGTTTTAATTTATCTGAATCACCTAAGCCTGTAGGAAATTGAGACCTCCTGTAAAAAACACCAAGATGTGAAAGACAAAGCAACAAATGCGTGAGAAAAGAGCATGGATTGTGTTTCAAATTGTACACTACACGCACAGAGGTCTGGAGATAAACATTCATGTAACACAAATTTATAGCTCTGCTGAGGGCTCCCCATAACATCATAACACCAAAGAACAAAGCTGCAGTGTTTTCTTGCCAAAATGGGATTTTCTAGCACTTTGCTGATCGCTTGTTTTTACAGAACAATCGGTTTATTCGACTTGTTTCAGTCTTCCTGCATTGCAACTTCTGAGCCTGACCTGCAGGAACAAGAGCGTTTGAAAACTTGGTTAAATATTGCCAAGCACATCAAAGATCCCTGCAGTCAGCTGAAAAATGACTACTGACCTCCATGATCTTTGGTGTATGTGCTTACCATGCTCTGGTGTCCGGCATGGAAAGGTGCTGCTTTATAAAACATTTTGGAAGCCTGGAAAAAAGAGGCAGGAAAATTGAGCTGCTCTCCATCCCAAAGACAGCATAGTCACATTAAAGATAATCACATTTACCATTAGAAATGTACAAAAGTAATCAAAGTGAGTAACTTACTTAAGGATCAAAAGTCTTGTGTAATTCTGTGTCACTAAGATTGTGTTAAGGTCACAGTACTAATAGTCTTAAGAACTGAGCAATTCCGTTCAGAAGAAACTCAACAACATGCACAAGTATCTTTGACTGCTAGATGCTTGCCATTCATTTCCTCTGCTATTTATACTCTCAATTTATAAATAACATGGATTTACAAATTCTTTTAGCACAGGTGGCTGGTGTTCTTCCTGCTTTCCAACTGCACTACAAGTTGAAAGAATCAGAAACAATTTCCACGACAGCGCAGGGCAGTGCCAGCATGTGCTACTGCAAGGTTTTCTAAGAAACCTCTTACCCCCTTTTGCCACAAAACTGTATTAAAAAAAAATAATTACTAGGAATCCCATCAGATCAGGTTTTGTCATTAAAAAAAAAAAAGTTTGCAAATATTTTTTTCTAACATCCTCCAAACCACAGCTCCAGCCTGACTCCCACTCTCCAGGGAATTCACTTGGACTTCTTTGAAAAAAGCAGTGAATATATTTTTCTTTTAAAAGCAAGTGAAATGTTATGGTCTGGCTCCCTGCCACAAAAGAAGGGACATTGAAAATTAAAAATTACATTCCTGGCTTTTATTCACACTACCAGTTTCTTTCTTGATCTTATGCAGCAGACTTGTTTTGTCACTGACCTTTGTGGTGCTGTAAGAAGAAAGAAATGGTTTGACACAATAAATCATGATGTCACTTTTGCTGTAATTGTATAATACCTGACTGGATTTTTTTTCTTTAATCAAGGTGAAATACAGGGCTACCCTCTCTTTAGTGAGCTCAAATCAACTCTAAATCCCAGTAACAATTAATTTTCTTGTCCTAATCAAATCTCCAGTTGATCTGGGCTTGTTCATGGCCAAATCTAGCGTAGCATGGTAATACTCAGAAAATTGGGTGTTGGGTACATTAGAAAACAAGCTAAAACTTTGCATTGCTCAAGCCAAGACTGCCATGTTTACCTGCAGTTATTTCTAAGGAAGCCCCTTATGCAGGGTTTTAGCCCTTAGGGGTAAACTATGAGCAACAATTTTGAAGCTTATTCCTTTATTTCTCACTCACAACCCTGTGGTAACTCCCAGAATTCCACCCTTATGGGGTCAAATGAAGTTGGAAAGGTTTGGACCGGGACTAAATGTTCTATGTCCTTTAACTTCTTTGAAAGTATTGTATTCTATGAATATTTCATACTCAAGAAAAGCCGTGTTTCTGCAGGCCAGATAAGAAAGGTTTCAAGGATCTGCCATCTAGCCAAGAAAATAAGAAAATCCACCAGAAATCCTTGCCAGGGAGAAAACAGGAAAATGCAGCTCCAGGAGCAAGAGTCAGACACTTGAAAATGTTTCATCCTTCCAAATTTACATCCTTACCCAGAACAAGAATGTGCTGCAGTTGCTGCTGCTGCACCCTACCGAAGCCTGAGATCAATACTAAGTGGGTAATTAAAAACCTGGTTGTGTTTAAGGGACTTCTGTTGCTTGTTTGATAAGCTCAAAATTGTGCCTCTGTGTTTAAACCTTGTGTGTTTATTTAATTATGAAAAAATGAGCAGTAGAAGGTAAACTCCTTTCGGTTGTCACAGAATTCCTATAGATACTGGGATCCAGGCCTTGGAAAAAAGGGCAAGAAGACAATCCTAAAAACCCAAAATAACCAGAAGCAACTAAACAAGAGGAGCAACGCTACCAATTGACTTACACCACAGGCACAATGAGGTTTTCAGAAAAGCACTCCAAGGGGTCAGATTATAACCCACTCTGCACAGATTATCCTTGCCTTTCTCAAATTTCTTGAAGTGGGTTGGTTTATTTTCCAGCCTGTGAACAGAGCGACGACCACATGAAATCCAAACTGGCTTGTGTGGGGAAGTAATTAACAGTGAAAAGAGAGAGCTGCCAGACTGCCTTGGTCCTAGTTTAGAAATTATATTTTAATGCAAAATTCCTTCACACAGGACTGAAATCAGCTGTGTGCATAGGAAAGGCTGTTCAGTACTGAACAGTGCCTCCTGGTCTCAATCACTTGATCCTACTGTGATACTTAAATACTACTGCAGTATTCCCACACCTCTCTCCTAATAAACAAAAATAAATATATTTATACTCATTAGAAAGGGGAGACGAAGAATTATGGCGCATTTTTTGAAAGCTATTTATGTATTTGCAAAACCAACAACCCTCGTCATTTTTTTTAATTAGTAATGCGTGTCACGGCCTTGATATTTATAGGTACAGGTTTTTCGCAAGAAAATGTTAATTATATTCACCAGCCATGAGCAGAATGTATAAGAAGCAATTTATAAATTAAATACAGCAGTTTGGGTTTCAGGAAATCAGAAGTAAACTGAAATTATATTTAGATTCAAGGATTAGAAATAGGTACTGATTCACTACAGTACAGCAAAACATAATCAACAGATGGCAGAACAGTACTGGACTTGGGGGTTTTTCTGTTGTTTTTTTTCTTAGCACACATTTATCTACATTAGGTTTGTAAGACAGCAGTGTCAGTGCTTAATAAGGATTTGAGAACAAATCTGTGTTTTTGAAATGTGGCAATTAGAACAACTAAGAAAGAAGAAAGGGGTGAACCCATGCAACTGGTGATTGGAAAAAGAAAGTTTTAACTTAGATCTCGGGATAACAGAAGGCAGAGGGATTCAGAAGAGGGTAAGCTGCAATATGAGATTAACTTTTAAATTAAAATAACTGGCACATGCACAGAGGGAAAAACAGAGGACAAGCCTAATTACTGTTAGCTTGTGCTTGTCCCAGAATTGAAGCAAACCTGAGGTCATGAACCCAAAAAGCTGTTCCACAGCATCATGAACTCAGGGAAAACAAACAGTGGCGCCTGAGAAAGCACCAGCAGAGCTAAATCTCTCGTCTGATAGTATTCATTGGAAAAACAAATACAAAGAAAAAAACAACACCAAAACCAACAAAAAATAAATAAACCCACCTGCTTTGAACAAACTCACTACCAGAGAAGGACCTTCTCGGTAGGAACAAAGCAGGCTAATGAAGAAAAACACTTTTTGTCTCCATCTATTGGTCAGAAGTCCATTTAGCTGTTGCTTGGGTATGTATTTTGCAATACTATTCCAGAAAGAACATCTGTGTAGCAAATACCCCAATATCCCCATTTTTTCTATCTTCTGATGAGCCTTTTTGATGCCCAGGAGCACATTCTCCATCTGCCTGATCAAAGCCTTTTTGTACAGTATGCAGGTGTCCAACTTCATTATTTGCTTGTAAGGCTGCAATAATGCAGCAGCCTCTGACAAACCACTTTCCTCCCAGAGAAATAAAGAATGTGCCTTCACAAAAGGAGACTATTACAGACAGAACCATAAACCAAAGAGGTAATTTGGGATTTTAACCTAAGCACAGGAGTTAGAATAACATATTGACAGTATCATTTTGATTTCTGGTGACCTGGAAACCAGAATGGTTTGGAGATTTTTTTTTATTTTTTTTTTTT
>VZTE01005949.1:2410444-2478698 GCA_013397775.1 Eulacestoma nigropectus | reverse complement strand
TTTTTTTTTTTTTTGTATAATAAACATAAATGTAAAGGACTGAACTGAAAAGAATTAATGTTTTAGGAATTCTTTAGTCAGGGAAGTGCATTAGCACTTCAGGAGAGAAGGTGCAAAGGGAATAAGTAGCTATTTAAATGTGAGCAGCATCCCTTGATTTTTTTTTTCCTTATTTTTTAACATTAGCTTCCACAGTAGAACAACCTGTATATAAGTTAATATTGGCATACTGTCCCTGCTCAGAAAGCATTCCTGCTGCATTACAGAAGGCAGCTGGGCGGCACAGTAAATGTGTCATTTGCTATTTAACATCTCTGTGACCTGGATTTAAATTCAGAGTCACACAAAATGAGACTTCAGTTCCCTCAGAGGACTATTAAGGCACACACAGAGAGACTTGTGAGGCATCCAAAGCCAGCGGGAACGCGCTCCCCATGCTCGCCCCTGCGGACACACACCCTCAGAGCCCACGGGGGAAGAAGGAACTGGATAATTTTTATTAAAAGGATGCCTTCAGTTTGGAAGAAAAGCACCCAACTACTGTGAATAAATCTTCTGTTTATTTAAAAGTTTACCCACAAGGCTTCAACCTCCCCGTGAGAAAAGGCATTCGATATGTCGCTTTATCCTAGAGCCTCACCACAGAGCTTTGCAGGTCTAATTGTTTTCCTGTCCACAAAGAACAAAAAGGAGAGCTGTGAAAAATTCAGAAATGTTATATTCACTCCCTTAAAGCATCATTACCCACCATCTACTGCATAATACTCCCTTGCTGCTGCATCTGTGTATAGAATCCGCTGCCTGCCTTACCTGTACAAGGCAGCACAAGTGCTTATGATGCTTGCCTTTAAATTAAGCTCAAAACTCACCTTCTTTATTAGCTTTACATCCGCCACCTAAAAAAGATTAAAACTTCACCTTCGGCGTGAGTCAGTAATTTAGGCCTAGTTATTATCTTTTTGAGAACTGGCCCAGCAAGACCTGGAGACCGACACACAGGTGAGTTAGCATCTCTGTACATCACACATCACAGGTGATGAGAACCCAGCACCTCTCACCCCACAGCCCTGATCCCACACCAGTCCGGATCCCTGCAATGACTCTGCTCTGCTCCTGCCTCCAGCTCCAGACTCCTGTCCTCTGCAAGCAGCTACATCCAGCAGCCCTCCCAGCTGAAGCATTCTTTTTTTCTTAATTATTTTTTCTTTCTTTTTTTTGGATGGACTTAAACAGATCATTTCCTCGGCTCCCTGACTACCATGGTGGTATTGGCACAGAGAAGGAGGTACAAAGATACTCTCTATGTACAGACCTAGATCAAATTTGACCCCCTAGATATGAATCCCAGAAACTCAGCTGAAAGAAGAGGTACTTGTATAAAGTTGCCAGGTAAATCCATAAGAGTTTTATTTTTGCCATCATTTCCTTGAAAAATGGAAATAAATAATTTTGCTTCAGAGAGCTGAAGTTTAACCAAAGCATCTCAAAGTGTCAATCTAAATCAAATTACTCAATATTAATGTACACCTGTCTGAACCTCAGCAGGGTCTTTGCACTTTCCTTAAAAAAACAAAATATTGTGGAGTCTTTCTGAATATAAGAACGAGGATGAACTGAGTCTTAAGTAATGCTGAAAGGTTCCTGAGAAGGAGCAATCAAAAACCCAGCTATATCTTTCTGCACACTTTTATTGGTCCTTTTACTCTTCTATGCAGAAGACAGATTCAATGGAGAAATTTAATCAGGATTTGGATAGCTGTCTGATGTGTGACAAGCCAAAATTAACTCTTCAAAACCCCCTTGGCCCCCTGATGGCCGTGTCTTGCAAAGTACCAGTGGCCCTGCCAGTCACGGCTCTCTCTCACTGCTGCCCTGCCCCACTGCAGGGACAGGACGTTGTCCATTTTTAGCATGAAGCTCCTTGCCCAAAGCACCTTACTATTATTTTTGTTATTATATGGAGTGCCTCGCACAGCTCAGGGAGGTCCCAGAGCAATCTGAGGTCTGAGAGAATCAGACCAGGCTGTGTCCCAGCTGTCCTTGTTCCCCACTTCCAGGTATGAAGGTGCCACCCTCCATCATCTGTCTCACTCTCCCTCTCCAAAACTATTTTATTATTTTATCATACTAACCATTTCAGAAGGAGACTCCATCTTCAACCTGTGGCCATGCCAGGCATTTTCTGCTGGCAGCAGCAGGAGTCACACCCATGGACTTCACGAGGACCCCATGAAGGCTTCTGCATCTCTCCACAGTTTGAGTCATACACAGAGTTAAACCCACATATTTTTCTCTTTACATCCTCGGTTTTATCTGTCTTTTGTCACTGTCACCAAGAGTTACATGTGAAAAAACACCTATGAGCCCCAGGTTTCATCAAGGATCTCTTTTTTTGGCAGAGTTTCCTTTATTTATCTTATTTCCCCGCAGAAAACTCTAACTGGAATGTTATCCACTGCTTTATTCAATTTTAACAGGACTCTTTGGGGCTAGGGATAACTATAAATCGAATGCTTCAGAATAAATCAAAGCATAAAATTACATTGTCTCTGGCAAGAAAAAGATTTGATTATCTGCATTTCCGTACAAAGAAATTACAGAAGAACTTGTATTAGAGTTTAAAGGCCTGACTTGTTCTCAATTGAAATGTAGCGAGCAAACAGGTTTGTCCCTCCAATCTTAGCCTGACGGGAATCAGTTTGAGCTGATTTGTCCCCTCCCTGGTGACAGGGAGGGAATGCAGAGTGCTTGGCATCGCAGATGGAGCTGCTCAGGTCCGCGCGAACCGGCAGGGATTTTATGTGTAGCAGGAATTGAATTGTGCATCTCTCCCAAATGATGGGAAAATCACTCCCCATGAAGGTGAGGCTGTGGAAGGAATCGAAGAACAGCACAAAACAAACTACAAATAAAGGTCAGCCTCTTGCTGTTATTTTGTCCAGCAAAAGACTAAACTTGGGGACATGCTGGAAACAGATAATTGCGTCATCTGATGCATATTTGTGGTCTATACAATCTCGTATCTCAAAAATATCATCAAAGGTAAAAATGGGCTATGTAAGGATTAGCTATAAAAGCCAGTAGTTAATGATTCACCATAATACATGATTTAGTTGTAAGCTAGGAAAAAACCCCGTAAAAACAGCTCAAGAAACTAATTTCTTATGCTGTTTCAGGCATACAGATGATTTAAACTCAGGCATTTCCATATTCTTCAGATCCCTGAGCAATGGCATTTGATGAGAAACCGATCTGTTTAGACATTCTCTTTTAGGGTAAATAACGACACTTTATGGCATCTCAGAAAAGACTGTGTAGTTCCATAACTGGTAATTTTGTACATCTTGTGTGTCATCTCTGTCACTTCACAAATTTCCCAAAGCAACTGCTGTGACTGGGGTGCTATAATTGATTACATGGAATTGCTGGGAGAGAGAAACGAGCACACAATCAATTACATTGATAGAAAATTGGTGGGGCCGAAAAGCAATTTATAGCAACCACAGCTGAACTTCTAATGGCAGAACAGGTGCCATGCTCACGTCATGGGCTCACTGTTAGGTTACAGAGCATGTCAGGAGTGATTCTGATAGATTGTGCCAGCAAATCAGCCTGAGGTGACTTCCAGCAGGACAGCCCAGCTTTCCAGTGAGAGAAAAGCCAGAGGGGCAGCATTTAAACACCTGCGTTTCACTCTGTGAGGCTGAACCCCGAGTTGTGTCCTTGGCTCTCTACAGGTGATGCCACCCAGCTTTGCTACTGGTGTCTTCACTCTCCTGTTCCCTTTTCCTCCCAGGATTACAGCCCCCAGACATCAGAAAAACAACTGGAAACACACGATCTGCTTTCAAATTCCTTAACATTTCTCCTTGTGACCAAAGTTGAGTTTTAGCCATCGAGTGCCGCTTCTGTCAGATTTATCTCTAAGTGAGCAGAGTGCTTGTGACTTCATGGGCTCAGCTGATGAGGCTCAAATGAACTCAAATGGTTTTCCCTGTGCTACAGTGAGAGAGGTTCTATCCTGCCCTCGCTTCACCACAGCAGCTCAGATCCTGTAAGGAGCCATTCTGCTCCCCACCTACAGCAAAGGGAAGACTGGACCAATGATGTAACAACAAACGCTCGGTCCTCCTCATGTATTTTGGTCCTACTGCTTTTCCTGGGGTTTGTCCTGGTTTCTGAAATTTCACCACCTACTACCATTAGTGGTACAAGAACAAAAGATTTTCTGTACAAATAATAATGTTCAGCTGAATTCATGTCTGACCCTTCAGGCAGAAACATTACTACGTGTGCCAGAGCACAGCCCCAGACTCCTTTCCTTGCCGCTGCTGCGAGCCTCATGTGCTAATTGAAGCAGCCATAAAACAATTAATGAGCAGAACTAATGAAGAAAATTCTTAATGAAGAAAACTCTTACACTTTTTTTTGAATATAGGAAGTGGATATATCGTTTTATTTATATATATCTATATGTGTGTACTTTATACTGGTGTCTCTCAGACTGGTGTCAGCAGTAGATGTGTCACTTCTTGAACTCAGACCCCAGCGTTTTTGTAAACACCAAAAAAAACAATCTGAGAGTGCTTGTAATATCAAATTCCTACACTGAAACCTTTTATGTCACATCAGAGCCTCCCATAAAGACATTAAGCACAGTTATGAAAAACAACAGTCTTCCAGGAACTACACTACAATGACTCTTTTCCGACACCAGCCATCAGAAAATCTCTTTAAGATGTTCGATGTGGTAAAATATGTAAATGACATACAGTTGCTAGGAGATAAAAAACTACATGAACTTGTGAAAACATTGCAATCTGCTGCCTTTGGATCTGCAAGGTCAGCTGTATTTTTCATGATGATAACTTATTTATATTTTCTCCTTGCTAAAAATTAGTTTCTATGCAGGTTACCTCTTTACTTAATACCAGTTGACCTACTGTACCTATAAATTGGTATTTATTACAAGGCTGGTTAACTTCCTCATGGAGTTTACAGCCTTTTAATCACATTTTGCCAGACTAATTAATAAATACACTGTACACTACTCTTGAAACAAGCAAAAGGTTTATATTCAACACTTCTGTATCCATTTATTTATTTAAGCATTTCATTAAATGCTAGATATGTCTATTTTTAATGAAAAACACTGGAAGAGGAGAATGAAAGTGTGGTTTATTGTCCAATTAACAAATCTAGTAGCTTACTCTGTCACTCAATGAATGATAATGTCTGGCTCATAAATCAGGAAGGGAACTACTTAGGCATAGACCTCGTAATCAATGCTACAAGTATTGGCTGCTCTCCACATAATCCAGCCCTAAATGTGCATCATGATTTTATTCCAGTAACACATTAGCAGAATGTACAACCATTCTGACTTTTGAAAATGGGCTAACGGTGTCGCGGCAAAAAGCATTTGTCCATTTTTAAAAAAAAAAGTGTCCCAATGATGAATGCATTCAGCAGTTTTACTGATGAAGCAGCAACATGAACTAGCTGTGGCCTCACAGTGGAGGCTCTTTCATCTCAGCGTTTCAGATGGGATCCCCACCAACCAAGGTGTGCTGGCTGGGATTCAGTTTTCATACGGACCTTGACTGTTCTGTGTTTCCATGTATATTCTTGGGATTCCCGTATTTCTGTATCTGCACAGGACAACACTGCGTTTCTGGGCAGCATCACTTGCTCTGTTTGAACATACAAATGCCAAAACACTGTAGGTTGTTGGGGCAGTGGCCAGAGGCTTTGTAATACCATCGTGCCAGAAAGCTCGGAATCAAACCAGCAGCTTTCCCACTTCCATCCCCACTAATGACTTCCAGGCATTGTCCTGGCCCAAGGACTTGCCACTCCGCTGTGGAAAGATGGCAACATTTCACTGCTTGTACTTGTTGTAATCCTCTCCTGATGTAAAGCTGCTGTCTTTTGAATGCTCAGAGGGTATTAAACAGGGTAAGTGCTAAAAGCATCTCACAAGAAACATAGCAAACCCCACTAGAAGACTTCACAAATGCATTGACAGAAAGAAAAGGGCAAGATCCATGGCTTGTGTCACTTTTTGGTTGACAACCCATTTTTGCTGATGCAGACACTGCAGGGAAGCCAAGGAACTGGAGACCCCAGCAAGATGACATGTGGCACTGATGTGTCAAACATAAAAGCCTGGTGAATCCAGCTTTTTTTTTTTTTTTTAATTTATTTTTTCCCCTGAAGTGAGCTCACTTATTTGCTAAGCAGCTTTGCCTGAGCTTTCACAGCAAGAGCTGTGGAGCAACAGTAACGGAATTATGAAAGATTCCTCTGGGATATTTGAAAGGGTGAGAAGGTTCCAGAGTAGTTGAAGAATAAATCCTAATTCTCATCCAAAAGAGAGAGAATGGGATAATCATGAAAATACTAGCAGAATAAGCATGTTGAGTAACAGCCAGAGGATCTTTTACCAAAGTCATCCTAAGAAGGATTGAGGAAACACTTATATTAATAATATGTGGATTAGTAGAGTTTCAAGATGAAATGGTGTTTATGTACCAAATCTTTCTGATCACACAAAATGGAGAAATAGAGGGATTCTGTGTGATGTTTTCTTGCAGGACTTTCTTCACTTAAAGAAATAATCAAGATGTGCAATAATGGAAAATCTCTGAAACAAGAGAAAACAGGTTTGCCTTTGCTCCACTGTACTGTCTACACATGTACTGAAGCAGATGATTTAGATGGTTTTAGAAATATAATGGAAATATATATATTTTTTTCCTATTTTCTTCTCTTCCTGGAAGAAGCAATGTCTTTCCTAAGGGAAATAGTTGATGCACTGCCATGGTGATCTTGGCACTACCAGAACAGAACAACCAGTGCATGTTATTGTGAGAACTACTGGGAAATAGGAGGACAGAGGAAAGAGACAGATCTGAAACATATCTGAAAAAAAAAAAACTGACAAAAAAAATATTGTTAAGAAAAAAAAATCATTATTTTTGAGATTATATGAAATGGAATCAGAGAAAATTCTCAGCAGAAAAAGCCTCTAGTACTGATGAAGGACTGAGCCTTTCTTCTGCAGCAGAGGAGCTGTCGTGCAGACAGAAAAACTTACCCACATTTCAGTGAAGTAGGAGAACTACAACTCATCACCAGTGGCCAAACACATATGAGATGAAATGTCCTGAAGTGTTTTAACAGCTCCAACACTGTTTGAGTGCTGAGGAATGATCCTATGCCTGTGTCTGACCTTTCCAACCTCAGGCCCTGTTCCAAGCTCTGGTTCAGAGGGCACTGTCATGGACTGCAACGCAACAGCTCGACCAGGGCATTATTTCAGAGAACTACAGAGTTCTTGGGAATGAGATGAGCCTCCATTTGCCTTCTCCAACTGTCTTTGCCACTCTCCCTTCTCTTAACCTTTCTAAGGTATCATCTTGGCTGCCTTTTAAAATATCTCTGCTCTCCAGTTGCCATTTTTGATGGACATGGCTACAGGAAGAAGGTGTGGCATTACCTCTTTTCTTCAGACTGTTTATTTATTAATCGAGGTTTGTAAATATTATAACCCAAGGGCAGGTGGTTTATTCAGACACTGGTGTTAATCACCTGCAGTTTTCAGTCTTGTGACTGGATGCCTGTGAGGGGAATATGCTGGAGCTGAACATGTTTGGAATTAGTCTGCTTGTTTTTAATGGGACAGCCAAGATACAACAGAACTAGGCAGAATGGTAAAACCAGAACAAACAAAATCTGCCCAACCCATTTTAATGCTTCCCATAGAGAATACCACGAGCAATCAAAATCAGTGGTCCTGCACAGGTAACCTCTGTGTCAAAGGCTTTCAGCAAGTTCCAGTTGGAAGCATCTTCTCCAGTGCACCATCACAGGAATCCAATTCACAAGTATCATAGTGTGCAAGACCCATAAGTGATCGCACTGAGGGCATGGATGCAACTTAAACCCATAAACAAGAAAGGACTCGTCAGACTTTCTGACATTGTCTACCTCAGTCATGGCTAAATTAGCTGTAAAATTCATGACCTCGGCTGATTTCACAAAACCATCCTTGCCTCGGTCTGCAAAAGTCTTCAAAATATAAAGATATCATTTGCCCCCATTTTTTCCACTTAATAATTTAACTTCTGAGATAGAAATTGTCAGTATATGTAGAACTACAAAGTCTTGCAAAGTTTTATATAATTACTGTACTTTTCTAATCAGGTCATTCACACCAATGAAGGGTTGTTTTCCTTACTGTACGTACCTTTCAGAGCAGGTCTGTTTTCCTTTTCCCTATTTTTAAACAAAAAGCAGATTTAATACTTTACCTAAACAGACTAATTAGTTGGTTAGATGTTTGTAGGCTGACTGCTGAAGGAATAAGTAGATTGCATTTCATTAATCAAAATCAGCTTTAAAACCCTATTACTCCTAAAACATTTACATTTTACAAATCAGCTGACACACTCCCAGACTATCCATTAGAGATTTGCTTGTGCTTATCTAGGATTCTACTCCTTCCCGAGGTTGCTGTGTATCTAATGAGAACAATGTGTTCCAGTGACCTCCACAATGTAAAAAATGCTGCCCTTGTTTAGACACAAATTGTTTTCCTCTACTTTACTTGGTGAACATGAAAGTGGTTAGCTCACTATTATGCCATGCATAATTTAATGTTATATTTATTATTCTCCTGTTCTGCTTACATGGACTTGGGGTTGAGAACTTCAGTATTTATGTACTGAACTCACAGATAACGCTAGGAAAAAAAAACAACAAACCGTAACACAGGCATATGAAGTAAGAGGAGCTACTGTCTTTGAACAATGGCTATGGACTAATACATATGGAACTTCGCAAGTAAGGGAAAAAAGTTGCCAAGAGACCTGAACAGAAGCTTTTCATTAATTGAACTGCAACATCAAATATTTTCAAATAGCAAAGGTGGAAAAGGCACGACTTAAAATGGAAGGATAGCTCAAATGCAGTCAACAAAGTGTCAACCGGATTTCCTCTATGCTTACTAACAGCAGTGCAGTGCTCTGCCTCAGACTTCCCAGGAGCCATTTCCCAAATTGCTTGATCTCTCTAAATCTCTGAAATGAGAATAATAACAAATGTATCTCCTGCTCTAAAATGCTGCAAAGGTCTCTTGTCCGATGTTTGTGCAAAGACTTTCACGGTGGCTCTGAGCTCAATTGAAGTCTCCGGGCACTGTTGAAATTTAAATGAAATTATTACTAGCGACTATTACCAGTGATCACCATCTCACAAAACTTAACCATC
Source organism: Eulacestoma nigropectus (assembly GCA_013397775.1). Classification (NCBI taxonomy): domain Eukaryota; kingdom Metazoa; phylum Chordata; class Aves; order Passeriformes; genus Eulacestoma; species Eulacestoma nigropectus. The sequence continues at coordinate 2,469,425 of VZTE01005949.1, read as the reverse complement.
AGCTGCCATACGAACGGTCGGTCTGAACACAGCAATTGTAATTCGCCCTATTCCAGCAGTGATTTCCATCTATAATTTATATGGCTATAAAATTTAAACGGCTCAGCCTCTCCTCCTCTGAGTTTGCGATTCACCTGATCGAACAGACACAGTGTGCCCCACAGTGAAGGGATGCTGTTTCACCCACATGATGGACTTCCTTCCTTCTTTCCTTCCTTCCAGGGCACAGTTCTACAAGGATTTGAGCCCACTCCTGAGGAGTTCTGCCACTGTTTTCAAAGGGTGAAGGAGGAAGCAGCGTGGGCTTCATCCACAACAGCAGAGGCGAGAATAAGCAGTTGAATGTTATATCCTGCTGCTACCTGATATATGCACAGTTTCTCCCTCAAAGCCAAGCAAACCCTGAATTCATTACAATATCATGAGCTTTAAATAAATTAACACCCAGCTTGTGTCAGGACTCTGTGCATGCTGAGCAATTTGCATTCCGTGCTTCCACGGATGTTTCTTCTCCTCTGCAACTCTCCTGTTGGCAGAAATCAAATCAGGACACGAAAGATTGCACCTAATTCTAATTCTTTACATCTTTTCCTTGAACTGTACTTAAAACTAATGCGAAAATTGTAAATTGAAGTTTTAATAAAAAGTTTATATTAGGGCAGAAATTAAATTAAGCAAGTGTGACAGAACACTCATCAGACTGGACTGAACTGGCCATCCTAACAGCCTGGGTTAATGATCAGTCCCCTTCCCCAGGCAGGCTGGGTCATGCTCTGAGAATCACAAGGAGTTTGTGACTCTCCAGCAGCATGGAAACCACAGAAATTCAGCTCAGGGATGAATGCTGGAGCATCAATGGCACTGCGGACGCTGGGACCATTCCTGCAGCACACCTTGGGGCAACCTCAGTGTGAGAAGTACATTTCCCTCTTTCAAGCAGCAGTATTTCCTCACAAAGCAGCCCTGGAGTACTCCAGATGTGATTTAGAACTTGACACATCTTGCTGCAGAATTTTCGTATTTATTACACCCAGGTTTTCCCCACTTCAAATGTTGTTTACTTGCTGCCCTAACTTGGTGCAGTCTTGAAGAGAGGAAGGAAAAAATGCATGAAGGGTTTTTACTTGCAGGTACCTTTATACACCCGACATGTTGCACACATGCACAAGTATCTGGATCCTATCTGCGCTCTGTTTCCTGCACAGAGAACTTGACAGCTCCTATGAACTTTTTGAACAAAAAAAAAAATGTTACTAAAGAAAACTATTTCCTAATTATGAAGAAATAAAAATAACAAGGGAATAAAATAATGTTTAATCTTTCTGTTAATTCAGGACCTAGCCTGCATTCTTGTAATAAAATCTCGAAATATATAAGATCACCCTTTCTTAATTTTAAAACCAAATACAACTCTCTCTGCAGACAACTAAATGACCAAAGCACAAAATCATGCACGGCAGTTTTACTGCTCCTCTGATGACTCATCAGGGACACCATGCCCAGGAATTTACTGATGAAAGAACCACCAAGAGATGGATCTCCAAAGAGAAAGAGATGCCTCCAGTTATTACTAATTTTAGGGATAAAAACTGTACAAACCTTCCTGGCACATTAAAATAACACAGATATTTAGTGTGAAGAGTTGTTTCACAGCCAGCCCTAAGTTTCTTATTGCATCACAATCTCTGTGTGCTGTGTGCTCCTCCTGCCCCTCCACCTTCCACCTGTCAGTGGTAATCAGAAAGGAAGGTGCTTTTTTATGTCCTGCCCCCCTCCTTCTGTAATTACAGAACCACAGAATATCCTGAGTTGGAAGGGTCTCACAAGGGTCATGGAGCCCCACTCCTGAATAGTCACAGAACAACCGCCAATTTTTGGTAAAATGCTTCTACAACCAACAAAGTTCTACCATGGCACCAAAATGCCTCCTTGATCATTAAGTCTTGAGGTTTTGAACAAACATTTTTCTGATTTATCTTAGTTCGAATTTAACTGAATTCAGTTATTTATAAACTCTGTTACCTTCTACCCTACTCGCACTATTGTACCACGGTCTGTTGATTAAAGATCCATCTATTGCATAGCAAGGTCATCTCACCCATGAAAGCTGTTTATGTATGGGATGCAAGCTCAGGGCATATGGATCCATAGGATGAAAAGAGATCATAGGGCAAAATGCCCTGACTGTTTTTAGTTGGGTTAATTTTTTTCCCCGCTATCAGATAAAAGGAGATGACTGCTTTAAAGAATTGTGCTGGCTCCCTTGCTTTTCAAAGGAAAAGCCACCTACGCCTGTATGTGCTGCTGTTCCTCTGGCACTTTTATTCTACTTCAGTTTGCATTAGTGACACCAAGAGAGGAGGTGAGTGCCGGCCATCAGGTCTGAGTGATGGCCCACGCTCAGGAGCTCAGTCCAGCTCTGCGGTGAAACAATCGCAAGCATTTCTAGCCCCTAACACATTCAGTTCTGGATGGTCAGGGATGGCTTGGCTCATGATGTTTAAATTGTATCTAAAAACTATTTGCAGAAGCTACTCAACCATAGGGTGAAGCCATCTAATAGGAAAAAAAAAAATTTTTAGAAAAAAAAAGCTTCAGTTGTATCATTTACCTTCTGTTTGCAAACAAAAAAACACTTCAATTTATTTGCTGAAGCATTTCCATAAAATATTAAGGAACCACTGGCATCAATTTTTCTCCTATTGCATATAAAAAATTTGCAGCTTTATACAACTCCAGTTAGAAAGCTTTTATTGCATTTATTTCCATAAGATAAAATCAGAATCTGCTCTCCTTTACAAATCTGATTGCTTTTGCCTTCTGGTCTGCTTTATCTTTTTAATGTTTATTCTTCCAGTCAGCACTTTGCAGGGCTGATTGCTTCAGCTTTTTTTCCCCCATTAGACAAAACTTTTTCCCAAGTCAAAAGCTCTGAGCTGGGCTTGGCTTTAGAACCAGCTCTCACCCGCATCTATAGGGCTGTGCTGCCTCCTGCTCACCAGGAATCTATTTCTGAAATATCTCATCATAAGTGGCACTCATACAACAGCATCACCACTTTTCTCTCCCGTGTTTGGACATTAGTTTTGATGGGCACCAGAGAGAGACCAATTCCAGCCATGTTCAGAGCAGGAGTGGAGGGCTCTGCAGGTCCCATGTGCCAGGACAAAAGATGCTGTGTTTGGGAGAGGGGGATTTAAGAAAAGGATTGCCGGATGCAGAGTGACTGAACCCTTTGGATGAGGAATATCACCCATGCCATCGTCTCCTGTTTCCTAACTCCAGTTACCTGCCTGCCTGGGGTTCAGTCTCTGCTCCCTCAAGGCCTGTCCTGCTTTTAAGGAAGCTCCCAGCTGACAGGGGCCAAAAAATAACCTGAAAAAACAATCCTTGGGAGCAGCTCTGCCACGAATCAGTCAGAAGGAAGAGACACAGAGAAACTTCCAGGTGGAGGAATGCAGAGAGACTGTCATGTCAGCCCTGGGGCCGACTTCTTCCAGGCTTTAGGGCAGGTAATGCTGAAGAAGTTTGTTGCAGATATTGTTTTACGCTCTGCAGAAAACTCAGCAGAGGTTTAGATTTCCTATGAGCACCTTGGTTTAGAGGAGCAGTAAATACTCTTTGAACCTGCCCAAAGGAAGAAGTAAAAGAGAAATGACTTCTCAACAATGCTGAATACCTCAGTATTTCAGTCTGAGAATGGGTGATACGGAGCTGAAGATGACACTGCATTCCTACTAGAGGATGCTTACAAATGCTCTATGCCTTGGAAAAAGGAAAACCCCACCACCTTCCCCCAACCTGAGCCCATCTAGAGGCCTCAGCACATGAAAACACACTGAAATTGTGTTCAGCACAATTTCACACATGAAATAGATGCACACTTTCTGGTCTGAAAGATGTGAAGCAGAATTCCTCTTCCTATTTGTCCTGAACTATTGCAGCTATTTAGGGAAAGTCTTTCCAATATGAAAGGTTAATTGTCGTTTCTGTTATTAGCCCCAATGATATTATAAAAGTTCTCGAGATGTTAATAATTAAACCATCTGTGCTTTACAGGCTCATGGCAACCCCCTGCTCTCTCTGCTTGGAGGGGAGGACTTGGGAACTCTTGGCTGGTCTACTAAAATTTGTAGGAAAAAGGATGGAGATGGATGAAGTGCCTGGTGCCCACTCAGCAGACACAGAGGGGACTGGTGGTACTCAATGGAAATCAGAGAGGTCTCCAAGTTGGGATAAGTGCTCTAGGAAGAGGCTAGGACAAAAGTGAGGAACAAGAAACCTTCTGTCATGCTGCAAGTCTCTGAAATGATAAGGCAAGAGGCACTACAGAGGAGCTCTCTTTGTTTTCTGAGTATAAAAATACCTGTCATTACGCAGCTGAGCAGCCACAGAGGGAAAGTCAAAGAGCATTTCAAATGCTCTGCTAAGTTATGTACAGCAGAGCCTTCTACATTCCTTACAGGACACCTACTCCCATGCATCTGCTTTACTTATTAGTATAATGAAGCCCTAATTTATTAAAAGCCCCCACAGAACAATCCAAGTACACGGCTCCCCTTGCACTTGCAGTGTTAAAAACACGTAGCCCGTGTATATTCAGTATCAAAGCTCTCTCTGTTCTCTGTGAATAAATCTCAGAAATCATCCCTTGCATCACACAGCCAGTGATCCTGATGCAGAAGAAACACCGTCTCTGAAGGATGTTTTCATTTGTTTCCATTTTCCCCTTTGTGTGTGTTAGAGCTGCTGCTTCCAGACGGAACACACCGAGTCGTGTTTGACTTTCTTTGAGCTCCACTTTGAAGCTCCTATTCATGCAACAGCCTTAGAGAGGGAAAAAAAATCACTTTGACAAAATTATGCATAAGCAAATTGAAACAAATACAGGAACGTGGTGAATTGTACCCTGACAGCTCACGACTCTTTGCCAGAATCAAATGTACGTATATCCTGTTGTTCAGGAAAGCTCCATTGCCATTATTCTCTGTATTTCTGCCTTTCAACCCAATTTTGAGCCAGAAAGGATGAGAGGATTGCATAAGTCTCGCTGCACAGTGTTTCAGAGTGCAGCTGGATTAGGCTGCAGCACATTTAGGAGGCAGCTGAATTCGATGCCAGGGACAGAGGGGGGTCCAGGAGTTGTGTAGGAATTTGGGGTGAGCCGTGGAAATGCTCTGAGCTACACTTTTCTGGTCCTTCTTGGTGGGGAAGGTCCTCCTGTCATGGTGGATCTGGGTGAGGCTGCTCCCAGAGCAAAGGGCTGTCACCACTGGATGTGCTTATACGCACGCGATTTAGAAAAATACTCAGGGATCAGCCTCTGAGCAATTTAGCTGAATTCCCTCAGCAAAAATCTGCAAAAATAGGAGCCTCTGATCTTTCTGATAATTGCAAAATGAAAAATAGATATGTTTTCTGCTGCAGATTGTGCCAGAACTTGCAATCTGTTCATAAGCAGCATAAAGTCATAGGATGGAAAGTTCTTCTGTTATTGTCTCTGCATTGCCCTCTTTCTGTCATAACATTTCCGAACCACTATGAATTTACTAAACCCCAAATTCTTGCTCCTCTATTACCAGCCATAAAGAGCTCAGCTTCATTATGCAACTATAATTTCATTTGATTTTTTGAGACTTCAACATGATTTTCTTCATGCAGAATAAGAAAAGTTATTGAAAATGACAACATTTTTGTTAGGTTGAATGAGCTTATTTTAATCACTCTGCTAGGATTATAATTTTTCTTGCCTTATGTGAAAACCTACCTAGTTTCTGTCTAAATGCAAAAAGGAAGGAACATTTCCTCTTGGTTTGACGTATGGATTTTAGGTAAAACAACAAAACATGTTCAGATCTTTTCAAAGTTAATTTGTGTATGAGCTTATGTATGGAATAGTATAAGCAGAAATAACTTCACGTATCTTTTCTAGCAACTTCTAAAAAAATTTGCAAATGTTTTTGGAGAAAAAACAGATCTCCATGGTTTTAAAAAAAAGAATTATTGTAATCAGCTTCTGCTATTTATGAAGACACATTTCACATAAGCCTGGGGCCAACCCAGCTTGTTTTAGGGTGATGGTCTGGGTGCACAGGGCACGGTGACAAGGACAAGAGTGTCTCGATCCATCTCTTGGCCAGTTCTGCAAGAGCTACAATTCAGTCTGCCTTGGTCTGCAGGATGCTTTTAAGGTCTTTCATGAATGCTCCATGCCACAGGTAGAGACAGCTCCTCTGTCACAGCACAGGGTGTGGACTGGCCACAAAAATGACTGTGGTCTGTGTTTTGATTGAAACCTTGCCTTGAATCTTGAGCCTGAGGCTATGTCAGGCTTTATTCATAAAGATGAGCTGATTAACACGGACAGCTCTCAGTGCCAAAGGAGTGATTTGTGGGAGAGAGCCTGCCATGACCAGCGCTGCACGAGCACCCTGTGAGCCTCTACATCTTCCCCAAATCCTGGTGCAGTGTTTTTAAACACTCACCTTCCTCAGAGCAATCCAGCAGCAGAGGACATTTGTCAAAGGGGGATCGGCTTCAGCCAAACAAGTCACCTCTCAAACTGGAAAACTTTCCCTCAGTTCTGCTGGGGACACCAAAGTCAGTCCCCCAACTGCTCATGGTGGTGGCCACCTCACCTCCCACTGCTGGAACCCAAAACACAGCGAGTCATTCTGGTGACTATCCCACCCAGTTACAGGCAGCTGACACCCAAGTGAGAAGCAAAGTTTTAACATAATGTAGTGTAATGTTGAATTCCTCTTTTATTATCCAAGGGAGAAGCAAAGTTTTAACGTAATGTAGTGTAATGATGAATTCCTCTTTTATTATCCATTGCTAACAACCAGTACAAGAAAACGGAATTTTGTTTCCTAACATCACACTGCTCCAGGTACTTTCCCCCAAGTCTTTGTATCAGAAGCTACGATTGCTCATTCATTATCATCCCCACAGCACCAGGCTACAAGTAAATACCAGCTTCTTGGAACACACACGTGTGCAATGTCCTAACGATTCCCAGTGAATAAAGGGAAATGCTGAAAACATGTTTCATGAATGGTATATTCCCTAAAGTCTTAGTGGTTGTTGGTTTAGTTTTAACTTGTCCATTAGCAGCTCTTAAAAACTCCTGTGGCTTCACATGCAAAAACCCTGTATATGTGTCTCTGCAGACAAAATGCTAAAACACTTTGAGCCGGGAAAAAGTCAGGAAGACAAAAGAGTCACATTCTAAAGTGCCAGCCTTTCCCTTTCTGCATGTTCACTTTGCTTACAGGAGAACATGAGTTTCAGGGTAAAAGGAAAGAGAAAGAAAGGCTAAAAGTAGGCCAAGATGTACAAAGCAAGATAAACCACTTCAGCCTAATGAAGCCAGTTGAAAACTTGGAAACTGTCTTACAAAAAGGAGTCAAATGAAGCCAAACTGTTGCTCTTGGACTCCCTGTGCTTGGCATGCCTTTCCCTGCCTCATCTCCCAATGGTTTTTAATCTATCAGACTAGATAAGCACTGCTTCCCTGTCTTTAATATATCTTTATTTTTTTCTCCTGAAAAAGACAGACAATATATTGTGAGTAAGTAAAGTCTAGAATTTTAACTCCATTTGTCTGCTCTGGTTTTTGAACTAATGTATTTTGTGGGAGTATCATCTATGACTACGCTGGCAAATTGAGACAAATGGCCCTCAGAGCCAACAGCAGAAAGGCTGGAATATTGGACCTTCTTTTACTGTAGCTTGCATCTCTTCAGAGTCCACCTGAAAACGCAGTAAGAGCTAATTTAAGTGTATGTAACACACAAGGTTATGTACAAGGCTGCTCTCCTGCAGAACCCCCAAATCTCACTGGGTGGGCAGAGACACTTCCACGCCCTCTGCAGTTATTTTGACTGCTTTATAAAAAACTGCTACATTGCAGGAATGCAAGTTTGGCCTCCCCAGTCCATTATGCTTTGAGTGTGGAACAGTTGCCAGAAGTCAGCATTTGCAAGCCGTTAATATAAAGCACTGCGAGGTTCGAGACCCCATTACTCTTCCTTCATTAGCCGTAAAAACTTGCCTTTGACAAGTCTGCGGTTGGCAAAATCTGACTTTTAAGAGCCTTTACAGCCCACAATTTTACCTTCTGGCATGTCGAAATCTCCAAAGTGCATATTGAAAAGACAATACATCAGTAACAAGGAGCATCCCAGGATACTGAAAGGGTTACTGAGTGAGCGTGGAGGGGATCACAGGCTGCATGGCAAAACCTGACACATGCAATTAGGACAATCCTGGAGTACTGTGCTGGTAGGACATACAAATCTGCCATCTCAGAGAGATGGATGGTTCTGAAGAGAGTAGATGAAACCTTTAAAGGTAAAAAAAATAAAGATGGCTTTACTATTATTTCCCATGTATATTTTATACACATATATACGTATATATATTCCTTTATAGGGAGTAGAGTTTCACTTACGTGAGTCCATCATTAGTGACATAAAAAACTGTCTTGGGAAGAAAATCAGGAAAAGCAGGGAAGCACAGAGAACAAACACTTGTCCATTATTCATCCCCATCCCAAGTAGTGGCTAGAACAGATAAAAGCAGCAAAAGATGCCAACATTTCATGCCACGTTCACCCCAAGCTTGTAATTCTGGGAGTAATATACTTGCTATGTTCTTGTTAACCTCCTAGAACCAGTGTGTCATGATTAATTATTAATGAAAATTGGCTGAAATATGTCCTTTGGGGAGTACAAATGCTCCAAAAACTCAGTTCTAATCACCACACTCCTACTTTGAAGTACATGGTTATTTACGATAAGAATTTATGGGTACAATTTATAGGTCACCTTGCAAATGGAAATACTGGACTTCATTCGTTTATTTTTATTAAATAATGAAGGCATAGGTTTCAACAGATAACGCAAGTAGCACTGCAGCAATGGTCAGTCATTATTTCTGTGTCAATATTCATCAGGGCTCATGTCTCACAGAAAGGCGCTGCAGACCCACGAGGGAAACAGATGAATAACAGCTAGTTTAGAAATCTGCATTTATTCCCCAGTTGTTTACTTAAAGGAAGCTCTTTCCCAAAAGGAAAGCATAATACTCAAAGACTTGCAAAGCAGAAGAATTCAAAGTCTTACTTATTTTTTTGAACCACCATGTAAAAGGCACCATGGATGCAAAGGCTAGCTCTGTGCACAGGGATGCAGAATAGAGTATCAGGCAGAAAGAGTGAGCAGGAGTGAGCAAAATGCTGATTATTTGACTGACAACAGGGGTGACACTGATGTGTGACCTTGAAATTATGTCCAGAAAGCTCAAATTGCTGAAAGAGCAGAGCAGAGCCTCTGAATGTTACAATGAGTCTTTGTGCTGCTTCAGAACAGAGTTATTGACAGGTAAGAGCATTTTTACATGCAAAATCACTCCCTCCTGTTCTTCCTCAAAGACTTGATGAAAATCTGTGCTACTGCTTGAAACTTATCTGCATCCATCCTGCTACTTCCTGACTCCACAGCTGGTTCTGTCCCATGTTTTTCTCCGCAATTACCTTTTGCCCGTAAACACGGCTTTATCTACTTTCTTTAAATTAACCCAGCGATGGTCTAGCAGTGTCTATCATTACCAAGGGACAAAGTTCATCCTAATCCTTCACTACCTTTCCAAAAGATGATGCTGAGGTGCTTTGCAAATTTTGCCAACAGGCACCATGGGATCTCTGGGATGCGGCACCCATCGTGAGCGGCTTGGCAGCCCCTGAACTGGCACAGCAACTCCGCACAACGCTGACAACAACAACAACAACAACAACAACTGTCTGAGCACATCCCTGATGGCTCTGTGCAGGCAGAACAACAGGAGGAGTTATTTTTGGATTACCTCTGCAAATATGTTTGTATTATTATGCTCTCCTTTGAGGCGCAGATAGATTATGATCAAAGATGGTGTCGGGTGATTTCTGCCTTTATCCAGGTTTCCATTTCATCACTTATAATAGAGATGTCCATTTGTCCACAGTTGAACAGGGTTTTGTTAATCACACTAAGGCTGATCAAACCTAGTCTGTAGAGGAGTATTATGGATAATAGATCACTGCCTCCTTCCCCATCCCTGAAGAACTTGATGTTTCAGATAAGAGATTCTCCTCATCTCATCTTAATAATACGTAGCACTTTACAAGCTCTGCTTCAAAGCGTTATACAGACATGAATTGTCACAAAGCCCCAGTGAGATAGCAAGGTATTATCTTCATGTAAAAGATTTAAGAAAAAAAAAATATAACCCAGACCCAGTGAGCTTTAGTGACATCTCATGATGGACAGAAACTCGGGGTCAGAGCTGGAATTAGATTGCGGCGGTTCTTTGCTTTATCTTTAATCTCTAAATATAATTTTACCCCATCTGCCTCCTCTGGATATTAAGTATTTATAGAAGTATTGTCTCCTCCTCCCTCTACCCAGATTCTTCATTTTCAACATTACTAGCAAGATAATTACACAAAATTGAACTATTAGCACCAATTTCTATACAAATCTATAAACTGTGAAGCATAGCCTCGGTGTCACATTGTCTAGAGGAGGAAAAGGGCGCGATTTAATTGAATATAACTTTTCTTCTTTACCTAATTCATTTTGTAACAACCTCATGGCACTGGTAATATTTTTTCTCTCTTACAGGTGGATAAAGCGCCGATTCCTCTGAACACACCCCTGTTTCGCTCTCCTCTTGCAGCAATAACTTCCTAAAGGATTGAGGCTGCCCAGCCAGAGCAGACAGACCCTCCTTAGGGACTGGAAGTGATCAGAGGAGATTGAGGTTCCCATTCCCACAGCTGGCCCAATTGGCAGCGTCTTGCATATGGTGCCCTGCCTTGGCCACCAAATTTACTAGCAGTGGGGAAGAGAGCAACAGGATGATACAATTCCCCAGCCATCTGGTTGCAGTGCTGATTTCCTTAACCTTGTATATGCTAAATAGCATAATAAATTTTGAAATAAGACTTTGAAAAGGCTCAAGGGATCCTTTATGAAGACAGGATGAGTCTGTTCTAAACAAACATGACCAGCCATGTCTCACATAACTCCATGTATATGCACCCTGTTATTTTAGCTGCAGGTTTACTAGCTAAGTATCACCTTGTGTAAACTTTTGTTGTTGTTGTTGTTGTTGTTGTTGCTGTTGTGTAACCCCGCTCTGCGCACTCAGAGCTGTGGCTGTAAAATAAACACATCAGACTGGGAGCTGTAACCACGCCACATACAGAGAGCAGCCTTCTCAGGGAGTCAGGAAACTTGAAAGTAATTTCTGCTTTCCCCACTGATCTGACCCTATTACTTCAGCAGATGAGAAAGCAAGTGAAATGAATTCTCCTGCACGGTGAGACTCTTGTTTTGGGCCATGGAAAGGGGGGAGGCTGTGCCCTGAATTCCTTCAACTTCATCAGTGGCAGAGCCTGCCCACCACAGGCTCTGCAGCATCCCGGGGGTGTCACAGCACCATGGTGCTCCTGGCCATGCATTTCCCAGCTGCCAGGTGGGTGCTCTGAGCACCACCATCCCAGACACTGAGGATGGTAGGCAAGAGGCAGAGAGAGATGAGCGAGGGAATGGCACACCAGGAAAAAGGGAGAGGGCTCTGGGTTTGTTTTTAACTCTGCCACTGACTTTGGCCTTGAAGAAATGAATCTTCAATCAACTCCATCCCCCACCTCATACACTGGTGAGCAGCCTGGGCTGGAAACTCATTTCTAACCTTTGCCCACAACATTTTAGGTTGGTGCTTCTTAGCACTACTTCAACGCTAATAAACAACTGTCTCCTCAGAGCATTGAACTGGAGAGAGAAGGACATGGAAGAAGTGCTCCCAGTCCCTCCCACTGACTATTTCAGTCCTGTTTCTGTACCCCTCAACACAGACCCCTCCGAGAAACCACTCAAACCACACAGGTCTATTTCTGAGAAGGTTCTTCAAGACCAACCAAAGGAAAAACAAAAAGAGCCTTCCATTCTTTTCACTACTGATTCTATTTTAATCTAAATAGAAAAGACCCAAAATCAGGGGCCAATCTCATTTAAAGTCCCCCTCTATTTGTGAAGTGCATGGGTATGGTCTTGCTCACTTCATCCTGTACAGAACTGCTGGTCTCTACTTTCCTAATGAAAACATTTTGATCTTTCCACCACACCACACAGCCCCTAAATTAACTCTCAACTGCAATTATATTTGTTAATTGTCTGAGTTAAGTTTGCAAACTGAACCTACTCAGAGGGGAGGAAAAAAAACACATCTGCAAGCCCAGGATTGTTCCATATGGGTTTTTCCTTGTTTTTATTTTTCTTTTTTTTTTCTTTTTTTTTTCTTTTTTTTTTCTTTTTTTTTTCTTTTTTTTTTCTTTTTTTTTTCTTTTTTTTTTCTTTTTTTTTTTTCATTTTTGGTTTTCATTATCAAATTCAAAGCTACTGTTCCGTGCTGAAGCACTTCACAATTAATTGCAATTAATTAACCTTTGAGAAAACCTGTAAGGTGCTGCTATAAGCTCCTTTTTTTCCTGGTCTGCTTTTCTTATAAGGCTGTTTTGGGGAGATGTTAGGCTAAGGAAGGATTAAGAAATCATGGATACTAAGGCTGAATGCTAATTCATTTCATGTTTCATCTGAATTTCCCAGCTCTTTCTGAAATCATTTTAACTCTCAGAAAGCACAATCATGAAGAAAAATAAAAGAAGTCATTTCTTTTCGTTGCTTCATCTTTCCATAGCTAACACACCTTATGAGTTCACAGTACTTCTGTAACTGCTCTTTTCTAGTGAAAGACCCTAATCAACAAATACAGACTTGATGGAAACCTGGCCAGGAGCAGAGATTTGAGGGAATTGGTGCCATTTACAGATAACAGAGCCCATGGGGAGAAATCCTGCTTAACACAGAGCCCATGAGCCCCTCTGAAAGTGGGGCATGATGACCTTTCCCTGCATCTTACCCTGCCCTGTGCTGGGCTGCCCTTCAGCAGCACTGCCTGCAGATCCTCAGAACCAGCACCTTCCCAAAAATCTGCTGTCCTGATGAGCTCCCCCAGAGCTCACCTGTGTGCACAGCCCTGGCACAGGGCTCTCAGCACGGGCACACCCTGAGTGAAAACACGTAAGTGCGAGGCAGCAGAGTCTCTCACGGCACGGAGAAGACGCATGATCAATCCCATAACGGCTGTTCTCCTACAAACCCTAATCATGATTGGCATCAGCTGGCATCATGACTTACTGCTGCTATGATATTCCCCCAGGGAAAAAAAGTTTCCTGTTTGTTACTCTAAAGGCTCAAACCTGCGTGTGTGGTCCCTATCAGTGTCCACATGTGTCAAAAGGTGCATGGGGTTTTTTAGGGTACTGGAGGGAAGCGTACAGCATTCCAAAACTCCAGTATTCCCAAGCTTCCTCTGCACCGGCCCATCAACACTCTAAGCTCAGGAATGCAATTTCATTGGAACAGGGGACATTGGAAACCGTAAGTTTTCTATATAAGTTTGCAAGCAGGGGACACTTCTCGTTTGCCTTTCTGAAAGAGATCTTGGCTTGCGACGGAACGAGAACTTAAGAGCTCCCAGACATGTTTTTATGTAAATCAGATTCGTGCTTTATGTGAAGACACGTTTTGGAATCTAATTCATTAGTGGGTCATTTTTTTCCTTGAAGTTGAGATTCTATTTCATGGAAGACTGGCTTTTGTCAAAGCCTTTCTGTGTATCTCCACTTCCACTACTGTTTTACCTCCCTAATATGAACAGAAGGAGATGAAGGCTCATTAACAAGCATAAAGAAATTACAAGAGACAATGCTATCAGTTTTAAATTCACCAGCCATTCCGCCTAACCTTTTCAATTATGGTAGCCTGCAAAGGATGCTTCAAAACCCACGGGAAAACAGTTGCTATGCACTCACAGATGCATGAAGGGAAAGGAATCCTTTACCCAGGATCGCTGGCATGAGGATTATCCATCATCAGGGCTCTGCCTGTCCAAGGCATCTCCATGGGCCTTGCCAAGGGTGTGGAACTGATAAGGCAAGGACTCCAAAGTGGAACCCAGAGAATCTTCTGAGCCACATCTCAGCCAGGCTCTCTGGCTTAAGACACATCACTGCACGACGCAGAGCACCAGAAATAAACTACAGGAATAACCTAAATGGCAGAGAAGTTGCTAAAAGCCCACAGAGCTGAAGCACTGAAAGCATCACAGAACAGTTCAGGTTGGAAGCAACCTTAAAGATCATCTCATTCCAACCCATGTCCCATTGCAGGGACACCTTCCACTATCCCAGGGTGCTCCAAGTCCTGTCCAACCTGGCCTTGGACACTTCGAGGGATGGGGCAGCCACAGCTTCTCTGGGCAACCTGTGCCAGGGCCTCCTCACCCTCACAGGGAAGAATTTTTTTCCAACTGAGAGCACATAAACAGCATTTCTCTCTGTAAGTGAAGGGCACTGGCATCGAGGGAGACAGACAAAAGGTGGCTTTAATTTTCATAACATCTGGCCTGACCTTGTCAATATATTTGCACTGCAGCAACAATTAAAAGCTCTTGTTTGGGATTAGGACTGGAGCAGGCTAAAAGTGCTGTACAAACAGCCATCTCAGGCAGATGATCCCCACAACAACCATTTCATAACCACAGCATAAGGTGCAGCACAGACAACAGATGGGTATAACAAAAGGTTAAAAGCTGCACACCACGACAGCGAAATGATGATGATCAGTGCCACAGTCAGCATCTACAGCATGCAAATGCACGTTTGTTATTCAGGATGCTGCAAATACCCCGCCAGAGGCAAGTGAGAGGAAAGAACATGAATGTGCATCTCTAATTGTGGCCAGAGCTCTACAGAGCAGCCAAGGAAAAAGCTGAGAACTGCTTTAAGAAAACTGAGTAAGACTTAAGGGCAATGATACATAACTAAAGACACAGGAGGTGGCAAAAGGGAGAGAATGACAGCACATGGGGAGTAAGAGCACCCCTTAAAGATAAATAGTTGGTATTTCATGACCCCATTTCTCTCTGCTGTCAATGTTTCTTCTTCCAGGAACACCAGCCCCTGCTATCCTGTCTTTTATCCAGGAGTTTTTCAGTGGAAAATACACCATTCTTTCAATATTCAGGAGAAGGTTAACACTAATAATAGAAAAGAAAACCTAACTGCTGTAGTATATTGGTTGTCATTCTTTGAGAGTCACATAGCACCTGACCAAAAATCCATCTAACAGCGGCGTATTTTAGTCCAGAGGAGACTACAGTGCCATATAATCAGTGTAACCATGCTTAGAACTCAGTCTGTCAATATGGGCTTTCAAAAAAAAGTATTTCCAGGGGCTGCTTTCAGCCTGAAGGCTTTGGCACTTAAAGCAAAGCTACTTTTGTGTAGAATTTTCCCAATTGTAGTTCCACAAAGCAGCCTTCAGATGTATAAAGTACACGATCATCCATGTGAATCTCAGGGGAGGTAATTCCAGGGACTGCAGTTATGATCTGGAGGGGGGGAATCCACATTTTACTGGTTTTTTGGTTTTTTTTTAAATAAATTACATCATCTTTACCTATAATAGCCATTCTCTTACGTGCACATATCAAAATGTCAGGTATACAGGAGAAAATAGAACCACCCATCAAGTGAATCATTGATTTCTATCTCTGACATATGTGTTTTCTATCTCCAGATATGTGTTTACATGGAACTTTGTAACTGCCTTTGCTCAACCAACACCTACTGCCCTGCATGTTCCAAAACACCCTTCTAACCTGCATTTATAGCAAATGGGATGGCATCAAATGTCTTCAAATATCAAGTTTTCTGCATATTTTGGAAAAGTAGGTATCCCTGTACAGGTGACTCCTCACAAATCCTGGAAAAGAAGTGCAGCATGGCATTTGATGAGAAGTAGGAAAACCATATTGCCATCCATAGGCACCTGCAGCCTTTCCAGCAGCACAACATTAAAAGCACAAGGCACATCCCAAAAGCAGAACTGCTTTGTTCATACTCAGGTGATGGCAGAGGTGATATTATTTCCTGTCTTAAAAATCCACCAGCTCTTTTCAGGTGTGATTCAACTGAGGTTTGATTTTCCTGTATCAAAAAATTCACACTTACTTCTTAAATGTGGCGTTTGGGGACTTTTGAGGCATGTACTGCATGATTAACTTTATCAAAACAGAAATCCACCGCTATAGAAAGCACCTTCACTTGTATCTCCCCTTCAGCTAATGAATTGTGAATAAGGGAGGAATTTCCTAATCAAGAGTGGTTCCAATTTCTTCGTAACACCTACTACAAACAAATTGCAGTCAAGTAGCTGCTTTCAGACCATTTAAGACAAGAGCTGATGCCTGCTGAAAATTAGTGAGCATCTTTGCACTGGCTCTGGGCACAGCAGAGAGGACAGGGGAAGGCAGAGAAGTGGCCACTCTCCATAATGGTGGTGGTCCAAGCCAGGTAGAGGGAACCTTGGCTTTATGCTGAAAATGTCTCTGCTCCCAGCAGCTGACAGCTCAGGACAATCTCCTGTGGCCTCTCACTGGCACAGTACTGCATTGATATTAACTGGCATGTATTTCAGTCTGATATGCTAAGGAGTAGTTTATTTCTGGCAAAGCAGCATTCAGCTTTTGAAAACACAGATACAATTTCACGCACCTATTCTATCTCTAAGGGTGGGAACACAAAGGAGAGCTTCACTTAGTGTCCATCTGTAACAGGGATAAAGAAGAATAATCTTAGTAATTCTGTACCTCTACTCAGTCACCAACTATCACCAGTCTGTGAGCGACCTTGTGCTTGTCCACAGCCAGCTTCCCTCCCCTCCCATGCTCCCAGGTGTCCCCTAGCCCAGCACACAGGGGCAGGCAGTCCATGACAGCTCCCTGCCACTGAGCCCGACCTGCCCCGGAGGAAGATCCAACACCCTCTGTTCATCCCAGAGGTCACTCCTTCGAACCCTCCTCCCAGCCAGAAGGCGGCCCTGAAAAGATGCACAGCCAGAGGTTAAAGCACAGGGCTGGGAGTCTGAAGACACTTTTATATAAAGACCTGCCTCGTGTCTTGGGGAAGTGCCATGAATTTTGCACCTCTGCAATGTGCTGCTGCAGAAACTGATTAAATGCCCCCTATTTGCTCTGAGAGCCGCTCGCCACGATAAGCTCGACTTCAGCGCAAAGAGCATCGGGGTCCAGGTGAGGAGACCGTGAGTTATCATCTCAGCTCTCCCACTGACTGCCTGTACTACTCCTCTGCTCTTTCTAATTCTTAATAACCAAGGTCCCTCGCCCCTGCCAGGGCCCAGATAACTGTAATTTACCAAATGTGCAGCTGCGGTGACGGAGGGGTTGGGCAGGTCACGGCAGGCAGACCTGGAGCAGAGTCCTCACTGCTGCCAGGCAGACTCACTCTTATCCATTTGCTCTTTCAGGAGCTGACAGAAAATGATAAGATCGCTGAAGGGCCGTCGAGCTGGCTGGCAGGTCAACTCAGCACCACCAAATGAGGGCACGGAAGGAGATTCGTCAGTGCCTTTTTTTTGCCCTGTACTTGACATCTGAGATTTTAATACTCATTCACAAATATTTATGCAATCTTGAGAGCAACATAAACGATGTTTCTTTGCACTGGGTGAAAATCCCAGAGGGCAAAAGGAGGACTACAGTGAATGCTCTCTAAGCACCCAATTAGTGAAAAATTGAATTTGAATGAATTTGATGAACCAGGTGAGGTGTCAAAAGGAGCATAAGCTGCAAAATGAGCAACAAGGAGGTGAAACTGTAAGTTTATGGATCTCATCACACACTGAAGAACTTGTCTTGTGCCACGGCTGTTGAAATTAAGGAGGACAGCACAGGAGCTGTTTCTCTGTTTATAGGAACTGTAAGCCTGCTTAGGATGGCTTTAGACCAGTCAAGATTCAACCTAAAAATTGCATCCCTACAGTGCAGATGCCTCTTTTTGGAACAGAGAGCAATAAAACTAATTAGAGAAATCGGGGTTCTCAGAAGCTTTTGCCTGTTTGAATGCAAAGGCTCGAGTCCAACTCAAGCAATTAGGCAGTAACAGGCACTGCCATCAAATGGATAATTCCTGACTCCAATAAGTTTTTTTTAAATTAACTTGCGAGTATTTCTCTTATTTGCAGAATTCAGTAACAGGTAACTCCTGAAGGTAAGTTTTGAGCATAGACTAGACTGCCACAGAAAGCATTAGCAGGATGCAACGTGAACCATTCCACATACCTTGGTTTGCAAAAGTACAGCCAAGTCCTGGTAGGATGATTAAGGAGGAGGAAATTAAAAGGAGCTTGGCCTGTTTAGCCTAGCAAAATGAAGTCTGAGACGGGATACAATTATTCTTTATCGGTACATTTGGAAGTAAACAGCAGGGAGGGAGAAGAATTATTTAACTTTGAAGGCTGATACTCGTACAAGACCGAGTGGCTATAAATTGTTCATGAATAAATTTAGACTGGAATTCAGGAGATTCTGACAATTTGCAGACTTCCCCAAGAAGATAATATAGGCAAATTGATTTGAAAGGAACCTTGATACATCTCTGGAAAAAAAATAAGATAGAGCAGGGAGGATCTTGAAGGCAGAAACTAAAGTTTTCAGTAGAGGATTCAGGAGTTTGATTTGTTGTGATTGTTCAGATTTGTCTAAAACAGACTTGAAAGCTTTGTGTGACCCTTTACATGGAAGTCCCTGAGAGTCTGATTTTCTTGACCACACAAGACAGCTGCACAGAGTTTAAAATGCTCAAGATCAAGAAACAGTTTTCAAGGTGAAATGCTGTTTCTGGGATGAAAGTGGCAGGTTAGTTTTGGAAGTCATGTTTCCTGGGATTTAGTAACCCTACCTTCTATCTTTACAAAGACATGCTTTCCTCTACTGTGTAAGAAATTTGCCTGCTTTTAGCGATAAATAAAAGCAGACTGGACAGTTGTGTATTGGCCATTTGTGGAACAAATACAGATTTTTTTTTTTTTTATGGTTACATGCATATTTTCCCCACACACGTTAATTAATATATGGAGCCAAATAAGAGTGGCCAATGCTACATTTGCCAACAACAAATTTTACAATCTAAAAGCTCATTTACTCTGATCCTTTGCTTTGTTCCTCTTAAATTTTCAGAAACAAATTATATATGAAAACTAATTTTTCTTCTACAAAAATGTTTGCATTTAGCATGCTCACTCTAAGTACTTCTAAGCAACCCCACGTTTTAAATTTACTGACAAGCCATTTAACTACCTCCTGTAAAGGCTTTTGTGTGTCAGACACCATTCAGGTTTTTTACAAAGACTGTCCACAATACAGTACATTTTTCATTACAAAATACAAAAATTAAATTATAAAGGGATGCACTTGCAAAGCTGCTTTTTTTTTTTTTTTTTTTGCAAGCTCAGTACAGGTTTTGATCTCATGATTTACACATTTGTTCAAACATATGTCTTTTCCTAATATTCCCTCATTTCTTCCAAACCCAGCACGTTTTACCACAACATCTTTAAATATTCTTGCATACCCCTGCATTAAACCTGTTTTCTTTTCCAGGGCGTTTCAAAACGCACCATTGCCACAGTGAGGATTTTAGTGTAATCCATCAATCTCACTGCATTATGAACATCAGTAATGACAGGAAAACCTTCCTGGAATTTTTCTTGCTTATTTGGAGAGGGGAATTGATGCATACCGTGATATGTTTGAGCACAACATTCAGGGATTGATTAGGGCAGCCAGACAGAGGAGGCTGACTCAGGTACGCGATACCCCCTGCGAACCTCCGGAAGGGTTCGAGGACTCTTCCTCAGCTGGCGGAAATTCTGGTACCGCGGCTGAAATTGATGAGTTACTCTAATTTATATGGCACGAGATCCTTCTGTAATTAAATCTGAATGGAGAAAAAACAACAAAAAGAAGAAACTTAAGAAGAGGGAAAGTGACATTGACTTTGTGCCGTTCTCTCCTCCGGCAGGAACGTGGGTCACACTGGGCTGAAGGAGCCTCCTACGCGAGCGTGTGCTGGGCGTTAACACCCATCCATCTTCCCAGGTTTGCACAAACATCCTCTGGAAGCCTTGTTCTTGCCTTTCTCCCCTCTTCCATTCCTCCAGCTTATTGAAGGAGTGCGGAGGCACATAATGATGGAGATAACTCTCCCGTGCCCTGCGCAGCACGTTCGGCAGACGTCAATGTCAGCCCGTGTGTGCTCAAGGACTGCGGCTCAGACACTGAAGAATGTGTCTCGTGGCAGGATCTAAATATAAAATTGTCCATCTACCTAAAAAGTGTTAGCACGTCTACAGCAGAATCTGACTTTTGCACCTATTAATATATGGTAAAATTACAGTGAGTTTAAAATGTGGGCATGCCTGCAAGTTTTATTTACAGATGACTGGTAAATACACAGACTTCTATTATTTTTAGCACTGTAGCCGAGAAATTCAGAGTAGAATATAAGAAAAAGGGAAAAAAGAAAGTTGTGGTTCTAACTTTTGTTTCAAATGAGATATAAATGGATGTCAGTCTCTCATCTGGGATACGAAAGAAAATAAATCCAACATCATTTACTACTCAACTGTAGAAAGAGAAGCAAACTAAATGCAGCAGTAACAACATCAAAACTGCAACATTTTCCAAGACCTTATCATTATAGAAAGTGCATCCCTTTCAAGTGTCAGCCCTCAAGCACTGCAGGTCCTTATATCACATTGTTATTACTAACCTCTGATCCTCCTGCATTCAGCAGCACGATAAAGGGACTAATTAAGAAACAACAGATCCACAGTCTTTTTTCCTGCCATCTTGTTAAAGACGTTGCATCATACCATCACTGTTGAAATATGCACACGGAAGAGCCTCATCTCCCTGGCTCTGTGCACTTAGTGGAGAGCAGAGACCCCAAATTCCCCAGGGAGGATGACAGGGAAGTGGAAAATACAAATGTTATTCTGCCTGCCTGAATAGGAGTAGACACACCAGGTTTTATTTTTTCACCCAGTTCTATTGCATCTTTTTAGTTTCATTAACATTAAATACCTATTAAGCTGAAAGGTAGTAGATGAGACTCATTTACTTTAAAATAATCACTTAAATAGTTCTTCTTGTTCTACATAATTATAAATTACTCTTACAGAGCTATATTTGAAGCTTTTGTGTGATTATCAAGCTTACAGAGAGTCCTATGCATAGAATCATAGAATCATCGACTGGCATGAGTTGGGATGGATCTTAAGGATCATCTTGTTCCAATCCCTCTTCCATTATCCCAGGTTGCTCCAAGCCCCGTCCAACCTCGCCTTGGACACTCCAGGCATGGGGCAGCCACAGCCTCTCTGGACAACCTGTGCCAGGACCTTACCACCCTCACAGGGAACAATTTTTTCCCATTATCTGATCTAAACCTAATGTCTGTCCATTTTAAATCCATTCCCTCTTGTCCTCTCACTCCATGACCTGGTCTGAAGTCCCTCTCCAGCTCTCCTGGAGCCCCTTTAGGCACTGCAAGGGGCTCTAAGGTCTCCCCAGAGCCTTCTCTTCTCCAGGTGAACCCCCCCTGCTCTCCCAGCCTGGATCCAGAGCAGAGGGGCTCCAGCCCTTGGAGCATCTCCACGGCCTCCTCTGGGCTCACTCCAGGAGCTCCACGTCCTTCTTATACAGATGGCCTCAGAGCTGGACACAGCACTGCAGATGAGGTCTCAGGACAGCAGAATGGTTATCATCCAAACAGAACTACTCAGCAGCAGGCAACCCATGCTCAGAATTCAGTTTTCTCACTGGACACTAGCTCTCAGGAGACAGTCTCCTGCTAAAACTGCCAGCTATCCAAATCCCAGCAATCCATCAGTTATTCCAAGACTACAAACTCCCTTCCATCACTAAAATGTTGCTGTGACACACCACTAGAAACTGCATGCTTTTCAGCTGCCTATTAATATCATATCACAGACAAAAAAGCATTAATCTAGAAATGCTTTCAAATGGGTAGGACTAAAGGATCTGAACTAATGATTCATAAAATCATTTGCAGCTATTAGTCTACAAGGATAAGTGCAGCTACTGCTTTTATTTCAATGCTTGGTGTGGTACCATCAATTCAAAATCTATCTTGTCTGCTGTGATGGATTTATGTATGCAGTGGAACCCAGAGCAGCCTTGTCAGGATTTTAAAATCTAGATTGCTATATACAATTACAGGTGTCACAATACGAAATAACAATCGGAGGCACTGAGAAGGAAAACTCCAAAAATTCCCGCGCACACCACACGGGAAGGCAGTTGTTTAATATTCCTGTATCATACTGTGATTATTTCACTTGATGGAAGTGATGTATTTTTACATAACTTGATCTAAGGTTACATCTCTCATGAAAATGATTTGCAGTCCTGAAATCCCTGAGGATAAGGAAAAGTAAGAGGGATATTTTTAATGGGCAGATGTCACTTCTGTGAATGTTTCACCAGCTGTCAATACAAAATGTGTCGGCTGGACTCTGTCTTGGAAAAACAGTTGAAAAGACCTTAGCTGGCAGATATTTTCGTTCTTAACCTTTTTCTTGAGTAGCAGAAAGGCAGAAATATGCAGTGCTAGGCATAACTAGCAGCGACCGCATTATGGAGGTGAAAACAGTCACCGAGCCGAAAGGAACGAGCAGGTTTGAGGACAAACTTCTCAGAGGACACACGGTGGATCCCTCCGGGTGGAGGTTGGGTCTCTGAGACCTCACAGCACTTTGCTCCCTCTCCCCAGTGCAGCACTGACAGCAGATCTTCATTTCTATCTGCATAATAATTTAGATTAAATGGTTGGGGTGTTGGGAGACACGTGAGCCCAAGGGATTGACAACTTAATGAAGACTTTATTTTTAAGTTGCTAAAAGACATCCAATCATGGGAAGAGTAATGAAGAAATCATAATTGTCTGGAGAGCACATGGGGCCGACAGACAGGTTCAATCCATTTTCTGTAGCACAGATGTGTGAAACACCACACAACAATACAAAACATACACAGTTACTCGGGGCAAGGGCAACCTGTCCAGGGGAGAACTGAAGGGGCAGAGTGTGACATGAATCATTTCAACCTTTTCAAAACAATGTCCATCCAACAGTGTAGGGAATCACTTGTCTTACAGGAAGAGCACTTGACCCTCTTACACGTGCAAGGGGCCCTCACCAGGGTTTGGGTTTTTGGGGGCTGTTCATATTCTCTGCCACTCCCTTGAGCCAAGTATGCTGGAAAAAATAATCTCCAGGAATACAGAAAGAGTATGTCTGGCATTATGAAAACAGCAAATGTGCTTTCTGAGGACTTTAATTCAGCAATGTTAAAACTTAATTAAATTATTTGCATTGTGCAATTAATTATGCTAAACTGCCTAAGCCATGAATGAATGTACTTTCCCTTTTAATCTAAATAAAACACATGCATAGAAAACCAGCAACAGCAGAGAAGTCCACAGCTGCTGCCAAGACCAGCAGAATTTGAGACTCACGTGACCTTTCAGGAGCACTGCTGAAAAAACAAGTAAACCAGGGGAAAAAACTCAAACTGCTGAGAAAGGAGCAAGTGAGTATGACATTTTGTCAGGATATAAAACACCTTGTTACTCAGTCACCAGGAGAAGTTAAATGGGCTTTACCAAATCCTTCGGGCTGCCCAGAAAGTTCTTTCCAGTGTCAAGTTAAAGAAGTAGTAAGAAAAAAGCTCCTTTTGAGGTTCATCATCTTTGTCCCCTAAAAACTTGCCCAGTGAAGGAAACCCCAAAGGCCAGAGTCTCTAAGCTGCCTGCTTTAACCAGCTGGTTTGCTGGGAAGGAGCCACAAGTGATTCAGAACTTATCTGGATTATAACAAAAGACTCAGTGCTTACTTTGGGGAAAAGGAAAGATTTGGGAAGTCTCCTCTTTTTTTTGAGTGGGTGGAATGAATCAGTCTATGCAGGTCTGTATCCAATTTGAAATTACAGAACAGCTTTAAACACATACAACCTCATTAGCCTTTTACAAGAGTAACTGTCATTTTTATTCTAATATTATGACTGTAACGCTGAGGCTGGTTAATGCTTCTGATATTTAATCACAGAGTACAAACCGTAATTGTTCTGTTTCTAATACGTCTCTGACCTCTGTCCTCCAATGATAAACTATGTGACTGCTTTTCAAAATATATAAATGTGCATAGATTTTCACAGACATTTAACATTCGCTTCAAAGTAGATATTTAAAAATATTTTAAAAACTTGCATTAAGCATTTCTAATAAGACAAAAATATTGCAAGATGTTAAGCTGCACATGAAGACATTCTTTCAATATTTTTAAGACTATTGGTAGACATAGAAGTTCCATTTGCATGTTGAATTGGCCATTTCTATACAGGCAGTTAGGGGATGATATTAAAATGCCCTCTGGTAGCTCGAAAAGAGACACCAACGTTAAGATCCAGTAACGTCTTTCATTTTCTTGGGCACACTTGGATCTTGTAACCACTACTGAATCAATGTTTGTGTAAAAAGCCTCTCAACATCTCATTCACTTGATAGGTCCTTTGGGGCATAATATTGTTCCTTCTGCTATAATGGACCATTGCCTTCAAATACTGTAACATCTGTGGTACATGATTACCAACTTCCTGGGCCAAATTAGTCCCTGGTGTAAATTCCTCGAATCTGATCAAATCATGCCAGGGTGAGTCTGACTCTTTGGCTTTTCACATTTCTTCTCAAAACTTAAGAGTGCAAAAGGTGTAATCCTTCACCTACTTTTTTTTTTTCCTAAATAAATAAGAAAAAAAAAAATTAGAAGCCTGGA
The DNA here is from genome assembly GCA_013397775.1 of Eulacestoma nigropectus. NCBI lineage: Eukaryota > Metazoa > Chordata > Aves > Passeriformes > Eulacestoma > Eulacestoma nigropectus. The sequence continues at coordinate 2,444,598 of VZTE01005949.1, read as the reverse complement.
AAGCATGATTCAAGTAAAATCCAATTTACTATTATTATTTTGTATTTTGTATTTAATTCACCTTTTTCTACATGGGAGCAGTCATCATTAATTTTCTCCATCTCAGAACATAAAGCAGAAAAAAATCAAGTTTCAGGCTAATTGAAGCTTGGTACTTCTTTAACTTTTTTGGAAAGAAGCCTAATATCCCAACTGTGCTTTCAAGTGTGGATTATTTGGGAGGCAAAATGAAATGCGGAAATCCAGATGGGAAAGAAGAGGAGATGCTTCGTGCATCCTTAGGGAGTCTTACACATCTCTTAAAAGAATACTTTGGGAAGAAGGCTGTATTTGTAACCAGACAATAATTTAGGTTGTAAGGACTCCAGGAGGTCCAACCCCCTGCCCCTCCAAGGGCTGACTTCACATAAGATCAGGTTGTCGAGCTTTGTCCCCGTGTTCAATCCCACCCTGGGGTTAGAGTGAGCCAACCTGCAGGGGGAATCCTAAACAAGGCTGTAATTGTCATTAATTGCAATGGCTGGCTCATCAAGAGGGGTATTTTCCACAGCTGGAAAAGCGGCAGAAAACGGGGATTTATCGCAAAGCTTTGCCACGGCTGCAAGGGGAACAGACCACAGAGAAGGGCACGATAAAAGAAACACTGCCTGGGGCCGAGCACAGCCTTGAGCAGTTCACAACTGGAGAAAATATGAGAGGCTGAAGAAGGCAGCATTCATCCAGAGGAGCTAGGAAAAATGAGAGAAATAAAGCACGGCGGAGTGGAGAAATTTGTCAGAAATGGCAAAGAAGGATCACAGAGGAGTTAGAAAAACCGGGATGCAATGGTGGAAAACAGATTGCTGACTGCAAGTGTCTCATCAGTCCTGATTTCTACCAATTTACAATATCAAAGAAGAAAAGAGAAAGGGGAAAACCCAGAACATAATTCATATGATTAATCCAAATATATGTATGTGTAGAGCAGAATATGCCAGTGATAGCACAGGCAATCATAAACCAACCCCAGTCAAAGAGATCCAACAGGACCTTTTGAAGACCTCAATTGTACAATCCTGAAGATATTAAAAGGAAAATCAAAACCTTTGGATGGGAAGAGTGTGAAGGTGAGTAAATAGCAGGGAGGGAACTGGACTGAGACACGCCAGGACTTTGCACAGATGATATCGAGCAGCTGCCACTGGAGCACTGCGACTCTGAGAGGAGATTTCTGTCTGGAGATAAATAGTCTTGATTGCCACAGGCACTGAGAAACTGTCCCTTCTCCTGCCACCAAATGAATATGAATGGAATTACAAATGAGCAGACCTCATGAAAAAAATCTGACTGATAATCAATAAGACTCTTCTGTAGTAGGCACACAAGGAAGGCTTATAAAATTCACCCATATTGCAGTTTATTGCTCCATAAATTACCATAATGATTTTTTTTTCCAAAATAAGTACATACTAAACATTGTAAACCATGCAATATTTGAGAAATACATATTTCCAGCAAGTATCTCCCACCTTATTTCCACCAGATAAAGTCTGTAGTCCCCATTACTGCTGAAGGATTCAGGGGTCTCTCTTCAGTCTACTGTGATATTTTAAGTGTTATTAACATAAATGATGAGAATCACAATCACTGACAAGACACCAGCTCCTTGTTGTTTCATAAGAGTGCCTATATTATTCTATAAATTATTTAATGCTGTCAGATACTCTCATAGAGGACTAACAATTATTGCACCCTTGTAATGATGGATTAAAGTAAGCTATGATTGATTAGGAATTACAGAGTTATTGACTAAATCAGGCTACTGAAATCCCATGACTCATTTTCTTTTCATGGTATGCAGAAAATAATTCATCAGTCGCCCAATCTTGTCTGTTTAATACCTGTAGCGTAATTTAACTTTCATTGTTAGCAGGAATCTTCAAGAGCAGTTTATGACCTTGGCTAGCTATAGCCAGAAATAAAACCACTTAATAAATTCTTAGAATTTACATATTTTTTTCTAAAAATAGGCTTTATGCTATATAATATGTAGATAATACACGCTGGAAAAGATTAACTAACTTAGGGAGAAGAAAAGGGGAAAAAATGAGAAGAGACTTTCTTTTAAAAAAAAAATAAAATGGGAAAAAATAGCTTCTTAAATATATGGGACATAGAACAGAGAGGTTCATAACTTCCTCATGGCTTTTTTTAACTGATGCTTCCATTAATAAGTTATATGGAAAGGCACAAGGACACAGAGGAAATGAGACAGAACTGCTCTGCTGAAAATACAAAACTCTTCCAAACAGCAACAACACTTCCACTTGCTTCAGTGGATGCTGTTGATTTTTCATGACTACTCCAAAAAGATCAGTGCTTTTCAATAACATTTTTCAAACATTATTTCGTTGGCAGCAAGTAAGAGTTAACAAAGTAATTTTTACAAAAACATTATGCATTTGCTAAAAACACAAAACTTCATGACAAGCAGTTCGTCATACTTTTGGCAAGGTTATCCATGATTGCCTTTTTATTTTTTGGCTATTACAGAGGCTAATGGCATACTAAAAATCTTCTTTCATGTACAAATTAATTGTGTTCTTTTGCAATTCATATTAGCGTGCCTTACTTTTCATTCCGAGGCTTTTAAAAGGTTTATATGGAACCAATGGATGTTCTCCTTTGTTGTGCACACCACTTCAATTACCCACTTTCCATGAGTTGAAAGTAAAAAGACTCTAAATGCTGGATACAGACCATTGTCAACATGTGGTAATTTGGCAGAAAATTTTAAATTAAAAAAAAAAAAAAGTTCTCTTCAAAAAGAAAAAAAAAAAAAAAGGAAAATTTAAACTCTCAGCTTTGGAGATTGCCGGCAAATTATTTTTATATTTAGCAACTACAAAGAAGCATGTGCTCCTTAATGATGGAACAGGGTGCTAGCAATTTGCAAAGATCTGAGTTTCACTCCTCTTGTTCCTGAGAAAAATGTATTATCCACTCTTCCCTTGCCATTAAATTCAGCCTTCTCCTTTCTGCCAGTTCTTTGCAGAAGCGAAAAGTTGCCTCTTTTTTTTTTCTTTCTTTTGCTTGTTGGAAACACCGTTGGGCGCGGAGCCGAGCGCGGCCACTCCCCATGCAGAGCTGGGGGGGCTGAGGGACACCCTGAGCCCCCATCACCCCATTTGGGCTTGGGAAACAGAGACATTTGGTATGAACTTAAAATTTCTGCAAGAGCTGACGGCATTTCTGGAAGCAGACAGCAAACAGAGGGGGTGCAGAAAACAGGGAGACGAATGACTTTGCCACCACAAACAATTCTGTAATCCTGAAATTTGGATGATGCACCTCAAGTTGGCCCATCTAAAATATCTGCAGGAACACAGACTTGGTGTCTTTGCAGGTTCACCTCCAGCACTGTAATCAGAGTGAAACCACCCTTTATTTTATGCTGGTCACTGAGATACTGCATCTTCTAAACACTGCTAGAAAAACTAACAAGAAAAAAGTCTACGCTTAAAAGGCATTTCTTCTCCTTGGATGCAAACCACAAATTCTCAGGCCTATACTGACTACAGTATAAGCAGTAAAAAGAAAATAGAGTAAAATAGAGTAAAATAGAGTAAAAAGAAAACTCAAGTAATTTTTTTTTTCATTTCCTTTATTCCTAAACAATACCTTTTATGTTCTATAGGATATTATTACTTTTTCAGCAATTGGCTAAATTTTTTTCCTGTGTTCTGTATTATATTACCAGGCAGAGAGTTGCAGGCAGAGATGGAGAAAGTTCCTTCCATGGAGCCACTACTGATGCAAATGCATCAGCAGGAGATTGGGTACACTTGATTCATTTAGGTAGAAGGAGGCATTGCATATCAACCCTGGCAATTACGTGTCAGGGTATGAGATGCTGAGTAATAGATATGTGTGATTCAAGGACTGTTACATTATTATCAGCTGGCACTGGCTTGTCTCATTCCCTATGCTCTGGAAAATGAAAACTTTTTAAAAAGTAATCAAAATGTATACACATATATATATTACCTCAGCTTCTTGTTTTTATCCCCACCAAAAAAAAGCAGGTTTTTGTATAAGAATGCTGACATTTTTAAGGAAGGAAAAAATAATTTTCTGTTTCTTCCCCTCTTAGCATTTCATGCTTTGTGTCATTTGATAATATACATGACTAGGTTTAATACTCAATCATTTCGCAAATCCAATTTGACTACCTAACAGGGTTTAATTTCCATGATGATACAATTTCTCACACCAGAAAGCATAGTAACCCTTCTTCTTTGGAGGTTAATGGTGATGTAGCTTAAAGCCCAAAAGATAATTACAAGGAATGTGCTTCAGGTGACAAAGTATTTTTGACAACCCCAGACTGTTGATAGCTTTTTAATTATACTTCTTCCCACCATAGGAAACAGTATGCTTTTTCCTAAATTGTTTGCAGGCATTTGGGGTTTATTTATTTATTTTTTAGCAAACTGCTATGCACTGTAATCAATATTTTAACTGGCTGCTACCCCAGGCTCTGCTCTCTTTCTTCTATTTGGAGCAGAAATTAAACTTCGGTGTGTGTTTTTTTTTTTTTTCCAACAGAAAATGAAATACAAAAGAGCATCAAAAGAGGAATACAAACATTTATTGACTTGCTTCTTATCTTCTGCACCCATTTGATATTTTGTGACATTTAGAAATTGAAACTTTGCAGGATTTTTAGGTGTGAGCTTTGCTAACAGAGAAGGTCAGGCTCTTAAGCAACAAGGAAGTTTATGATTATTAAATATGACCAACTGAAAAGGAAAAAAAAGGAAAATTCTGTGGCTGTTTTTGCATTTTCTGAATATTTTCTGCCCCTGCCTTACTCTGTGGGTAATAAAAAGGGCTGGTTTGGTCAAGAGCCGAAAGTAATTGTTGTAAATAACTGTGATACACAGCAGGAGCAATAATGTGCAGGGGCACCCGTTTTCCATTTACTTTATATGCAACTGTTGATTGTTTTTTATGCCACTGAAATTAGTTTCCCACTAGTATTTATGTATCTTACAACAAATTGTTTGTCACCTTCCCTGATTAAATGCGCTCTTAATAACACCCAATTTTAAAAGTCTTTTCAGTTTGGAGCCCACAGTTCAATCATGATGCCTGCCCCTCCCAGCACCTCTCACTTGGCCTTAAATAAACACCTCTATAACTTAAAGAGAATGGCAGAAAAGTAAAAAAAATGAGACCTGGGTGTAAGTGATCCAAAAAACAACCCAGGTCTTGGAATAGAACCAAAAAAGCAGAAAAACAGTAATTGCTGTGGAAATTAATTAAAAGCGTAGCACTACCTGTCCCCCCAAACATTCCCTGCATCTTATTAGTCCCCCTGCAGGTTCTTATTAACATGCACAGAGAAAACAAAGTTCTCTGTTGGGGCAGATAGGAAATGAAAGAAATCCAGCACAAAGTCAATCCTTGGACAGCCAAGGATTTTCTTGCTTCAGATTTATGCTTTTCTTAGTCCCACCTCTACCTCACCTCCGACTCAGATCTATTTCCAAGCCTTTTGAGGAGCCTCAGCTGGATGGAGCTCCGAGCAACCCGGTCTGGTGGAAGGTGTCCCTGCCCATGGCAGGGGGTTGGAATGACATGACCTCTAAGGGCCCTTCTAACCCAAACCATTCCACGATTCTATGAAACACGTAATTTTAAGGTAATGCGAGAAATTCTGGAAGCTGGAATACTACAGGTCAGTCTAGTTTTGTCCTTTTAACTGTCAGTCCATGTAATTAATCCCTGGGGTACCTGAGACAAGCAGGGAGGCTCTTTATGCTGGGTTTTGGGGCCTTCCAGGGGAGCTGTGCAGCTCTAGTGCCCTCATTCCCGTGCTGGAGCAGCTTTGCAGTGCCCAGTCTTGTCAGCAGCAATTACAGTGGTGCAGCTCTGCTAGCAAAGCCTCTAAACATCACTTTAACTTACCCCAGTTCTTCTGTTCTACTTTTCTTTCCCCCCCCCAACATAGCTCATTTGCCTCACTGAGTGAAATAAGTACTCCTGAAAAAAAAGTTCAAAAATTTAAAAAGCTCAACCTCCCCCAAAAAACTCAATATCCATCTAGGCCTGCTGCCCCTATGCTGGGATTGCACAGGATCAGCTTAAGAAAATCACAGATAGTGTCTGCTTCTGCAGACAAAGAAACGGAGGAGAAGAACTTCAGCATAGTACGAAATTTATGGAGAGCAATATTTGTTGATAAACAAATCTTTTAAGCTTCTCTACCCTTACAAAAGCTAGACTGGAATGAACTCCCCCAACTAACTCCAAGGCGTATTTTTGCTATGGATTTACCATATATTTACATTCTTGTCATAAATGACCTTTTATTTTTTTGTGTGATGTTTGCTCTTATTAAAGTCTAGTAACAGTGGAGGGCAGATTTTAAAAGCATGTCGTAGAGAATATTCAGCATTTCTATTTCTAAAAAAAAGAAGCTTTGCATACAGTATTGATCACACTTCAAAAGATGTGTTATTGCCTTGAGTGTGGTTACAAGGGAGAGCATTATCACTGATGCTACATTTTAATCTGAAAATAATAAAAAAACCCTTTTGTAAACACATTGCAGCTACACTGAGTGACTGCAGTGAGAGCCCTGCTACTTTCTCCCTGTGAAACCCAGCTATGTGTGGTGCTAGTGGAAATCAGAGTGGTCTTATTCTGTCTGATTTATTTGAAGTTTCAAGGGCACCCAGAAATAGCAAATGGCAGATTTGCACTCTTTTCCCCAGTATGGACATATGTAGGTTAATAGATAGATAGAGCAATTGGGAATGAGACACATTATGTAAGTTAAAAAAAGTACTGAGTGTGGGGATTTTTCAGGGCCGTAACAAAAAGCTCTGTACAGAGGGCTGATCCTGGAGTTCACATTTCCCTCCTGACTGTAGATCACAGCAGCACCTCTGAAGTAAGTAACACTTAAATTAGTCTCCACTAAATTGCAATAAGTAGAGCAAATGAGATCCAGTTTATGCCAGGACACTGAATCACTTTTTTTTTTACTTCTCATGTAGTCCTTGGCTTCTCCAGCAAGCTTTTTATCACTACTGATTCTCAAACAGGCTAAATGCATTATGAGAATTGCAGGAGTTGAAGGTTTCGATTCGGTTTTGTTTTTTCCCTCATCAGTCTAATCTAAAAGCAGAAAGTCAGAATTATAAGTATTTCCTAAAATTATTCCAGTTCTTCCTTTCCTCCACCCCTCCTCTAGATATCATTTTCTCTTCGTATATCACATTGTCAAACACTTTCCTGTGGTCATCACAAGAATAACACTTGATTTACTTCCCTTTAACAGTTGATTTTCTACACAGGTCAACATTTTCACATTTATTTTTTTCTGTCACATTATCATCATGTTTTCAAATAACTTAATGACAGTATATCAATGTATGATCTTGCAGCAACAAAACTCCCTTCTAAACCAGACTTCAAATATAATGGTTTTCAATGTCACTTCTCCCGACAGCAGGCAGCTGTGGAATCTGCCCGGGATGTTTCTGCTCTCTCTAGACAGCTTGTGTACAGTTACAGAGCTCCATAAATCAAAGCAGGACACGGTGAATTGTAAGACTAATACAGATTTCTAACCACGACAGGGATTTTAATATCAGGTATTTGTGTAGCTGCTTTGTCTTATTTACAAGGAAAATAAAATTTGCATTATCTGAGCTGTGCTTTATATAAAAGACTCTTACAATTCATCCATTTACTCAAGGTCCTGCTGCAAGCTCTACATTCAGCCCCAGCACAGCCTTCTCCTTTGAGACCAACTCTTCCTCTGAGCCTTACTGACTTAACAGCTTTGCTTTCCAAAGGTGCAGACAGGTAACAACCTACTTAGTAAAGTCTTTTCTGGGTATTCTTCCTCCTTTAATTTGTAGGGGTTAGGAGCAGGAGCTGTATCTGTTAAAATAAACACTGCAAGACATAGCTGCAGTCTTACTAAAAGAAAGAAGTTTGGTTTATGTGTGACCAAATATTGAACAGTAGCAGCAGCACCACGTTCCGTGCTGGAAAGCGGCAGGAACAGAACCCCTCGCACCCAACACGACTCATACAAGGGAGCTGGGCAAACTCCAGTGATGTCTGATTCCTATTTCCATCCCTGTTTCAAACACAGGGCTCACACCTGTTGAGCCACGATCCTTATGCCTGCACAAATCCATGTTTCAATCAAATTGCGTCTTTTCTGTTTCTTTTTTTTTCCTCTTCTCTCTGCCATATGCATAATGATGGGGTGACAGCTGAGAAGAGAACAGGCTGACATGTTCATCACTGTGAAGGATGGCCTCCTGTCACCTCAGCTGTGACAGAACGGTCACAGCCTGAAAGGGCCTAATGAATAAGGAAGGCTGGATTTTGTCCTTCCTCTGTGAAAGCTTGCAATAGTGCCTCTTTCCCACTTCACGCAACAACACAATGTCACAACGAGCAATCCTGCCTGGATCTGCTTCAGCAAGACACTCAGTGTCTATTTTTACAAAACTGAAGAGTTTAGTAAAACAAAAGCAGCACATTTCAGGCTGCCCCTCAGCAGAAGAGAAACGTACAGGATGAATATGTCAAAAGGCAGTTGTCACCCACACCACCTGAAGATGCCAGGAGAAAGGTGCGGTGCTTCCCCATTCAAATGGCAACTGTAAACACCCACTTACTTTCAAGGATACCCTTCCTGGAGCTATTAAAGCCTGGGAAAGGTCGTTTGTCAGGATACAATCCAGCAGTACATCTTGTCCTTCTAACAAGAAGGATTTCTTTCCTCCCGTAGCAGCGAAAGAGAAACGAGTACTGAGCTAAAATTCCTCAAATTGGCAGTAACTACAATGTTTATGGGTGTTCTAAGAATATGATCTGCACACTGGTAGCAGCTAGAAAAGATCTTGCAATTCATTTGGTAGAGCAGAAGGTCATCCCTTTGCAGATGGAGAGCATTTGGTGTGTCCTTATGCACACAGGACTGTAACTGTGCATTTGTTTGCCTATGTATTGATTTATGTGGTTTATATGTATTGTGTGTACAGATTATCCAGAATTGGATCATTGCCACTGTTAACGACTCATCACGTGTAGTTTCACGTATAAATCACGATTAATTTGTGACAGAGGGATGGTAGGAATGAGAACCCTATATTGCCTGATAAAGCAGATAACTGATTCTCTCTTCAAATATGGGAAGGTTCTGAAATGTTTTTGGATGTACAATCTCTTATACTTTTGCTTTTTGAATTAAGTAGCAATTCAGTCTCCATGCTACAATGAGTCTGGATGCAAGTCAGACATGACCAATGAGTTTTCTTCTTCTTGATTACAAAAATTCAATTTACGAATATAGCGTATTCAGTAAAATGTTACAAATATATAAGGCTCAGACTGTTTTATTAACTTGGGTGGTTGGGGGGGGCACAGAATACTCTGGACTCAGCACAGCATAATTTATTCAAATCAGATATGAAGCACAGAACTAATACCCTATATAACATAGGTACTTGAACTCTTTTTTTCCTCAATTATGAACAAGCCCTCAATCTGCAAAATGTGCACATATGAACATTCTAAAAAAAATTAAATGGTTCCAAATAATTTGTTTTAAATCAAGCCTGTCCTTATTGTCTTACATATTCTTGTAAACACAAAATAAACCACTTAGCAAGTATAATTTCCAACTGAGAATCAAAACCAGTTTTTAAAAAAATTTCAATTGAGATGTTTCAGCATTGCCTCATAGGAAAACTTTCCAGCATTTCCCTCTGAAATAGTGTCCCAACATGTGATAAATCCACACAGCCCAGCTGATCAAAGTACCCATAAAACTTGCTTTTGGAGTAGCTTCCAGCAGTAGCTTGAAAAGCAATAGAATTAACAAAGCAGTTGTTTGGAGTTCTTATCCTTACTAGTTTTTCTCATTTAAAGTAGTCCATGTCATTCAGTAGGGAGGGTAAGTTCTTCACCGTGCAAACTGTACTAGAAATGCACATTGTGGTCCAAACCACAAACCTGATAGGCTAAAGATCTGAAAATCCAGCCCCCCTGTCTTGCACAAGTTTGCACTAAACTCAGGGAATTTCATGGAACATGAGTAGGGTGGATCACTATGAAATACCAGTGTGCACCACTGCTTGAGGAGTATGAAAAGGTGGCAATCAACTAAAAGGATAAAATAAAAGAGTCAAATTTTATTTTGCAGCAAATCATGGAAAATATGCCTATAAAGAAATTACTTGCAGATGTTGTTTTTAGGAAAGGAACTAAAAAGCAGAGAGGATGAGGGCAATATACTGCTCAATGTGTGAATTACGTACGTATAATTTAGTAACTTGCTATTACATAAAATGTGTAATTAAAGAGTTAAATTGCTTCCAAACTTATACAATAAAGTCTAAATAGCCCATATATCTACTGTGCTGAGAATGCCAGGGATTACACAATATAGAAATGTGTTAATCTTGATTTATATCTGCACACTAATTGTACACAGAAGTGCTGTATGGAGGGGCTGGGTGCTGCTACAGCCTTTGGTTTTTAAACTTGAAAGGGGCTGTTTTGCAAACCTTTAGTGTGCCAATTACACAGGAGTTTTATGAAAACTCCCAGACTGATCAGCAAGCCATTAATTTTTGCTGGAAGACAAAATTATGATGTTTAATTGCTCTGTTGTCTAAATGTGCAGAATTATTCCCCTCCCTAAGCAGCTCCTGTCAGAGACAGGATGGGTGATGCTGAGGGATTCCCAGGCTCCCAGTAGCCAGCAGCTGTTCTGCTGGTCTGCAAGGAAATCTGGGAGACACCGTCAGAAAGCAATTGCTTCTGTCTCAGTTCTATCTCCATTTCCTTGCAATCAAATTATTGCTGTTAAATGTTTTCATTCTGACAGTTCAGTCACCTTCTGCTATCATAAAACATGCGAAGTGAGTAAATTCCCAGCTGCATTTTGTCAGGACTTGGAAACCTGGATGATTTGGAAGTTACCCTTTGGGATTACACTGCTGTTGGTTTAGTAGGATGATCAGTGTAAAGTAAGGCATGTGTTTGGAAAAGGGTGTTTGGCATCAGGAATAGCCACTGCTGTACATCGGGCCTGTGAGATCAGAGATTTTTGTTTTCTTTAAGAGTTAATCCTTCATTTGGGGGAATATTCTGAATTACACGGGACAGCTTTCTGAGGCTGAAACACTCTGAACTTATTGCAATATGGAATTTGTCCATGGATATTAACATGCTGATAGATCAGTCAATTACTTTGGGGGTTCTTGGGGTCAACAAGCTGACTGGAGTCCAGGACCCAGTTTAGATCCTGAGTTTTTTTTTTTTAAAGGAGAACGTAACTTTTTCTCTGTTGTTGTTATTCATTACCTTCCCTGGTTCTTCTTAAAGGATGTTTTTTTTTTTTTTCCCATTTCTTGAAAAGTATTGGTAAACAACCTCTCTGTATAAAAAAGAGAAGATGTACTTTTCAATGGAACATGTGGACTGTCAAAATAAAATTTACTTTGAAGAAAAAAATCACACTGCAGAGATGGCATGATTTAGTATAGCAAGATCATACACAAAGGGAAGTCTGCAAATTAACTGCAAATTAGAACATTCCTATTATATTTGTGTACAAAAGAAAATACTCCTATGATATTTCACCCTTATTTTTAATATGGTTCAAAAAATTAATGAAGGCAATAGATGACCATAATCTTCAGTGTACTTAAAATTTTAGAAACTAATGAAAAACCTGGTTTTCATGAGAGTGTATCCCAAATTTTTGATAATATTGTATCCTATAAACATCTAGTATGTACCAGACTGAAGTTTTAAAGATGTGAAAGTCACATGTTTAGCAGCACCCAGAATTGGTGTTGTTACCCACCCCTCAGCAGGTGTGTGAGGTGGTGAAGCAGCTGAGACGGGCTTTTTAAACACTTGATTAAGAGCAAAAGGCATTGGATCCAAGAACAGTGGCACGAAAGCAGCAATGGCCATTCCTGCTACGGGCTTGGGAGGAGCAACAGGGAACTGTCCTCTCTTCCCACACTCCAGACAAAGGCTTGCAAAGAACCTTTGGCACAGCTCTGCAAATTAAGCCTGTTAACAAGTATGTATCTTAGCTTTTGTGGCTAATTAAATGGAAAAAGATTTCCTCAGGAAGCAAAGAGCACAGAAATGCAAATGGAACGAACAGACAAATAAAGCTAATAACGCTGTTTCCACAAACATCAAAGAGTTTCCTAAGTGACATTTTGTACACTATGGAGATTTTGTGCTGGTTATATCAGAGTTCTACAACTGTTTTTTGCTCTGTTTTAGGTACAAATCTGACACTACCTATAATGAAGAGCAGAAAGTCAACAGACCTAATTTGTAGCCAACACAGCTCAGCCATTTATCAGATCCCTGATAAAGCAAGCACAAGTTTTCAAATTGTAGAAAGATCTTGGGCTTTTCTACAGAGGAGATTAATCTCTATTTGCAGTTAATACTTGTCTTACAGGTATTTAATTGTTATTTTTGCACCACTGGCACAACAATTCTGTTCATTTCAGATTTGAAGTCTTAATTTGGCAACTTCTGGTTTGTATTTGAAAGAAAAAAAATCTTTTTAAGTGTGAGTGCCCATCCCTGGAAGTGTCCAAGGCCAGACTGGATGGGGCTTGGAACAACCTGGTCTAGAGGAAAGTGTCCCTGTCCATGGCAAGGGAGTGGAACAGGGTGATCTTTGACGCCCCTTCCAATCCAAACCATTCTGTGATTTTATGAAAAGCTGACAACATCATGTCAGTGCTACCTAGTCTTTAATGAGTACTTTTTTTTTCAATGGTTAAACATTATTTAAACATTAAATAATGGAATATTAAAACTCCAGCTTCAAAGTTCTGTTTAAAAGACACTGTGAGCTTTGAGAATTTCTTCATCAGTCTGTGCCATATTTGATCTCCATCCTGTAAACAGGGCGATGGACTAAAGCCTTTATGTCTACAATGAATTCTGCATACCATCACCCCTGCATGCTAACAACCAGCTCTGATCGACAGTTCTTTAAATTAATGACATTTGCACAACAGTTGTGAAGATGATGCAGTTTCAAAACAACATAAAAATTATCTGGCAGAAAGTTTAGGCTGCTGTAAAAGCCCCCAGGTGCCCCATATGGGCATCTTTGCTTCTGCTGGTGTTTGAGTTCGCTCACCTGTTATTTTACAGACCGTTCTGCAGCGCTATTTTGGCCAAGATCTCTCTCTTTAGGGCTTTCCTTCCATAGCACCTCTTATTTACCATTTAATAAAGCCTCTGTAACATTTGACAACCAGAGGCCACGGGGAACTTTGCTGCTGCCACCAGAAACTTCCTGAGGAGCATCACCTTTGACACAAAATTAGAGAAGAAAGAGCAGAGCGAGACCTTTCTCAGCGCAGCTGCCCACCCCCAGCCGAGATAAGACAACAGCCCCATTACTGCTGACAGTGCAGGGCCTGCAGCACAGGGAGAGCAGGTGTTTAACATCACCTCAGCTCTGCTGGGAGAGCCCAGCGTGCAGGACTTGGCATTCAGCATCCCCCCCCTTTTCATCTACATGGGAATTCTGCCCGGAAAATGCCTCAAAACCCCAACGAGCCCCAACGCGAGCACCTCTCCAGTGCCCAACAGGATGGATTCCCCTCTGTAACCAGGGTTCCACCTACGGTTTGCAAGGAATGCTTCTGTTGGAGAAGCTCTGTTTGACATTCCTCTTTTCCCCCAGCACGTGCCGGTCCATCCCACCGGCAGCATCGATCGCAGCCACCAGAGAGAGTTCATGACTCTGAGCCGAGCCCCTGCTCGAGTCGTTTGCTAAAGCTGCCGGGGTCCGATCATAAATACGATAAGAAGCAAACTGAAGGAAACAGCAACCACCAGACAGTTCAGCCAGAAGTCAGGCTTTTCTTCCAGCACTCTGGACAGACGGGGAAGAACAGCTTGTACGGATTTTTTTTTAACTTATTTTTTATCTAGTTCATCACTTTTCCTAACTAATTCAGCCTTCAGAATTTCATAAGCAATTTAAGCTCCGCAAGGTCACTAGTTCCTAAAGGGATTTTAATTTTTAAAATTTACAGATGGTTATTCAGTTCAGACCTGTGAGTTCATAAACAATTTTTGAACTACATGGTTTATGGTTGTATTCTAATTGTAGCAAGATGAAAAAGGTCTGATTTCCTTTTTTTTCCTAGCTTCAGGCAGAATATTTTTCCTTTCAGCTATACATTTCAGCCTTTCTAAAAGCACCTGAAAGGTAAGAGAGCTAATATAAAAAAGATTTTCCTCCCACAACTAAAGTAGCAAGTCTTTCTACCTGCTGCGAGATGTGTCATATTAGAGTTTACAGATATTTTGAAAATATAACATCACTCTCTCTCTTTTCCCTGACACCAGCAGGCACCTGGATTCATGGTTTAATTGCAAGTGCTTTCAGTTAATGTCAATGTGTAGGTGTGAGTGGGGATCAAGAGCTTTAGCACCAGAAGTTCACAGCCATCCTTATTCCAGTTACACTCCCCATCTCGCCCATTTTTGTAGTATTTCAAAGAAATGCTGACCAGGGGACAAACGATCAAAGAATGCATTAAAACATGCTACTTGTATCTACATTTACTGCACTTTTTACTGTTTTTATTCTTTTTGCTGAACTGGTAATACCTTAATTAACTGGGAACACTCACAAAATTCTCCTTGGATTCAATTTGCCCTCGTGGGAATGCCATTCCTCAGTTACTGCTCGCCAGGGATGTCATCCAGCCAGCTGAGGCACCCCAAAAAGATCCAACCACAGTGATTTATGGGCTTTAGTGATAAACAGTCTTTTACTTCTACTTTTCTTGACCAACTGCACCCAAGTTCTTACATGTGACACCATTTGGTTTCCACCGAGTGGAAATGTGTGATCCTTTTGCCAGCAGGCCTTGCAGGGCTGTCTCCTGTTTGGCATAGAGGCTGGTAACACAGAACAGGGAATTTTCATTGTGGAACATGCTCATTTACGAGAATAACCTCTCTCAACTCCACAAAGGATGTATCTTCTTAAAAAATACTTAAAATAGGGCTTCCCCCAAAGTTATTTTCCTTTAGCCTAATTTTCCTTGATCTTGTATTCAAAATGACCAATCCACTCATTCTCAGCACTTACGCCAATCTCTCGCATCAAAAATTTCTCATCTTTTCACCTTTTTGCAGACATTTGCAAACCCATGATCTCCACAGCTTGAACAAAAACTAATGATGTAACCTATTTAATTTATCTTCTGGTACTTCTAAGAGCCTGAATTTTTCCTAAAGAAATTCTCTTCTCCATAACTATGGCACTTTTTTTTTTTTTCCCCTTAATAGAGATTTAATACTCTTTATTTTTGACTGTAGTTTATAAATGCATTACTGTGTATGTTAAAAATACATGCAGAGCAGGATACTGTCAGCAGTTTTTGCAGTGAGTCACCAGCTTCACAGCTGCTGTTCTGAAATAATATATTTAATCTCCAGTTTTTCCAGCTGTGTCCAAACAGACCACTGCTCCTGTGCTGAAATCCCTTCACTTTAATGGGTACTATGCACGTATTCCCATCAGGAGCAGACTGCAGAATTAAGTCTCAGTCTGGCTGCCTTTTGCACATGTTGGCCTCTCATGGAGCTGTAGTGGCAAAAATTGAGAGAAGGTGAAAAAATTACATTGTTGACACCCTGGGCACAGTTATAGTACCTGAAAGTATGTGTGGAGTATTGGAAAAATATAATTAATTAATTTAATTTTAGGCTGATGATGCTTTCTATTTTAAAATAGAGAACAGAATCATAAAATCACAGAACGGTTTGGGTTGGAAGGGACTTCGAAGACCATCTAGCTCCCCCTACCACTGCAGGGACACCTTCCATTATCCCAGGTTGCTCAGAGCTCCATCCATGCTGGTCTTGGACACTTCCAGGGATGGGGCAGCCACAGCTTCTCTGGGCAACCTGTGCCAGGGCCTCACCACCCTTACAGGGAAGAATTTTTTTTTTCCAATACCTAATCTTAACCTACTCTCTGTCACATCCGTTCTCCTTTGTTCTGTCACTACACCCTCTTGTCGAAAGTCCCTTTCCTCCTCAGCCAAGAGCAAGTGGCTGCCCTGATCCCGTCCCCAACTCTTTGCGTGCATTGCAGAACAAGCTGCACGCACAGACTCTGCTTCCTTCCTGCAGAGGATGAAATACACCCCACAATAAAAGTCAATGAGGCTGTGCAGCACAAGGCCAGTCCCGGCGCTGTCCCCGGGGGGGTTGTGATTGACGGAGGCAATCGGAGACGCTGATGGCAAAGGCTTATACAGTCCACTAGGAATATTTACTCCGCATTTCTTACCTGCCACACGAGCCTTAAAACCTGTTTGCTGAATGTCACTGTTTCAGTCCATCAACACCCAACACAACGATCAAACTGTGTCCAGCGGGGACGTGGTGTTTCCTCTGCCTTTCCTCCGCTGAGCAGCACGGGTTAATAAACTGGGAAACGACTCATGGTATCCTTTCTGTGAACGACCATCATCGCTCCGCCTTTCTAAATTCTGAGTTTCAGCATTGGGCGCAATTATTTGAATAAATCAATATTCACTTGGAGGAGTGGTACTTCCAAGCAGGTTTAAATATTCCTTATTTCTGTTTCCTTCTAAGTCATCAGACTTAGAAGCCATGTAAAGGAGACCATTTCAATAGTTGCAACCTTAAAAATAAGCACTCTCTCTTTATTATAATGATAAAAAAATTAAATATTTAGACTTCAAATAAGCTAAATAGAACTGTCAAAATATCTGCTACTCTTTAGGAAGTTCTACAATACCAAGATTAAAAATATAAAGAATTTAGAAGATCAGTTATTGCTGTTTTATTTACAGTTTCCCTTTTTATTTACAGTGAGTGCTTAGGGAAATCTGGAATTAAAAATCAAGTATTCTTGAATGTCTATTGAAAACAAGAGTGATGTGGTCAAGAGGGCTGGGTTTTATTCACCCAACCTCGATGTCACTCCTTCACGTGTTGTATCAAAGTAATGTTATTACCAGCACGTGTCTCCCTTGTGCTGTCACTGTGCCATTTGTTTTTAATTTGGGATTTGGTAGCTACAAGCACATGTTGCTGCCAACAGCCCCAAGCTCCAATGGGATCTTGGTATGTGCTGATGCCAGTTCCCTATCTGAATGCCAGGAGAAATGTGTGGGGTTCACTGCCCATCGACAGCTTTTTTGAGCTAAAAGATTTCCTGCAGGCAGATAAATGGGAATATAATTGACTTCCCATGAAAAAAAAACCTGATTTATCTCAGTGTGGCAAGATATACAGACCACTTTGTGAATCTGGGCCAATCCAGGCAAACAGTGCTGGAGGCTTCAAGAGAGACTCCCGCGAGGATGTACAGCTGCTTCAAAGAAGGGACAGCACACAGCTTGGAGGCACTGGGCTCTCCTGCTCCGAGGAGACCAGACCTGGAACCACTAGGGCCCAGAACCAGCTGAACTGGCAGCAAATGAGAGAGATGAGCCCAGCACCTCTCCCTCCACCCCCTGTGTACACAGAGCTATTCCAGCACACTCCTCCCCAGCACATACAACATGTCCTAGAGAACATCCACCTCTTAACAAAAGGAGGTAAAAAGAGAGGAAAAAAAAACAGTTGCAAGTGCTCATACAGCACAGGCTGGAACTAAACTTTTTGGAGCCACTAATTATTCAAATAAAGAAATGATGCTTACCTTTCCATTAACATTATCTTCCCCATCAATACCCAAGGCTGGTATTTCTTAGTGCTGGCTGTAAGAGCAAGTTTAAAGGCGCTGAAGTCTCACTCCCCAGTTCCTCCCCTGCTCTGGTGCACTGACTTGGCAGGTTCCTGCACCTCAGGAGCCCCCTGTGGACCGAGGCACTTCATGGATGCCAAAAGCTCGCTGTGCCAGTACCGCTGCTGGGGAGAATCCTTGAAGAGAAAAGGTAAGGAAACCCCAGGAGCTGTGCTAATTGATTTTCCATATAAACAAATAAGTCATTAAATAAGCAACTCAGTGGCTTTACTCGCATGAAGTTAATAGCTAAATGCTCAAAAGGAATTACACTTAAGTCTTGGTTAACTCTTAAATCTATATATGCTGCTTATGCTGAAAACTTAACATATGCTAGTAAGGATTAACCCCAGCAAATGAAAATATTTATTTCCTGTATTCATGTGAAACAAAAGCAAATGGAGCTATTTGTCCTACCAAAACTATGTGTTTGAGAATAAACAAAGCCAACTGTTTATATTTTAGGTTTATTGGGGGAAGTATTTCAATAGAAGACACTCTGCTTTCAAATACACTACACATGAAAAAATGTATTTATTAGGTTAAATGTTGTCTACCAAAAAGGAGCTCAGTGGCAGCCTGAGCCAGGGGTCTGTAATGCCCATGAGATCTCTGGAGCACAGAGATATTCTGCATTTACTCCCCAGGCAAACCTCCAGCACTGGGGAGTCTTCACCAAACCACTGGTTCGATCAACTCACTGGATAGTCACACTAAAATGCTTTTCCTCATAACCCCTCCTTTCAATCCTTTTCATCCCCATAATTTTCCAGACTCAATATCCATAATTCTAATTTTTTATTCTCTAAGCATCCAAAACTCTCTTGGACAAACCACAAAATTCCAAGCTAGTAACCCCCTTGCTGAGCACAGTGTTTTCCTACTAAATGCTGTTCTTCTCCAGTTCTTTGGCTTGCCTCCAGTTGCCAATCTCCATTTGCAGTGTGAGCTATCTCCGTTTGCAGTGGCCCTCTGTCCCCCAACCAGTCCCTTTCTGCAGCTCCAGCTCCTGCTCTCATCACTTCGAGCCTCAGCATCCATGACCAGCTTTCCCACATCACTTCCCCAGCAGTATTTTCTTTAACTCCAACGTTTTGTCTCTGCCAAGATCTCAGTAATGACTCCCTGGAACGAGCAACAGTTTTGCTCTTTGTTGTAGGATATGGTAGCCAATGTTGTATGCAATTTTGGGAGTCAGTCTTGTAACTCTCACCAACAAGATGGGAGACAAACCACAGAAGCACAGCAGCTCAACAATATATATATATATTTAATACATATGTAATTTTAAGGAACAGCTACAACCTCCTGGTATCTTTTACAGTTTCAGGCTCAGTCTGTGCAGCCATCGGGAAACTGTGATGCCAGGAGGCAAGTACTGCTGACCTCAACTAAAACCTACCCCAGGCACAGCCCAAGTGAGGGCCAGTCCTGTCCTCAAACACTGGGAAAATCACACCTTTTCCACTTAAGAAGCAATAAAGGAACAAACAGATGACAAAATATGTGAATATTATTAATTCACATAGGTAACGCTTGGCTGAGATCCCACATTTCATGACCACTGAACTTCCACCACTGTCATTCCTACACCGTCACAATTTGTAATGCCAACGTATTTCAAAATTGCAAAAGGTATGCACAAAAAAAGAGGAGAAAAAGCAAAATGTTTCTTCATTTTAATATTAATAATGTTTCTAATAACTGATTTCATTCTAAGCATCTCGAGATAGTAACTTTTATACAAAACTCATTAATTTTATGAATTTAAAATTAATGCAATAACTTCCACATATCTATCTTTCCTAATTTCTACAGTATTACCAGTTCTTCATTACTTGAACATAACTTTTCATTGACTGCAACAGCAACAGGATAGGATTATACATTTTTTAAATCCTGGGGCATTGGATTTTGAAGACTTAAAACCAAATAGAGAATCTTGGGACTGCTGATGAGATTGTTGCTTGGGCACTTCCTACAGATAGTCTGTTCCAACAGTAGGCAGTGGGAGGATTCCTTTCAATCCAAGCAAGTCAGTAAAGGTGGCATAAAATACAAAATGTCTGTCTTCAAAATTCTATGTAAATTCCTGCAACTACAAAAAAAAGAGGGGAACATGATGACTTGGGCTTGGTGCTCAAACATAACTCTGAGTCTTACAGATGAACTAAAATAATTTGACAGTAGTCAAAAGCCATTAGGTAATAGATACAGAAGGTATTAAGAAATAAATTGCATCTAAGCCCTAGAGGACTCCCCTCTGCTGCGAATTTTTTCCTGGACTGGCTTGGCAGCAGAGCACCAACCATTCCCAGCTCAGAACAGCCCGGGATCCCAACAATCTGTGCTCACTGCTGCTGGCAGAGGAGAAAGGGCACCTGGATGTCGACCCCAGAAGACATCTGGTTATCACAGGATTTCTCAGAGGTTCACTGGCCTGCAGCAGTTTTCACTGGACTCAATACATTCATTTAGGAACACTTCTTTAGGCAGAATGTCAATTTCTGGTACCTACAGAGGTTCACCCACCATTGCTCTCAGCACTTCTCAAGGATGATGCTCTTAAGCAATCACTCTTTTATTTGACAGGTAGGGTCTTTCTTGTATTTTCTAGTGAACACTGTCCTTTACAGGTCTTCATATTCCTGGCAAAGAAATGTGGCACAAACCTTGAATAGACCTTTCCCTTTTTCAGTCTTTAGTGCAAAAATGGAGGAAATACTTATTTTCTATGTGAAAACTTGTATTACAGCACCAATACTAAAGCAAAAATGGTGATAATACATCAAGTTTAGTATGTCAACAATAAAACCCAAGTTCTGTTCTCCTTTGAAATTCTGCAGTGCCTAATTGACTGGAATGGCAGAATAGGATCCATGAAGAGAAGCGTAAAAAATAGAGGTTTAAATTACAGTTTAATTTATTACAAATTCTGTTTTATTTAACAGTCTGTAAACTCAGGCAAAAATTCTACAACTTTGGTTCTGTACATTTTTTTAAATTAGTTTCTAGAAAGATTGTGTTACACAGAAATTCTAATGAATTATTTTTTGGTTGAGCTCCTCCTCTGTTACCTATCTCAGATTTTCTGATCATTAGGTATTTCTCATGCATGTCGGACCTTTCATTTCTAATGCTCAGAATGATCAAGGAGCCTGATGTTTTGTCATTTATTTTAAAATTAAGATGACCCTGAAAACTAGCTCAGTCAGTCATTTCTGTACAGCAGTCCCTCATCATTAAAGCAGCAACATTTTCCCAACCTCCATAATTAACCTTTTTGTACAAGCAAAAGCAATAGCAATCTATCCTTTGAAAGCCCTTCTGGGTCTATTTAGCACACTTCTCTCACAACTGAACAGAAATAAGCCAGTAAAGATGAAAAAAAAAAAAAAAATTAGAAACAAACCCTGAACCACTCTGCTTAGAATAAAATTAGATACTTTGTTCTATATCAGTCATAAAAATATCGCAAATCAGAATTAAAATCTCATTTAACTTCTTTTTTTTCCCCCTCAGGTCATAAATGTCCTGCTTTATTTTTCATCTCTACGCACTCATCGGTTCCTGGTAAAATGTGTATTACCCGATTGCTTTCAGCATAAGATTATTTCCCCTTTTATGCAATTGTTTGCTTCTACTCCCTATTCAAAAATCAATTTTTATTGATCCAGTCAGTGGCACACTGTTTCCCACAAAAAAGGAGAACTGTGTCACGCTAATTCATACAAAGAGGCAAGTTCCATGGCTGTATCTGCCCTTCTTTTTCAGAAAGGATATCTTGGGTTTTTCTGTTTGAAACAGAGAGAGGAGATGACGATAAACACGGTCGCATTACATAACACTGGATGCAACACTTGAGGAAAAATTACAGCAGGAGAATTTGGGCTTAGGTCGACAGGCATTAAAGCAGAGGGCTGATTTACCCCAAGAGCTTGGCTCTCATGGAGAGAGGCAGGACAGTAATTCTGGCAGAGTTTGATACATCACTTCAGAGCTCCTGGTGCCTGGGACTGCAGAGGTGCTCCGACAGAAAAGCGGAGATTGACGCCGGGCAGCCCAGAGCACGTCCATGAGACACTCCAGCCTAGCTCCACAGCCTGCAATCTTGCTTGAATTACCAGGATAATTTTCAATTTTCCTCTTGGAACACAAGCCACAAACACAGGAAATTATACCTACTACCTGTATTTTAAAGTTAGTATTTGAAGATCTATCCATTTCTTATAGTTTGGCTGAGAGCCTCTATTTCTGTTGCTGCAGGGAATGGAAATACCCAATGTATAAATTTGCCACAGTGGCAGAGATGAAACCTGTGTTTGCAGGAAGAAAAGGAATCGAGGTCTTGGCAGAAGGGTTTTTATTTGTTTGTTGTCTGCTGTTTTCATTTTTCTGGCAGCCACATGAATCAGTCGAAGAGTTTTGAACGCTGGAATAAATCTCAGCAGAGATACAGTGAGCAAAAGCAGGTGAACTGAACAAAGCTGAAATTTAATCACATTTCTATTATAATCAAATATGCATTCACAGTTGTGTACAACATATTATAAAAACACACAATGAGCTAAACTGTGATTTCAGCAGTGTAAATAGCAGAGAAAATGCATTGATCTCAGGAGAGTACTTCTGGCTTCTCACTGGTATAACCGAGAAGAATTCTGAACAAATGCTAATTATATACAATATAATCTGGCAATCTGTACAGCCAGAAATCTGAAACTCAGTTCTGATCACCCTGCCAGGAGGCTCATTGGTCTGAAACTTTGCTGCAGAAAGAAATAGAACCCTCTGATTTTTGTCAAGCAGCAAGTTTGAGTCACATTCAAATAAAAAAAAAAAATCAATAAACACGTAACAAAATATCTACATTCTAGTTTGCCTTCCCAACTCAGTTTGTGGATAAAGTATGATTTTGTAACATAACGACTCACCAAAACCACAAAGAAAAATATCCTGCAGTTTTATTTTTCCATCCTCAATTTTACATAATTTGCTGTTCGATTAGTAGAAGCATGCAATTAAAAACAAAGCCCATGTAATTAAATTAGGAGCTGATTTATTTCTAAACTGTATTCCTCATTGTTAGAAAGTCAGCAACAAAACTCAGATGACATACAGAGATAATACCCATAAGAAAAAACACCCATAAGGACACCCATTAAAAAAAAGTAAGAATAAGTGGGCCAGTGAAGGCAGGCAATACATGCAGCTTTTGGGATTTTTCCTTTTCCTTTATCTGAGCTGTAATATGCATTTATTCCCAGTTTATCAAGTGCTTAACAGGCAAAAACAGCCCAAAAGATTAAGACTGAACCAGCCATCTTTATCTCTTCAGTCCCCAACTGGCTTTTAACACACTTAGTAAAAGCGAGTGCCTTGTCTCATTTTCATCAGCTCTAACTCCAGTCATTGTGGTTTCACTGATACATGAACTACTTTACAACCTAATTTCTTTTACCTTAAGTAAGGAGAAGGAGTGCCCTGGCCTGTGGAGACTCCTGCTCAATCCCATGGAAAGCCTCTCCCTGCCCTGTGGCTGCATGGTTGGCACCCAGCTAAGAGCCCAGCAAACTTGGGAAATTGCTTTTTAAGCACACTGGACTGGGGTTTTCAGGTTGAAATCTAACAATCAATTCTAATATTGGTATTTCCAGGCGTTGTCCAAGACAGGTGTGGAAAACCATCGTGCAAACATTTTGATTCAACAACTGCTGACTCTGATGAGCAGTCTCAGTATTACCCCTAAGGTTGCTATGCAAAAGTACCTCCTTTCCTAAATGCATTTTAACATCTACCCAATGAACTCTTCCTCCAAATCATCTGGTTTGAACCCGAGGTTGCAAGTAAACCATAGTGCATGTGATCATTTGTTGCTCCTGACACCTTCCCTTTTTTCCTCACTTGAAAAATTGATTATCTTAATACCAAAGAAAGTTTGTATTAACATAAATCTATTCTACTTAAGCACTGGCTTGGACAACGAATTATTAAATCTTGACAAAAAGAATATTTATGAGACACAGAAGAGCCTTTTGACATAGAGAAATCAATATTTTTTTTTCCTCAGAATTCTCGGAATCATCAAAAAGATAATATTTATAGAGAAAAAAATCCTAAGGCAATGACAAGCGTGGTATTGTGTATTTCTAAAGTCAGTGCAATAAAATAAACAAGAGAAGAAATTAACTGTAATGAAAGAGCCAATAATATGTCACAGGGACGTGTTATTCTATATGCTAGGGAAAAAGGGAAGAGTTCACACGGTTCCAGAGGAGATGCTGGTACAGGCACACAGAGTCACACCCACACACCCAGCTTCAAAAATCACATTGTAATGGGGCACACAAAGCTCCTCTTACGGGATTTGAACCACCATGTTTTGGCACTAGACATCAGCACAAATCCATACTGCTAACATATGTACAAAATGGCCTAAAATCTCTCTCGTTAATAGCAAAACCTCCCATAAAACCCCTCTCTTCACATACAGACCCTGAGGTCCCATCCTGCACCACACCCAGGACAGCCACATGCTGGTTCTGTGCCCGTCCACAGCTTGGGAAGCTGGATGTCTCCAGAGGTTACTTGATCTTCTAGGATGTCTTACACACAAAACTGCACCCCTTTGAGCACTTGCCCTTCCTTCATCTCAAAATCAACCCTTTGCAATTTTTAAAAAACCCAGCCAAGCTCATCTTCCCATATTCCAGTTACCACAGGCTGTGAAACAGGAACAGTATTACTTTCCTCATACTTATTTTTAAAGGTTAATTAATGTTCATACAACATCCTTCGACGACTAAATTCCATTATTATAGATTTGCTCATAGATCAGTGCACAAGACAGCAGATTGGCATTCTTTGCTTCAAACTGATGCACTACAGCAGTCACAGAGTATTGATGGTCATGGCTGAGATGCTGTAGGAGACGATGTTGAGAACTGCATATATTACCTTTCTAAAGTAAAGCTGACCCTTGCCAGCTCTATTGATCCTCCATTAAATTCACCCCTTAAAAATCAAAGGTGAAAAAACCACCTAGTTTCCTCACTTCTAATTCATTTTGCTCTTATTTCCTTTTGCCTAATATATAGTTTAATGATTTTAAAAGGTACCAGGTACCCAGATTATGGCCATTTTTCAAACTTATTGATTTATCCTCAGGTGAATTTACGTACAACTTCTCTTTGGGAGATCTGGGCTTCTGCGAAATGCAGGACCACTCCCAAAATGGAAAGGGCAGAGGAGCAGCCCACTGCAAGCACTTGCCTACCAGGAAGGGAAACAGCCCTTTTGGGAAATGACAAGATAAATCTTAGATCAGACAGCCCGTGACATTTGTAGTGTTTGAACTTGAAGGGAAAGAAAATTAATTCCTCCTGTTTTCACACACCAGAGTGACTGACGACACCTTGACTTTATCACTAGATTTACCATTCACCTTATTTCTAACCTAGGATAAATACGGAAAAAAAAAACCCAAAAACAAAAAACAAAAAACTGCCACATGTTTCTAGCACTTACAGAAGGACAAAATCAAATCACCCTTAAAGGAATATCAAAATTAGTTGCAATGCTTAACTATTATTCAAAGAAAAACACTTGGAAATCTTCCAGTGAAAGGCATTAAGTACCAGAGAGCATTATTATTTTTACAGTATTTGAGTGCATTCGTCTGCCATTGCCTTTCCTTTTAGCCAAGAAAAGCTCAGAGGAGCTCAGCTGACCTAAGTGTTCTGAATTTTCCTCTTATGCTCTGTGGTTCTGCTCAGGTCCATTATGTAATTTAAATGCTAGTTTTCATTGTTCAAACAAAACTGTACTTCTGAGATGCTTCTGATAGGAGATTATTTTCATTTCGTTTTGTGGTAGTTTGAATTCTGGTCAATCTTTTGTGTCCTTTCTGTTCAGTGCCAGCTGCTTTGTACCTCAGCTGGCAGAGAGTTTTACATTCCAGGGTTATGGGAAGGGACTGTAGGAAAAAGCTCATCATCCTTTTGTACTGCAAAAGGAACAGGGTTGCAACTGAGACAAAAAGAGCACACTTTAAAGACAAATACCAGTTGATGGTGCAGCAGAAGATTGAATTTTTTTTAGACATGGACAAACCAAGCCCCTGGGAACGTGCAGTACTTTGCATAAGAGGGCAGTAAATAATTTGGCACTGATTTATTCTAGGCCAACTTAATGCGACACTAGTAATATAAAAAATATTGTCACTGCATTCACCAAGATTGACGGAGTAACAGAAGGATACATGGTCTAAAAGCCATTCTAAAAAGAAGAATAATGTATAAAATTAAGAACAAAAGATAAGGAAACACTGAAAATAGATTCCTTTTAACTCAGTGTGGAGTTGGATGAAGAACGGGACCATGAGATTGCACTGTAAGGGATGTCAGAGGAAAGAAGGGTTATTGGGGTTTTTTTAGCTCTCTCTTTGAAAAAGATGGATTTTTCTTTCTATCATGCAGGCACATGTTTACAGGGATCCTATTGCTTGTAATTTAAAATATACTTAAATCAGAGTCTCACTAACTTCAAAAGCATTATTCTGGCCATGACATTAAAACACATTAGGTACCTACCCAGGCACCTCTCCAGGGCGGCAGGTTACCTGAGCAGAGTCCTTCCCACTCGGTTCCTAAAGGGTACAGCTGCTCTGTTCCCCTCTGGGCCTTTAAAAACCTTCCCCCTGAGATCACTCACTGTTGCTATGTTCTAAACTGTTTTCCAACTTCAGCCATCATTCTTTGAATCAAAAACCTGTACACACAGAAGAGGTCCATGGAGAGAACAGTCTGTGAAATCTTGACCTTCTGATTTCCTCTTCAAAGACAGACTTGGATGATGGCAACAACCCCAAAATAAGCATTTAATTGATAATATCATGAAAGCCAAGTTTATGTTCTTTAAACACTTTGATGGAGCCACAAAACAATCTCCTTTGCCTCCTTTGACAGAATTTCCTACAGTACCTTAAAAGAAATTCTGGTTTCTCATAATTGTATGCAAAGAGGGGAAAAAACTCCATAAACACAATTGGGTGTGTGATCTTGAGTCTATGATTAAACACTAAGATGTATCATTTTGAGTTTTTAAAACACTGCCTTTCATATATCCCTGCTCTTACTCTTTAGATGTCAATACTTTCAAACATTATTCACACAAAGCCTGACAGTGAAGCAAACACGGTTCAGAGGAAGAAGCAAACTCTGTGGCCCTGGCAAATCCGAAGATGTTTCATGTCATCTGAACCAGCCATGACCCCTTTCCCTGCTTACTGTCCCACAGGTGAGAGGAGAAATCAGCTTCCTTGGAAAGACCATTTTGATCAGTTTACCATACTCCAAATGCGTGAGGGTTTAAAAAAAATACCGTCTGGAAATCTCCTTTTCCCATCTTACTTGTTTTGCCTTAAGCCACTGTTGGTTTTGGTAATGGGGTTTAACCACATTGGCCTCCAAACTCCATACGTGGGAGAACAGCATTAGGATGCTGGGATGTTGTTATTGCCAAGCATGCTGTAGATGAAGCAAATGCCCAAAGAATAAAACCCAACCATTCACCTGCAGAGGATAAATCAGAGCTGTCTTACTTAGGCTAAAAGCAAGATGCAGGGATGAAAGGAGAAAGCTGAGCAAGTTTTTTTCTGAGTTTGCTTTACTTTCCATTAGAAATTGTGCCTCTCCAGCACAGACTGTGGCTGGCAGGGTGGAGATCTGCAGCAGATACAGAAGCCTCCCAGATGTTCACAGGGTGCAGCCGCTCTCGGCATCACCCAGCACCCCCTTCTTGGATCCATCCCATACTGAACAATAGCCGAGATTACACAGTGCAGGCACTTGAAAAAAGGCAGCTTTCTTGAAAGGCTGTCTAAAAATTGTAAGAAATGTTTTTCTGTTCTCTCATGAAATGCATCCTTTCCATGGTGATTAACATAACCAGTCCTCTGCTCATGGGGAGCAGAGCTGGTCTGAGGGCACCAGCCTGTGATCATTTCTATTTCAGCAATCTGAAGAGGAGTGCATACATGAAAAACTTTACTGAAGTTACGAACTCTAAAGCTATAAGGGAAAGAAGCACTCAGTTTGCATCAGTGCAACCCTGCAGCTTCCTTGAGCTACCCCTAATTTACACACAGGGAATTGGAGGAAGAAGCAGAATTCACTCTGTGGAAGTTTAAGAGTATATGAGATTTATTCTACCCCAGCACTAACACTCCACCCCACAAAACAGCACAGGGCAAACTCTGCACCCTCTGCTTACCTGCTCCTGCCTTCCAGACTAAGTCAGAGTTTGCATCTTTATTCAGGGCCTGGGAATAACAGTTAAAGGAGAACTTTAATTTAGATTAATCCCACACAGCGCAACTGCCTTAAAGCAAATCTTTTATGCTGGTCACAAAGCACTGACAGATTTTGTACCCAAATGTGACCCTCGCTGTCAAATACGATCATCACACTTCTATATGCAATTTTGTAATTCATATGCTAATAGGCAGATGTACACATGGTGTGTCTGTTTTGATGGTACAACAACAAACATTCCCATAACAGGAAAAAGACATCCTATATTCATATAAAGCGGCCTGCAGAAAAGATTTAATGATTCCTAGCACTGAGCCACTCTTCTTCAGGAATACTTTTAAAGGACTGGCATAATGATAATGAAATAAGAAATAAAAATATTTCTCATTCACTCCACAACAAGCCTGCAGATGTGGCAGCTTCTGATCTCCTTTCTAGCTACAACACATCACACAAATCTTCTTTCTTCAGTTGTTTTATTACAATTCTGAGTACAGTTGCCACACCACGGGATCCCATTTTCTCAGATTCCCCTCCGTATGCTGATGGCAAGGCTCTATTTTATAAACACTTCCCAATTATTTCCCTTGGGCTGGATGAGACACACACCAGTGAGCACTTAAAAGTTCAGTTTTCTCCAAGATCTGCAGCAAGTGCCTACATGAAAGCTCTCTCTGCAGGGCACAGGGTATCTGGAACACAGATTTCCTTGGCTCCCCGCAGGATCTCACAAATACACCTGGCCAAGGAGCTCGGCTCTCCACAAACTGACAAGGTTTACACGTGCCTGGGAGGTCCCCCAGGTGCCCCAGCTCTGGTGGCAGGTTACATAAGGAAGAAACCCTCAACCATCTAATTACAATGCTGGAGCATTCATGTGCCTAAAGGCTCTGTATTCCTCGAATATTTTAATAACATCATCATCCGGTGCAATGATCAGTAACATCATGTTATGCTTAAATAGTCATTTCAATCTGCGTGACCCTGTGTGTTTGCTTCACAACAAACAAGGAAAGCACATCTCACACAGGTATTGCAGCCATGCCACACCAGCTTGGCAGGCCTAAAAGGAAATCTGGATTTGGAAAAACACCGCATGTCAGAGGAAAAAAAAAAATGCTGACACCAGTCTCAATTTGCACCACTAATTTACATTCTGGTTTTGCACTGCAAGGTGATTTGAGGAGCCAAAATAAAGTATTTTAATAAGTCGTACTGTGAAAGGTAAACTGGTGAAATTCATTTCTTTATTTCACAACTCAAGTACTCCACAAGCAGCCACAGACACACCTCAGAGCTCAGTGTCCTTGATGCTCCATTCACACATCTCTGATTAACTGAAGTAAGTGCTGAAATCCATATAAGAGAAAATGTCTGGGAATGTAAGGAAATGTTTACAAACACCCAGTCCTGTACTCCCCCTGTTCTGAAAGGTAACATACATCTTGCAAAAATAAGTGATCTGCAACAAAAGAAACCTTTTTTTTTTTTTTGAAAAAAAAAGTAAGACAAAACTTTGAAAAATGCCACCAGATTGTAATGTGCATCCTTATCTCCAGAAAAATCATATGCCAGATGAAAAACGGTGTCTAAATGTGGAGACCTCTGTTACAGCACCTGAGCTTGCTACAACAAAGAGATCAATGGTATTGCTAAATCCCATTTTGGGACTCATTTTTTGGGCTTGAAAACTATCCTGGAGCCTTCAGTAGCCAGAGTTCAGAGCTCGCCTTTGATTCTCGTGGAAATGAGCAGCAATTGTACATTCAGAACAAGTACAGCATATGCACAAATTTATCTTCATTATCAGTCTCTTTTCAATGACTCCAACAGTTGAAACACGCCAGATTTTGGGCTTATTTATGATACTCATGAGAGTGCAGATATGCAACTAAATATTCTCATCCGCATCACTGGGACATCACTAACTGCATTTCTTCAATTGTAAAATGGGAATAATAATGCTTAGCAGTCCACATTGCTCATTTAATGAAATAATTAACCAGAGACAATTTATGTTCCAATTTAGATACTCCTTATAACTACAGCAGAAATAAGAGACATAAGTCATGGCACCATATCTCCGAGGTGATTAAGTGCCACTGGCACCTGCTGAGGCACATTGCCACAACAGAGGGGCCACTGCTCAGGCTGTGACTTTGAATCTGCGAAGAAAAAAGAAAAAAAAAAAAAAAGCAAGGCCACTTGAGTTAGCACAGAAGCTTTTTCATCTACGTGAACATTTCAATGTGTTAAATCAGCAGAGGCTAAAATTATTGACTGGTCGACCTTTATGCAGATTAGAAGGTTTCATGCAGATTCAACTCATTAGGCTACAAAGCTTAGCCTGAACAAATTATTGGACACTGGAATGTCTCACATTAATCAAAAAGTTATCTGTAATCAATTATATTTCCAAAAGTCTTTAGGGAGTTACACATCTCTACAGAGCTGTGGCTGCCCCATCCCTGGAAGTGTCCAAGGCCAGGTTGGAAGGGGTTTGGAGCAACCTGGGATAGTGGAAGGTGTCCCCATCCACAGCAGGGGATTGGAACAAAACCATCTTTAAGGTCTCTTCCAATCCAAACCATTCTGTGGTTCTATGAAATGTAGCTTTTGACTTGACTTTGGTTGGTTGGTTGGTTGGTTTTAATGTTTATTTTGGCAAGGAGAGGAGAGTCAGCAGCAGGAGAGGCTGCAGAGCCCTCGAGGGTACCACACAAGAAGCATTAGGGCACATTGACCCTCATGGTCGGTCATGGGTCACGTGGGCAACCTAAGGAAACACAGCATTTACTGGATAAAGGTCACCGCCCAATGTCACCTCAGCTTTGGCTTCCAAAATCTCTGGGACACACATTAAAGGACATGTCCATGCACATTTTCTTTGTCCTAACCATCAGCAAAGCACTTTGCCGAGGCTAACCTGGAACTCATCACCTAACAATTTCTGCTTCTGATTCTCTGTGAGCCACGTACAGCTCTGAACTTTAACACAGGATTATTTCCGAAGCCATTAGCATAACATCCTTGCTAGGACCCTCAAATACTAGAATTCTCAAATCGCCTTTTTCAGTTGTAAGGTCAGAACAAACATGCAATCAAATCGCTAAATCTGTCATGCACAGGAGCCACACATCTGTGTTCCTATGGAAACCACTTTGGTTATGTTGGGGTTGACATTTATTCCTTTTTCTGTTGTTTTACCAGCTCTCAAAACTCACCTGTTCATCCAAAATTTTTAACTTCAAAGGCTCATTGCAGTACTGGGAACAATTTCTTTGAAGCAGACAATAAAAAAAATGGCTTTTCATTCATGAATACTAAATGCACAGTGGTTTGGTTGGGATTAGTGTTTGTCTGAATCTGAGAAAAAAATGAATGCCTAAAGTTGGTGATTTATAAAATCTTGCCTAAGTCAGTCTTATCCTCACACTTCTCATCTACGTCTTCAGAAAGGACGTGGTGCTACTTCAGCAATTTATTTACACAGCCTTTACTTCTCTTATTTTTACTGCAAGCTGACTGCTCTGCCAGGATTTTTCTTCCTGATGTACCCATCTCATCTGATTTTCCTTGCTACATTTACAGAAAAGCCCATAGACATGTTATGCTTCACAAAGCTTTTTCATACGTGCAGGAATTCATATTAGTGTAGCTTGGGAAGACTGAACAAACTTCGCTAAATCCAAGAATTGACCCGAAGATGTTGTCAAAAACTTAAAACCTGAAGTCCTTTAATCTTCTAGATGAACATACCAATTTAATGCTAAATGGCATTCTTCTGAACTTCCATACTGCCCACAAGAAAACAAAACTATTTCATAGGAGACTACAGGTCCAAAATGAGGAAACAGTCATTTCCATATGGGTGGCGTAAGGCCATCACTCATTAAACAGCACAATTTCATACCATTATTTTTGATTATGGGAGAAATATTTCTGATATTTGGATTACCAAGAAGTATTCATGAAATATTTTATTTTTTTCCCATGACTACTATGGTAATAAATTAGATAGGGATGTCTAAACAAGGGAACAAACACTTTTAAAAAGACAAATTCTGTAATTAGCCAAAAATCATAAGTGAATTTCCAACTTTTAAACTTAAAATAAGAAGCAAGAAGTCAAAACAAGGTTGCTGTTATTCCAGACTATAAATACCATCTACTATATGCAGACTATTCCAGAAGAACATAAGCCTGATATTTCTTAACCTCTACAGGCTTTCAGAGAAATTTATTAAAATGTGTCACTCTCTAGCTCTCTTGCCCTGGAAGGAATAATATAATTTACAGACATTGTCCCATACCAGAGAAGCATTTCCTTCTCCAAAACATTGTGGTCCTTAAGCAACCCCTGCAAGTAAGCAGAATTGTCACCCCTCAGCTTATGGGTATCTTACAGCCATTTGTTGACCTTGCCAAGCACTGTTCAGGAACAGTTTGCTTTAAGTCTCCAATTTCTCTTTTTATTCTCCCCCCAGCCCCCCTGCATTAAGCCTCAAGTTCATTACTACCTCTGGTCTAACTAGAAAGTTGGAGACACCCTTTAATTTTTCTTGTCCAAGTGCAACAGGATAAACTTTGCTATACAGCCTTTAATACAGAACCAAGTACACCATGTCCTCTGCCTCACATTCCTAGTATTGACAAGGGAAATTCAAGCCTCTCGGTGCCTGAGGGTCAACACCGCTTCTGACAAGCCCAGGTTGAAGCTACATTTCTGAATTTGAACTTTTCCTGCCAGTCTTTTTTTTTTCTTTTCCAGCTGTTTTTGTGTTGGCAAGGCTCAGCGGCTTTTGTAAAACTTCCTGCAAGGATCAATGTCACTGTGCAAAGCAAAACTTCTCTTTCTCCACCTTATCAAGCCCCTCACCATATCTACCTTAACCAGCTTTGCAACCCAAAAGCTGGTTTCAGTGAAAACCCACCTCTGAGGCTGACATTATGGTGCCATCACTGCATTATCACCTACCCTACGTGTATCTTGTAGCAATTACCGCACTGGTTAGAAACACTTTCTCAGGCAAAACAGCTTTTCTAAAGAAAAGCCTTTTGTATTCTGAAAATTTCCTTTGCAAATTTACAGTGTGACTCTTTCTTGAACTTTTGATATTTTGTGCTATGCAACAATAATGGCTTGCTCAGACACCATAGCTTTCACAAATCTTTTTCAAATAGACCATGATTTAGGCTAACTGTATGTATGTGTATATCTGGCCTCAACTATGGGGCTGCCTCTTCGAGGAGCCCACTATTTTGGTGCAATTTTAGGCAAGTTTTAAAGGCTTCTTTCAAAGCTCCTTCATTTCTCAATGGCTGACAAATGTACCTTTTATTTTTTAAGTACATACCAGGGAAGGGGATCCAAAATCTTCCCAAGACTATAATACTACTTGGACCCTCCTGTTT
Organism: Eulacestoma nigropectus; assembly: GCA_013397775.1. Taxonomy (NCBI): domain Eukaryota; kingdom Metazoa; phylum Chordata; class Aves; order Passeriformes; genus Eulacestoma; species Eulacestoma nigropectus. Next base: position 2,411,013 of record VZTE01005949.1, on the reverse strand, counting down.
TGGAAATTATACACTACTGTAAGTTGGGACAGATTTCCAAACTGTCTTGATCCAACTTCCTTGCTCAAAGCAGAATTAAATTGAGAGTTAAATCTGTTTGCACTGGAGCAGGACAAGTTTACTACTGGATGTTGCTAAGGATGGAGGTATCACAGCTCCTCTGGGCAGTACTACCACTGAAGCTTCTCGCATGGTGAAATCTTATTTTTCTAGTTGGAGTTTCCCTAGCTGCAAATCATGACCACTTCTTAATGTCACCGAAATCAGAGAAAGTTGTCTCCCAAGCACAGATGGAAACACTACTCCTCTCTATCCAGCTCCTCACTGCCCCCAGGCAGCATTGAAACCATTGAACTTCATTTTTCATTTAAACGTGCACATTACATATTGGAGGAGTAACAGTTTTATTGCCTTTTGTTGATGTTTCTGGGGTTTTGTTTGTTTGTTTTTATTGAGACCAGGCACAGGTTACCAACCACCGTGGTGATAATGCTTTGAGACAAACAGTCTCCACTCTGCTGCTGTTTTTGAGGCAGACTGGGAAAGCCCTCAGCTCAATTTTTTTTTTT
>VZTE01005949.1:2380854-2400980 GCA_013397775.1 Eulacestoma nigropectus | reverse complement strand
TTTTTTTTTTTTTTTAAATGCCTACTCAAACAGTTTTCCAGTCTGTTCACCTTTGGACCCCTCTTCATCACCAGTTAAGAGGTGGCATTTGAAGTCTGGCAGTTCCTCACATTCACAGAGTGGGTGTCTTGATCTCATCCGAAGACAAATTTTTATTTATCTGCATGCTCTCTTCCTGAAAGCATCGTTTCTCCTACATCAGATAACCCCTGACTCAACATACACCCAATATACATCTCATACTCTTTTGGTAACTGATCCTCCACTTAGGAAGGAATTCAATTTTGCAGGTTCAAGAAAAATCAGCTTGCAAAGACAAATTAAGTGAAAAATGTACTATACTTGAGAATGCAATTGTTAAGCAACCCCCTCATTTATAAGATTATTCACGGAATAATGACTTCGGGAATATCTTGTGAAGATGAGTTTTACGTGTCTATTAGCTGCCAGTCCTGAACCTTTTCTCTCACCCCATTCCCTCATAGGCAAGAGCTGTAGTAGCAGATTTGTCTTTAGTTTTGGTTAGTCCTGGCTTACCATGCAAGGGGAAGAGGAAGCAATTCTTAATCTGCTGTGTCTAGCTAAGAATAAAAGGAAATAATACAAGTGAGGCACAAGCGAGCGAGCTCTGGAGCCCCAGCGACCTGCCTGTGCTCAGCAGACCAGACATAAGGAGACCATGGGGAAGAAAATCCATTTCCAAGCAGGTTGCAGGAATAAGGATGCCAGGTGGAAGCATGGCATGTTTTCACCGTGTTTTCAGGTTTGTAACTGAAGATGGTTTAAGGACTTGGCATGGGAAAGACGAGAGCTCCCCCAGGAGCCTGGCTTTGGGCTCACCTGGGCACAGGCCGCTCTGCAGAGGGCTCTGCCTGGCCAAGGAACGGCTCACAAGCACCACCTCACCCTGGGGAGTGGTGGAGCTTGGACCTTTTTTCAGCAAGGAACTGAAACAAACGCAATTTCCATACAGGCAGACTGCCTCTCCTGCTGGCCAGGGCCAGGAGAGGCCTCTCTTGCCGGAAAACAAGTTATAAATAGCAGTATTATTCCTGCACTGATAGCAGATATTCCAACACGTCTCAAAGACAGAGTGACTGCAAACCAAGCCAGAGTGATACACACAAATCCATAGCATCCCTAAAATAACCTCTCCTTTGTAGCTCTTGGACAAGGAGCAGCTGCATCCTCCTCGTACAGCACAAATGTCAAAGGCATCCTCCTCTTTATCCATGTGGATGAACTTGCTAAGAGAAGCCGTGCTGCCGGAGCAAATCACGTACAGTTTCAAAGAGAGATTAAGTGACTTTCACAAGCTAGAAAGAACACTGGAATAAGGGGAATGAAAGGGAGGAAAGATTAAAAGAAAGGTGAAGAGGTGACCTCCTTTGATGAAAAAATGAACAGGTTAAAAAATATGAAGAAAGCACATCCGAAACCCAAAAGCTCAAGCCTTTCCAGTAGTATTCAGACAAACCCCAAATAGGAACAGATTGTGAAGGCTTCCGGAATCAAGAGATGTGATTTCTGTGAAATGCTGTTTAGTGATAGTTAATATTCTAGATGTATTTGCCAAAATGTTTTTCCTCTCAGGCTTTAAAAAAGAGTATTTTTTAAAGCCTAACTATTAGTATACACTTTGTATAAGCAAGACAGACTTATGAAATTAGTTTCTAATTAAATAAAAATCAACAGATGGCACTCTATAGGCAAGTCTTTATTTTCCTCATTTAATATATGGCTTTGCCTGAAAATTCTTGTGTGATTTAAATAGTTTGCAATTTGGACACGACAACTCTGAAAAAGTCACATGAAATTTGTTTAAATTGGATTGTCCCTAAAAATGTCATTAATGACAGATGAAAAATATATATACAAGGCAAAAAATCTGAACAACTTGTATTTCCTAATTTTTACAAGACTAACAGCTCTTTCAGTCATTGAGATTGCAATTATCTTCTGTTAACAAGGCATTTTAATTCACATACACAAACACAAGACTTGCTGGTTGCAGCTACATGTGCAACTTTGCACAGGCAATCACAAGATTATTTCTTGTCAAGCGTGAAATGCTGGAACTCTCTGTATGGAGTATTACAAATACAAATATCAGTAAACTGAGCTGCACACAGACTGGATCTTAGTGAGGAAAAGCAGGAGTGAGTCTTCCTCACCCCAGCCCTCCAAAGCAAGTTAACCTTAATGCTCTTTTTTTATACATCAAGCACAACTTCCATCTAACTAACTTTACCTTCCTTAACCCTTGGCTGGAAAACAGGATGGACTGGGCCTGACTTCTGGAATACAGAGCTCAGACACAGACAGAGTTTTGTTCTGGGCTACCGAGGACACGATTTCAGCACTGTTTTCTATCCCAGGAACTGTCAGAGGCAACTTCAGCCGCAGCAGCACCAGAAGAAGCCATTCTGGGCAAAAAAACTCCCATCAAAGAGTACTTCAGGCCCTACTGTGGGAATTTTTAACTAGCACTAAATTAACTCCATGCCCCCTTGGACTCCCTCCCAGCCATAACTGGGGGTAAACAATGAGTACAATAACTCAACAATATGTTTTTAGTTGGTTATCACAGATGAAAGGTGACGACACCGCAACTCAGAGGAGCAGACTGACATGTAATTGCACATGTTTTGTCCTTGTGCAAAAAAGGCACAGTTTACTGTAGGCTGATTTTTCTCTGTGTGATATCTGGATTAGCAATTAACATTTTAATTAAAGATGGATTAACAAATATTAGGAAAATTATGTCTGGAACTGTTCAATTTAGAATCCACCATATATACGCAGATAAACATGTCATTAAGTGCAAGTCATTTTCTGGTCTGTGTAAAAATGATACGATTTTTGTCTTTGAGAGACAGCATAATAATTTGATATTATTATACATGGAGATAACTACTGAACAAATGTAATACATGGGGATTTTTTTTTTTCTAGAAGCTGTATAATTACCACTAAGTTTTAGATGTTCATTTAGTGGAAGTTCTGACTGCAGTTCAAGCTATAGACTAGTTGAACTCAGCTAAGTCTAAACAGAGCACGGTGGTGAAGGAGGACACACTGTTCTAAATGTAAATTGTATTAGCAACAACATATTGAGATTTCTGTACTCCTTGTTCCATTTGCGGTTTTTTGCCACGAGAATAAATCACAGCGTGCTTTCTGTTCTTGCAGCGATCTTTGCAGAGAGAAGCCAGAATCTGCACCATGTGCCTTTCACTCTGCATCTGGTCTCCTTTTGTCGAGGCACCCTGGGTGCTGGGTTTGCTTTTTCTGCTGGGTTTTTCTGCGAGGGTAAAACCTCCTAATCTCCATCTCACCTTCTTACCCGAGAGGACAAAATTATGATCAGAGTACAAGTGGCACTAATGGCCAAGCAAGCCAAATAGAGAATAGGAAAAAGGGCATAATATGTGGAATATTTGGACTTATTTACTGGTCATTAAAATTACAGATAAATTGCACTTTCAGCTTGGTCATAAAGGAACCGGGATAAGCAGGCTTATGGCAAACAGTATTATCAGAACCTGCAAAAAACTTAACTGTTCTCATCAGCATCTTTTGAACCAATCTGGATACAGCTGAATGATTTTGCATTTGTAAAAATTTACTATACTTGGATGAGTAGTAAATAGCATAATACATACAATGAAGCATTGATTTATAAAGCCAGCCTTTTCACTCTTCAGTCCCAAGGTTTTAGCTTTCAATTAAAACACTCAGAAAAAAAAAAATCATCCAGATCTTTTTAGCGCACTGTTTCTAAAGCAGCAGCAAACAAAACAAAAAAAAATCTTTCAAACCAAGTAACTTCAACATGGCAAAGCTTTCTGATTATGTAGTTGCTGAGCATCTCCCTGGGTTTACCTTCACTGACATGAGTAGTGATAAAGAAGTTTGTTTCCAACAGGTGGCAGAGCACCCACTGGTGGGTAGAGACACGTTTGATGAGAAGCAACTGCAACAATTCACAGCTAAGCAAACAAGAAAACGGAATACCTTTGGAAAGGGAAAAAGACTTTTCATCCAGGCCAATGTTTAAGGCAATATTTATATAGGTCATGTCAGATTTGACTATCACTCCTTTCTGTATGTCAAAGTCATACATCTAAATCTCAAATTCAGAGCTTGAAGAGGAGACTCAACTATAAAGTCTCTTGTGTCAACAAAGCAACTAGGAAACACTGAGGCAGCAGAAATGCATTTTAGAGCTGCTCATTGGGTTTAAACATGACATTTTGTCATTTTATGGGCAAGCAACAACAGAGCAACACTCACAATACAGAGTGCTTACTCTGACACCATCCCTCCTAAAGGCTGTTCCAACATTTTCATGGAATAACTTTGTTAAACTGTGGTTAGGACTTCTGCCCTTTTTTTTTTCCCAAAAATACTAGTGTTAGTCTTTGTCTGGACCACACTGAGGTTAAAAGCCTTGGGCTTGGAATTACCTTACCCACGTTTAACTGTGCAAAAGTTGGCACTGAGCAAAAGAAGGGCCAGTGCAGAAAGGTAGGGATGGGGTGAACTGGTTTCTGAGAGGAAAGACTTTTTCGCCTTCCTGGGAGCCTCATGATTCTAGCAGACAGCAGTGGCAAAGCAAATACAACCTCAGAGTCTTTCTGAACAATACAACTGCATGGTTTAACATCTTTGAGGTACTGAGAGCCATTACACAGCCTGGCCACAGAGCACAGGCAGCTCCTCTTCAGAAGCACATCCTTGCACCCACTTCAAGGCTGTATCCCAGCAGGAATGTTTGTATTCCTACCGGGTGTCCGAGTACGGAATAAGCGATTTCCATCCATTGTGAAGTTCTCTGATGTGAATTTCAGAAGCACAGACCCCATACATTTCCACTGTAAACACTGTAGTGTTTGCACCTGTTCTTTCTGTAAATGTTTTGATTTGTCCTCAGAGCATCCTTTGAAATTGCCGAAGAACCAACACCTCCTTGTTTCTCTAACTTGTCAAGTCATGCACTGCTATTAACATTGCAGGAATAAAAGCAGAAATAAACACAAAAGCTCAGCTGCATTATTGGGAGAATAGAAATACGAAGTGCTGGTCATAAATTGCACTGAAAGGGAAGTTCTAAAATGCCCTCGCAGAAGTTGCTGCAATATTTGAGGGGAGAGAGGGTATTTCGAAGTGGCACATGTGCTGCCTGAAGCTGAGCTGTCATAGCAACAACCTCATTAAAGCACCCCTCTTGGGAGTGCTAACCTGTATTCTGACTGTTGGAAAGATGTCATTTATAATACGACTTAATTCAGTTAAGAGCCAAACTATAGTAGACAGCAGAAAAGTGAAACTGCTAATTTAAGGAATTCATAAAAGAACATGAATACCATATCAAACAGCTGTGAAAAAATCTGGCTTTTGCCCTCGACATCTTCCGTTCCCTGAAACCACCACCACTATTTCAATCCTTAAGGCCATGATTTACAAGTTACTGGCAATTCCTCTTTCCTTGCCACCAGCCCTCTAACCAGGACTCTGGATGTGGCTCTTCTTTTCTTATCTTTTACTACCCCTACGTAGAAGGCATCGCCATCTCAACTGCTCACCCTCACTGTCTCCAGCTCTCACACTGAGCTCTTGCCCCAGCAACTCACACCCCACACACAATCCCACAGCAAGACCTGCTCTGCTCCTCTACTGCACCATCCTCAAGGCTCTTCCTTCAGTGTCCATCTTTCCCCTAGAATCTCCCAAAAATGGCAATTCAAATGAACATTATGATCCTTAGAAAGAAACATCTGCCAATATCCAGAGCTGCCTGGATATGATACTCATCACTTCTCTAATGGAGTGGCTGTGCAGCAACCGAATAAATTCATGCATATTTGGATTTCACTTTTAAAGATCTATGATTTAATAACTAATTGACAGCAATAACGCATCAGTACAATACGTTTTGGAAGGGCCTTTCAGTTTCCAGAGGAGTAGAGATAATTGTAGATGAAAATTGAAAGAAAATGGCACTGCTTAGTAAATGAGTCGTTAACCTTTCAACCCAAGAGCTCCCGCTGGAAGCCTGACCAGAGGGACTGCAAGAGCTCCAGCAGCTGCAAGAGACAGAATAAAGTTAATTCGATAGCTTTGGATTTCTTTTAGTTCTTTTAAACACTTCCAAACTTGGTACTCATCTCCTCAAAACACTTGCTTGCCACAGCATTTTATGTGTCACGAGGCAGACTCAGACATTTCCCCGTCTGGTAGATCTCACAGGGAAGGTGAGCTTTACATATTCAGTGCCCATAATGTGCTGTCTGCAGCGTTTCAAGCTAAAACACGAAGCAGTCGTTTGGTGTCAGTGCTTTGACCTTGAGTGACAAAAATCACAATTTTCCCTTTATACTTGCAGCTCCCCAAACAGCAGGAACAATGTCCTCAAAGGTCAGGGAGCTGCAGCCTGCAGGGCAGCACTCCTCCCATGGGAAGCTGGGAGAGGAACAGCGAGCAGCAAAGCACACAAACTCCCAATTTTAACTTCTGTGGATCCCAGAAAGAGTCAGAACTCACAATCCATAGTGCTCTCTCTCACTTAAGATTGCTTGGACAAATTATATGAATGTCTACATAAATCAGCTCTCCAAAAAATATGCTGGGTTTTTTTTTTACCTCATTAAAACTTGTAAGGCCTTAATCCACAAACTTGATTCAAACATTTGGAAAAATTTTAAGACTTGCAGCTCCGTATTTGGATCACAGCTTACAGTGTTACTGCTTAGAATAACAACATAATACAGAGAGTAAGCAATAAAAGTACCTGTGACTTGCATAAAATAGGTTATTTACATCGGGCTCCTAGTATGACTTCAGTTGAAAAAAAAATACTGCTCATATTTGCACTGATCTCAGTTATCCTGCACAGCCACACTTACCAAGACATACACAAAATACAATTATTATCTTCTGGTGTGCTGGTTTGTTAAAACAAGCCATCTCTGCAGTTCAAGGTATGGTTTATCCAGTACATGTGGATCTGTACAAGACATTCTGTATTTTAATGTGTTTATTTGCTAACTGTTGGCAGAGTTGTACAAGAGTACGTTTGCAGCCAGTTGCAACTTACAGATTTTAACATAAAAAGGGAGAAATATTGGCCAGATAGTTAATTAAATGGCACTGAAACAGTTTTTTTCCCCTTTCACAAATGCCAATTAGTATTCCAAACCTGTCTTAGGTGCCCTAATGACACGAAAACCGATAAATCTTCATTTATTGTCGGTAGATTTCTAACCTGGCTGTTTTAAACAGCATGATGAACACATTTTAGCAGAATATATTAGCTGTGCCAGTTTAATAAGAGGGAGATTGATGAAGCCTTTCCTTTCTTCCTCTGTACAAAGCACAGCACTCAGGGAAGAAAATCCTTCAGATTTTCCTTCTGCAGCAACACCTTTGCCTTTCCTGGGACATCGTTTCTCCTCCTTGGACTATTACTAGCCAGCCTTCTCCAAAAGAAGTTTCCACTGAAATTCAAGAGGGATCTCAAGTTTTATCAGCACCCACCTGATGAGAGAGTGGGAAGAACAAGCTCAGCCTCGAGAGCTGTATTGCTGTGCCCAAGCTCTGCACAGGTTTCCGCTCCCCGTTTCCCTCCTTGCTGGGTTCAAAGCCAACACAAACTGAATGTGGTCACCCAGCCCTGACAGGGAATGAGGTCTGAGGAGGGGGCACCATCCTCTGGGGAAGAGCCAAGGTACAGCCCAGGCGGGCCAGTGTAAGAGTTCCACCCCGACCCCTCACTCCAGGATCAGCAGCAGCACCACCAGCACAGAAGGCATTTCTCAGATCAGATTCTCTGGCAATCAAAGGGTTACTAAGGACAAAGGAAAGATTTTCTTCCCCACTCTGTAACATTTAAGACCACCCAGAAAAATACAAATGCTTCCTTTTTTTTTTTTCTTAAGGAGAATACTTAGCTCACATTTAAAATTGCTGCAAGAACTAATCCTATTCTTGATGCCTGCATCATTCACATGAAGAACCCAAAGACCACACCATGAGCAACCGTTCTCCACCACCAGCCCAGAAGCAGGAGCCCAACCCCACTCCTCCCAGAGCTGCTTTACCTAGTCCCAACTGCTCAGGTATTTTCCTTTCAAAATAAACATAATTTACCGGTTTTTCCAAAACTTTCCCTAGCCCCTTCTTGTAGACAAGGCTGCAGAGGGAGGCAGGAGTTGTGACCTTGGCAGGTGTAATGAGCCCCAGAGGTCCAGCAGGAAGGACATGTTTTGAGAGGTGTTTCTCCCCCAGGTATGGGTATGCATATTGCTACTGGCTAATGAGATTTATACTCGTACCCGCTTACTCCTTCTGAAGGATATCCTTTTGGATGCTTTGTGGTCCAACAGACTTTGACATCTAAGAACCTGTTAGTCTGCTTTTTATTCCTCTTGTAATTAGAACAAATGTTCAGGTTATTGAGAGAATTAAGAAAATCAATATTAATGAGCTTTTGGACTATGGTATTAGACAGTTTCAACCCACAACTGCCAAGTACTCTGGCTTACTTTGCCTGGGTTTTGGGTTTATCTGTTGGTTTTAAACACTAACAGAATTCTCAGAGGAAAAAAAATAGTAGGTCTATGGACCCAAACTGGCCAAATTGTAAAAAACTCAGTTTATACCAATAATTACACACTCCTGCCCCTAAAAACAAAAGAGCTGTAAAGAACAGAGCACTCTACCAAATACACTTTTGAGGTATGTACTCACATTAAATATAACCAATTGCTTTAAAGGGCAACCATTCCCACAGCACAAAGTTCACATAAATTTTCCCACAAGTCCCAAATGCAAACACTATCTGCAAAGTCCACACGCTTTGTATTTCACCAAAGCTTTACAGAATACATTTAGCATAAGAGAAAACAGAGCTAGGTTTTACTCTTCACTTCATCTTTTCTGACAGAAGGGTGTCAACAGAAAGGTGCTGACAGGAAAGCTGACTGCAGCCCATGCAACTTTATTACTGAAGTATGGAGGGATTACTTGGTGTTATTGAAACATCGCTGCACTACTACTGACTTCTTTTTTTTTCCCCCCCTTGCATTGGTAGTGATTCCTATTGGGATGAGTTACTTTTAACCTTCAGTTATTTATCAACAGGAGAAAAAAAAAAAAAAAGAATTCTTTAAGTCTAGAATAAGGCAGGTGAATGTAAAACACAGCCGTGCAGACTTGAAGTCCCACAGTGAGTTACCATTCATTTCTATAAAAATTAGATCCGGATCATCCATGAACTCTTCACTAATACACTCATTCCCAAAAGCAAGTGCTTCAAGAAGCCTACTGTATTTTCAGGAAAGAAAGAAGAGATGTTGATTTCCCCATGGCTTATCAAAGACAATACTTGCACATACCAAATGTTGCTGCTTAACTCTTCACGTATTCAGCAACGCAAGCTCTTTTTGGTTCAGAAGCACTGTGGAGACTGTTAAGGTTTTCTGGTACTGGACATGGCCTTTTTTGCTTCCCAGTAAATAAAACAACACTGTAATTTAACAAGTAACCCTTCGCCATTCACTTCTAGTTTGTTTCCCTCTGGCTGCAAACCCCAAATGAAAGCAGCATTCAACAGGCACCTGCACCATCAACAGCTGTGACTCCCTGATGAGCTCTGCAGCACCTGGGCTCCTGAACCTGTAAGGGAATTTCCCAGGCATGAGATTTTTTAAATTTGATAGGAAAAAAAGAAGTAAAAAGAGAGAGGTGAAACTACTCAAGGTGAAACCAGAATTCATGAGGTGAAATCAGATGCAAACCAGTAGGAGTCACCGCTCTGCTCACCCATGAACAAAAAGCCCATGGCCAGTTTATGCTTCTCAAGTGTCCCATGAAGTACGATCCAAGATTTCCACTCAGGTGAGGCAACTTTTCTACTCAACATAAAACAGGATAGCAAATAGAATGAAACAGAGGTTTTTTTTAAAACTGGTAAGGGGAAATTACTTGTGTGCATGCACAACCAGGCAGCAGTAACCAGTTCAAGATGACCACCCTGAGCAGACACATCTTTTCTTCCTCAAAAATCAGCAGAAGAATCATCAGCTGACTTCAAGAACAAGCACTCTGCTGTGTTAATTTACTCCTAGTACCACACCAAGGACATGCTGTGCTATCTTTAGAAAAAACTGGCTACTGTGGGGCGAAGCAGACTGTTGATATATTACGCTCTGACATTTTTCATTAAGATATATAAACTTGTGGAAGACGCGCTCTTGAATTTGCATATTTGCATCATGCTTTTCATAGACACGTAAACAGCCTTTAATGCACTTAAATTACTTTGAGCTGCTGGATTAGCAAAGGGGATGCAGCGGCAGGATCTGAGTTGTGCCACACCTACCAGCCCTCAGCCCTCATTTTATGCAAATACTTTTAGTTACGCTCCTAAGGCTCACTGCCTCTTATGAAATTCTCCTGAATTTTGAAGTCTTTTGCTGGTTAAGTCTTCAGAGCAGCAGTCAACAGCAGAATGGCAATCACGGGCAATCACTGAGAGTTTAGTTATGTTACAACTTTTTGTGAGGCACTTCTGACACAGTGTGATGCCACCGTGGGAAGACAGGCCACCAATTAATGTAAATCAGCGTGGTTTCATCAAGGAGCATTTAACAATTCTAACTGACATGGAATCATAACATGGTTCATATGCTCATTACTGAACACCACTAATTGGTGTGGGGAGTTATGCTGTTTTCAGAAAAAAGTATGGAACTTATGAATTGTTCCGAGAATATTGCACAGCAAAGGTAGCAATAGCATTAGGAACACAAGCAGGCTTTGTACACTTGAATGTGCTTTAAATACTCAGCCTCACAGTTTGTATCAGAGCCGTATTTCAGAATTTTGTCATCATCTGTTGACAACCATCTGCTTCAAACTTCTTACCGCCCGAAGAGTGGCCAAAATTGGATACTGACAGAGAGAATTTCTGCACAGAAAGCAAACTATTCACAGGACAAAATAAGTGTCAAAGGCTGGAGACCTGGACACACAGGCCCAGAAATCCGAGGCAAATAAGAAAATTATAGAAATTTAGATCTGACACTCTCCTGCAATACCACTGGAGATGCAGTTCACAGGTCTCTGAAAACGCAGAAGTAGCAGATTAGCTGACACCAATTCTCCAGAGGAGAATAATCTGCAGAGTAAATAGGTAATATTGTGTACTGTCAACTCTGTTCAACTCACAGCCACTGGAAACCCAGAGAAAGAAATGTAACACAGCAAGTGCAAGCTGAGGAATTCATTCAGATGGGTCTGTACACACACACTGACCTGAACAACTTGCTCCAATTTGAAGAAATGTGATAATGGGCCACTTGGGTCAGGGCATGAGATTCTGTCTGCTGAAAAAAGCCATGATACTCCTGGTTTTGCTGTGCTCAGCACAGCACCTTTCACGGCTCTCCCTTTATAGCCAAGGCTTTATATACATATGTATATATGTGCAATATATTCTCACAGAAGTGGTTTGCAGCAGCCCTACAGCATCACCTGCTCAGGTGTGCCTCCAAAACCCTGCCTGCAAAACACCTTTTGCTCCAACACAGCTTTGCTTTGTTTCTACCAAAGGCATACCAGCAATTCAACCCAACAAGCCGTAGGCCTGGGACAGCATTTAAGTTTTCACACTTCTATAATCTTAACCTGCTTCATCTCTTGCACAGGATTTATTGTTTCAGCCTCACGAGTTCTGCCTAAGACTCCTTACTTTACGATACCACTATGAAGAAACCATTTGCTGCTCACCATTCTTTCTATAATCTAAATATAAAAATTAAAACACTTGTCTTAGGACGTGGGCCCAAGGGGAACAAATTCCATTTTGCAGCCTTCCTCCACTCCTTGCACTCCTTAACTCCCACTGCCTGCAAACATCCCTCAGAAAAAACAACTTCAACAGTTATAAAAAATAAACCTATTTTAAACCAAGTGTTTCTGATGAATTTGGAAGTCAGGCCAGTTTCCCTCCAGGAGATATATGACTATCAGCACTGGAGAACACACAGGCTTGACCTACCCCTCATTATACTTTACTAAATACTGCTGGAAAAACAGCTGCTTCAGGATAGGTTCCAAAAGAAAATCAAACATGCTCATCCTTGGATAAATCTGCAAAGATTCATAGGGACCTGATGTGCTAAATGAGAAGGTATCATCTTTATAATCCTTCCACGTCTCCAAAGCCAATATACATTTTTCATGAAGAAAAGTGTAGTGCATCATGTAGAAGACCAGCAGATTCTTTTGCATTACAAAAAAAGCAGGTTTAACCAACCTAATGACTTCCAAGTAGCAGACCATACACATCTTAGCACATTGAGCTGTCTGGAATTCTCTCTGGTTTTCTGACCTCACAGGAAGGCAGTCTCCTTGCAAAAATCAATGTTTTTACATGAGAAATTATCAATTTAACTTTATTAAAAGTAACTTATACAGTAAGTCCTCTTCTAGAGGATTATTGCAAACTCAGAAATGAGAAGTAATCACGCACTTGATGAACACAAAATTAGGTAAGAGAAATGTAAATATGGTTTCAATTGAAGAAACCCAGACGAAGTTGAACCAAGTATTGGAATAGAAATATTGCAAGAAATAGATACTTCTTGCATAAAAGTCATAGAACAAATCGGACAATATAATTTAATTAGAGGTCCTCTAATTAAGAATTTCCAGTGAAATTTTAATAAAATGGTCCAAAGTTCCTTTACACTTACATGCAACCTGATTCTGTTACATAAAACACAAAACAAAGAATCCATTGACTTCAGTGGTCTTGATGAAGGTCTGAAATCTATTTGTTTATAAAACATAAAAACTGTTTTGCTCCAGAGAAGAGAAAGTCTCATTGGCAAATGACACACTTTGATTTCATAAGCACACAGCTTTACACAAATAACAATATACTTTGGGTAAATCAGTGTGTGTTTGCATATGCAAAAGAGCATCCAACCAGCAATGAACTTACTTTGCTCTCTCCTCTTTTATCTTCACAGTACTTGCAAGCAACAAGAGGCAGGTGTTTTGTGAAAATCTACCTATCACATAGAATATTGCTGTGATTTTTCATGATCTTCTTGCATTAGCGTAACTTTTTCAAACTTGCATTTTTATGACTACGCAATGCTACAGCATTTCTCCAAAAAAAAGATACACTAAAGAGGGATGTAAGAGAAATAGTGTTTTTTGGGTACTTTCAGTACCTTAGAATTACTCAGAAGAACTTTGCTTGAGGAAAAATACTTTCCTGCATATTAAGGGAGGTGGAGACCCAAGTGTTCTATACCATACCACAGCTTCTGAGAACATTATGAGCAGCAGCCCAAACTATTTGACAATATCGAAATTGTATTTTAAAAAATATCACTGACAAGATATTTTTGTTAGTTTCCAGGCAGGTAAATTACAGTCATAAAGCTTTATAGGAAAGCCACATGGGAATTTCTGAGGGAGCACGTCCATGAGTTCACAGAAGTATATTCTAGACAGAGCACCTCACACAAAAACATTGCATTTGCAGAGCATTGCATCAGCATTTGTCTTGCACACAGTCCATCCCCACCCCGAAATATCACTGCAAAAACCAAAACTGCACCTTTTCATTCTCTCTGCTCCTTCGAGGAAAAACAAGAGTGAATCTTATGAACTTCTGTTAAAAACAGAGCTCTACAGTAGCGAAAACTTTGAGAAATTATAGATATTATTCTGAAAGCTTCGATTTTACCTTCTAGCACTTATTCTACTGCACTTGAAGCGTAAGTCATTCAAGACTTCCATGCCCAAAAGTTACCAAGGGATGTCCTACAGACAATCAGGCAATAGATAGCCCAAAATACATGGATATTCCCAAGAAAAGGAAACAGGTACATCCTTGTTTCTGAAGCGAAGCTGCGTTTCAGCTGTCTGGCTCCTCTGGAAGGCCTCATCACTCAGCAGGAAGCAGCAGGAGAGGTGTTTAGGAGCATCGGGCGGGTTGGGAAGCGCATTTCAGGATGCAACGTACCATATCTAGAACTCGTAATGCTGTAATCTCTTTTTCCGCCTCACAGAATTAGGCTGTATTTCTAACTGCATGGAAATAAAAATCTCCAGGCGTACCTCACTTCCAGACTGGCATTACATCATCTTTAAAAAGCCCTATTACTTAGCAGCACACTCTGCATATTGCAGGGTTTTGTTATTAATACACCGTTGCAATTTATGGCAGAATGGTCAATAAAAATGCAGTTTCTAAAGAGACAAACAGCTTTCTCTCCAGCATCCAGCCCTACCCTCAGATTGGCAGGGTTCATAACCACCACACATGGAGCCCAACCTCAATTCTGTATTTACATACTGCTTGGGAAGCAATGACATATACAACAACAAAATATAATAGGCTCATATAACACTTTCCAGGTACAGAGAAAAATCTTACTCCTTCTGTGTGGATCTTGCAAATTAAATCAGATTAATAATATAGTGAACGTATTACTGGCAAAAGCATGTGTTTATCTCTAATGATCTTTCCCAGTTCCCATTAAATCTAATTAAAAGCACTGACTGAGTTTTATTGGAATTCCATTACTGAGGTCCAATCCTGCTCTCACACAGCCCTGCACCCACGGGAAAAAGGCTTCTGCAGAGGCTCTGGAGCATCCTCACCAAAGGAATCCTGCCAGCAGGACCTTAGCTGGGTTGGGAATCTGATTCTAGAGCAACAAGTCCTGGTTATTCCACTTTACCAACTGCTTAAAAATGAAGATTTGTATCACTTTACAGTACTATGTTTTGGTACATCTTGGGAATTTGTCCCATTATGGTCAACAACGGGCTAGCTAGCTGGGATAAGTTTACAAATATTTTCATCTCTTCGATAGAGATAATTTAAGGGGGAAAAAATTCAACTTGTTCAATTAAAAAACAAACTAGTGGGTTGGACAGAAGGTGCAAAGTCATTATTTGAGTAATTATATTTTAAAAAAAATCCAATTAGTTCCTAATTGCACTTACAAATTTAAGACCTAGTGCTGCATAAGTCTACACTTAGCCCAAACTGACATTAAATACAGACTCAATAGTCTGTATGACTCGCATAAAAGTAGCCAAGTTCTGCTATTTTCATCTTCACTGTTCATCATTAAGAATGTTGTGAAGAACTGCAATTAAAATGAGTTCTCTAACCAAATTTTTTTTTAATTGCATTTGAAGAACAAGACTATTAAACGACAGATTAATACATAAAAACTAAGAAAAAGCAACAACACGCTGGGATTCCAAATATGCTACTGTAACAAAAACAGTGTTCTATTATCTAAATTACCAGCCTTTCTAGAGAAAGCCATAATTCTAAATTCACAAGTTATGACTGCGTAAGCCCTTAGAGCCAATGCAAAATGGAGAAACC
This sequence comes from Eulacestoma nigropectus, assembly GCA_013397775.1. Taxonomy (NCBI): domain Eukaryota; kingdom Metazoa; phylum Chordata; class Aves; order Passeriformes; genus Eulacestoma; species Eulacestoma nigropectus. Next base: position 2,385,550 of record VZTE01005949.1, on the reverse strand, counting down.
CAATTTCTCCAAGTGCAAATAACCAGTAAAGGACCTGCAAGAAGGTGCTGGAGGAACACTTGCTTCCAGCACTCCAACTGAAGTCAATGTGAGTTTTGCCACTTTAAATGCAGAAAGATTGGGGTCCATATGAACCTCAAAGCTATGGCATATGCTCAGATTTACATAGCAGCCGTCACGTAGCTCTTCAAAGGAGGCACGGTGTGAAGTGAGAGCTTCTCTCCAAGCCTTTGGAGGACAGCTCCTTCAACCTGCCACAGCTCCAGCAGACCTGCTGTGATAAATTAGTAAAAGGCTTGCTACAGAACAAGTTTACATACAGTCTTTTCACATCAAACACCTAGTTTTGAACTTTGAAATGCAGCTTACCCTTTAAATAGTTTGTGTGTTTCTACCACTTTCTTTTCACTAAACTACAGCTCTCGGAAACCACTGAACTTAAAAGAACAACCCAGGCAAGAGAGAATGTGCACGGCAGTTCACAGAAACCCACACACAGAGCCTGCTCAGGCTCTAGGAGTGCCAGGGGTTTGTGTGTGCACTCCCACACTCAGCTGAGGGCAGGCAGACAGACATCACTGAGTGCCTCCAAAACCAACCAGCCACTGAAACTGCATTCGTGGACGTCTCCCACAATTTCCATCTTTAATTAAGCCTTATGACATATCCTGCCAAGTACTGTCCCAAACTCCTTGATATATTGTCACCCTCCTCTGTAATTTTGCCTCTCTAATGATAGGCATATTCCTAAGTAATAGTTTTTTGGGGTAAATAAATAAACAGCAAAGTCATTGCGACCTTAGAAGCATCTCTTTTGCATGTAAGACACTATTATTTATTATCCAGGTTCAAGCCATAACAAACTTAACTGTGGGAACATACACCTCTGTAGTACAGCACAGAAACAGCTTTTTTAGTTTTTTTCAAGAATGCTTTCCAACAGATGGCCAAGCTGGAGCTCAGTCTGGTGAAGTACAGCAGTGCTGGTACACCCAGTTTCCAGCATTAAGCTGCTAATAACAACAGAGTTGTATTGTAAAGCCTCCTGGTGCAGTCAGTGTCACCTGCTGTGGCACCTTACCAGGGAATGAAGGCCATCAGCAGTCGTGCCAAGGAGACAAATTTATCTCACCTGGTTTGTGTTTCTGCTACAGGGGTGAGTAATCCAAACTCCCACCAGCCTAACCTTAAGCCTGAAAATTCCATTTTAAAGTAATTTGTTTCCAGCTTTCACTTAAATACGGTCAAAGGACACTGCAAAAACAATAAATTCCCTGTTAAGTGGGATGAAGACAGAAGTTTTGGAAGTGTTTTTGTGACTCCAGAGAGGAATAAAATTCATGAGGATTTGCTGTTCCTTCTTAAAAACAGTTTTAAAATTAGCAAAAAAACTATAAAAAAATAACGTGTGATATGCCATCACTCATGAACTTGAGTTTTAAGTTATGTGACAACATTTTCCCATCCCATATAAAGTCTCCCTTTGCAAGAGTCATCTCTTGTCTGCAAGACTTTGCTAAGAAGCTGTTTCACCACGCCAGCACCTGCCTGAGAGCTCCAAAATGCTAAAACCACACATGAAGAGTGGGAAGAAGACAGTGGCTCGGTGCTGCTGACAGCAGTGACGTGCCACCAAAACCCAACACAAACAAGCCTCAGCACAGACAGCAAGTCGATTAATAACGAGCAACGCAACTCATTAATACTGGTGTGGATACACATCTCACTGACAACACCGAGAGTTATCCAGTCAAGCCTCCTTTATCTGGGGCATCTCTGCAGTTTGGATCACCTCTAGGTAATCACACCAATTAGTGCAGTGGATCCATGTAATGACGTTCACAGCGGCAGACACAAAAATCGAGGATGACAGAAAAGGGTGTAGGAGCCCAGGCAGGGAGCAGGGTGAAGCTCCAAGGCTGGGAAGAGCTGTGGGAAGGAAACGCCCACCAGAACCACAGAGCACCCGATGGGACTTGTGAAGTTCCCCTGAGCGTCTGTAGGGAGAGCAGGTAACAAATGTTGTCTTCTCAGCTTCCTAAACTGTTTGCAAGGTTTTCCTCAGGCTCACGAAATTCATTTGTTGCAGCTATACTGTGAAGGAGTTGCAAGTATTGCAAGGAATCTGGGTCCATCCATTTCCTCAGGAAGAACTGACTGAAGCAGAAGGAAAGGAAATCACCTCTTCGTGGCTTCAGTGGCACAACCTCAGCTGCAGCAGGACTCATCCCTTATCCTACCACACTCTCCTGGCTGGATTCCCTTCTGCTCACTTCCCTTTTTCATCTCATTTCCAGCTCCCTCTCTCCATATCGTTTTCTCTTCACAATTTTTTTATACACATGAAATTAGAGGAGCTGTAACCTGGCTGAGGACAGACCTGATAAGACTGGAAGAATTTAACTGTATTTCAAACCCAGAGAAAAAGGTTTCGATAATTCAAACTTTGGTGGCCCCCCCCACCTCTTTTTTCCCTCCTGATGTTGCCCACTGGTCTAACAGAAAGTGTTACCTCTCCCTACAGCACCTCACTAATATTTTATATTACCATGGCTACCACAACACTGCTATTAACACGACCCATGACATTTTCCCAATTCTCTTATTACCTATGGCGAGCCTCAATGCATTCCAAATTTCAGTGCCTTTCACATACATTAAGCTTAGCATGCTCCAGTGACTCAGAATTTCCTCCTGTAAAGGAAAATCAGCCTGGTATGGTCAATAATTTTTTGCACTGTATCATAAAGTTTATCTGATGTGCAAATGTAATTCCCTTTCTGGATGCCTCGTCCTGAATCCCTTTTAGGTTGAGACCACTTGACATTTTTTTTAAACAAAATGCCTTTTAAGTCCTAATTTGTCCAGTGCTCGGTTTTGATAAGACATGACATTATGATATGATGAGTTAGTTGATTCTAAGTAAATTTGATTTATCCCACTTTTGGGGCTGGTATGATTTACAAGGATGCTGCCTTTTAAGATGGGATTGATTTTAATATAAGCTGACAGCACTTTTTTTTTTTTCTTTTTTGGTGAAACACTAAATCAGAGCAAGGTAACTATGGAAAAAAAAAACCTCAAAGGTAAAATGAAGCAAAATTTAAACACCAGAAATTAATATTCATGCATAATTGGCACTTGCTTACCACTACGAAGGAATACAGAGTGACAAATCAATTTCCAGAACAATTCCACAAAATGTTTGGAAGTTTGATTTTTATTCATTAGATCAGATGCAAGCTACAGCTGCTGAAATCTAATCTGACCATTCTGTGAATACCATGGAAAGTTCTTGAAATATTTTCCATCAAACAAGCACTACCGCGACCACGAATCTTTGTGAACCAAAGCAAAAGCATATGTACCCTTCATAAAAGTGAAAAGATTCCCTAAGAACCTTTCCTCTCTGGCTGTTCAAGTGTCGTTCTATGGAATACTATCCTCATTTCCTTGCAATATCCCTGCACCTTGTGATGCAGTGTTTTAAACATGCAAGTTTGTGATGCTGCAGCAATACTTTTCTCGCTGATAGGTAGTTATTTCTCATTTTCGCAGCATGAATCACCTATGTAATTCTGATAGCTACGTGGGAAAGGGACGAGAGAGGTCTGACAGTTCGACTGAAGCAGAAATCTATACCCCAGACCGACTGTGCAGAGGCATCCGCACGCACCCAAACGAGTTGTAAGCAGTTAGTAAACAATTTAGTAGGTAGTGTGTACGTGATGGAGAGGAGCTGGATGTCTAACAGTGAGAATTCAAGGCTTTACAGAGTTACATTTCTACTGAAATCTAACCAAACCCTCGCAGACTGCGTACACCACCACCCAGGGCATCTCATTCATGAGACCACGCAGTTTGGAAGCTGAAGGGCTACAACCAGCCGACAGACAATTTTCTGGTGAGGAAGGTTTTCTACAGCGGTAAGAAAACCTGAGTCAGAGCAGCACACCGCCGTTCCCGCACCTGAGCCACACAGAAGGCGGACTCAGGCTATACTTAGAAAATACCCAATTCAAACATCTCGCAGGAAAATGAGAGCGGTCTGGTGACTGTGCAATAAGCGAGACGAAACCCCGATTCCCGCTCGGAACCGCCGCTCTCTTGGATGAGGGACTTCTCTGAGGCAGATAACAGAGTTGGAAGTTCCGTGATCGCCCACCCCGCAGCTGGGGGACCCCGAGCCCCCGTGCCCAAATCCAAGTTCAGGCACTGAGCGAGCGGCAACTCGGGGACACTGACGAGGGAACTTTTGGAAGGCGGTGGGAAGCGGAGGGCGCTCGCCGTTCCTGCGGCACATCGCCGCCGGCCGCGGGGCTGGCTCGGGGAGCCCCGGCCGGGACCGGGGGGTCGCCGGCAGCAGCGGCTGTTCCCCCGCCCGCGGCGGATCGCACCCCGCGGGTCGTGCCCGGTGGGGCGATCGGGATCATCGGGGACATCATCCCGCTCCTCGTCCCCGTATTCACCGCCGAAGGTTCGCCCCCAACCCAGCGCGGCGCGCCCGCAGCCCGGGCGTGCGGGAGCGCGGAGAGGGGAGCGCGGTGATGGAGCGCGGAGAGGGGAGCGCTCCGCGACCGCGACCGTCCGCGCAAGGCGCAAGGGAGCAAAACTTCCCGAGCAGAAGCGGCGGGAAGTTCCGCCGCTCCGCACCCCGCCACGGATGCGCCTTACCTCCGCGGGCTGCCGCTGCCAG
>VZTE01005949.1:2318096-2380300 GCA_013397775.1 Eulacestoma nigropectus | reverse complement strand
GGAGTGAGTTAGCAAAAAAAAAAAAAAAAAATATATATATATACGTATTTAAAAAAAAAAATTGAAACCCCGGAAGCCCTGTTGCCGTGTGAACTCGCGGGGATGGCGATGCTGAGGGAAGGGGGCGCGCGGGCCCAGGCTGTGAACGCGAAGTTTACGTCCAAAGCTGGCCAGGTAAATTTGGCTTCGGTTAGTGATGTTTCACAGAATCACAGCATGGTTTGGGTTAAACACCAAAGCCCATCCAGGTCCAACCCTCCGCCATGGGCAGGGGCACTTTCCAGTAGACCAGGTGGCTCCAAGCCTCGGCCAACCTGTCCTTGAATAGGGCTTTGTTTTTTAAGTAATTCACAGACAATGAAAGGAGGGGCTCCACGCTCCTTTAACAGCACAATGCCATCTCAAAACACCAATGACCAGTCAATCTTCTCTAAGTGTACTTCTTTGTCTTGAGGTAGGTCTGAGCTCACAGCAGGTAACGCCCTGTTTAGACTTTATGCGACTTTACATAGGAGCATTACCTTGAAATGCCCCCACACCAAAACTACAGTTTATCACATCTTCACACATTTGTTTTTTGTTGGTTTTTTTTTTTTTTTAAAAACCCAGACCCTTTAATAGGTTAAAGGTGATAAAGCTTCTACATCATCCTCAGATATTAGTTTTCCCCAAAGACAGCCGGCTGCTAATATTGATGGTGCGACCTTCACATTGCAAGGGTAAAGCCTCAGCTCTTTCACCTTCATGTTTATATCCACAGCACAGAACCTAAATACCTTTTATATGAAGCGCTACGACCAAGAGGCTTCCAGGACCAGACAGACCAAGCAATGTTGAAGGACAGAAAAGTCCTTCAGACTTCAGAAAAAGTCAAATATTTCATTATTTCTGTTGAACTGGGGGAAGTTGAGTTGCCCAAGAACTAAAAAACTCAGCCTGAGTCCCAGAGTCACCTCTGAGGTCAGGGATTGTCAGGACTCGCAGGGGGGTGCAGGTTTGCTTGTTGACACCAAACAATTTACAGCCAAAGGGGATAATCCAATTGGATCAAATTCTGCATTCATCTACTGCCTTTAAAGCATGTGTAATTCCCCCACAGTCAATTAGTATTTATACAGCCATAACTGAGCAGAATTGTGGATCCCAGAGTAGAAAACCTTTGCTAATAAAGAAAGGGGTCTGAATAAAGATGAAAAAACCTGGCAGTGTCCATGGTCTTGGAAGGCGGTTGCTTTCATAACCAAAATGAAGTCATGCCGAATGTCACATCATTCCACCGGGTTTATGGAAGAGTTTGCTCTGTGTCCTGCCTCAACCCCCCCCCCCCCCCCCCCCCCCCCCCACCTCCTCCTACTCTATACTTGTATTGCTGTGTTNNNCACCTATATGGCTCTTAGGCATTAATTGTGGCTTGATTTGAGCAACCTTTTGCATTTCAAGTACGAAAATGTATTTCAAATGACGCTAGAGCGAAGTGAGAAAAACGTGTGAAGGAAAACAAGGGGGATTCCAAGTTTTAAGGAACTCCTCTTTAAATCAGTGACATTTCCCCCATGCCAGGACTGTCACATGGTATAAAGACCCACATATTCACAGCGCACACGCTGTCCCAGCATTCTCAGGATATGGAACTGTCTTTGCAGAATAGTCTTCTTTCATCTTGACTTCTTGCATCTTCTGCAAAACTTTCAAGGTCTGCAGGGTTACGAGTGGTCATGCTTTTCCCCCAAACATTATCTCTTAATTGGCGTGCTGCTCTTTCGTGCCTCCTCACAAAAGCACCTCAGCTAAAACCCTGCTTTTCAACCATCTAATTTGCTCCTTTTCATTCTTATTCCATACTTATTTAACAACAGTCCTCCCTACTCTCCGTGAATAATTTCCTTTAATGATACGGTGCCATTTAGTGCCCATTTTAAACTTTAACATTTATGAGAGGCTTTGAAGAACTGATTGATCTTGCTTTCAATACTGCTGATCACGTATGCACATAAACTTATTAAAATATTTAAATTATATTTATAATAAAAGTCAATGGCCTCCTTGTGTACAGGACATAAAGTGTCGATATGGAGTATGCAGTGAGAATTACGACTAAAAACGCAATTACTGATAAGTAATTATTTTTCAAATTGCCTAAAAATGTAACTTGCTTTAAGATAATGCCATGAGGCAAGAATTCTCATAGAAGACTGGTTTTAAAATACAGGCTGTGGAACAAATAAAAGTTGACCTTTGATAAATCATTCCACTCAGCCACATTTCCATTAAGCATCAGGTGCTATGAAGTGATGGAAGGATGGTACATCTCTATGTGATGGAATGGGATGACCTCAACAGTACAGTAAAAATACCTAGAAGTAACTGCCACTTTCATGTCTCCTTTCCACATCCAAAAAAAGACTACACCAAGAACTGTACTAAAGTCTTAATGTATATATTTTTTGAACAAACAAAAAAAAATGTTTGCTGCAGTAACCATAATCCAAGGCAGTATCTATACACATATTATAATTCAGATGCTTTAAGCCATCACCTGCTGTATGACAGGCTTTTCCTTAGCCTCAGACTTGAGAAAAAAAGGGAATGGCAATTTCAGCTGGAAGCAGTTTCTGCATTTCCAGCTTCCCCGTTGCTGGTTGAATGCACACAACTGTGTTCAGATTTCTGTGTGATGTCTGAATGTCGAGACATGCAGGACCAGTGGCAGGTACACAGATCAGGAACCAGACTGCTTGTCAAATATTTATTGAAGTCTTCACTCAGTCCCATTTGAAAAAACCAAACCAGAAGCACTGGGGAGTCACACAGAGAGCAAATACAGAGGAGAGCGACAGAAAGGAATTGAGAGCTCCTTTCCTTGCTACAGCCAAAAAAAGGAAGTTAATTGTGTAGGAGACTAGAGTGAAGTACTTGTCAGAAGTAAATTCAAAGTTAAAACTGCTGTTAGAGATCTGTTCGCACCTACGGTACTTTATAACTTCTTCCTTGTAATCAGAGTTATTAACACTGACAAGTTAAATAAATTAATTCATCAAGCTATAGAATATTATGAAATCTCTTATTGAGATAAATTAAACAAAGTAGAACCAATCATTCATACTCGCCGGCATAATACAACACAGGAATATTAATTATCACCAAAAGGTAATTCTGGCATTAGTCACTATGAAACCGCCTCAACTGCATCACTGAAACTTGGGTTGTGCTCTTCTTTATTGTGTAGCAGCCATGGCCTTCGAGCAGTTGTGTGGGTAGGCAGGGATGGTGGCATCAGTGGCTTCCTCGGTGCCCGATGTGACAGGGGCAGTGGGGACAGAGGTTGCTGGCTGGTGTGCAGCCCTTTGCAGAGCATCACGGTGCCTGGCCTGGTTGCTAGGGGATGGTGCTGGCAGCCAGGCCAAAGGCGGTCGGGTGCCCTGCCCTGTCCCACCACGCAGAGAAAAGTTGCCAGGCAGCAGCTGACACGGGAGCAGAAAAAAGGGAGAAAGTATTTGAGAGGATCGAGAAGGGAAGAAAGACCAAAGATTAAAAGACAGAACAAAAAAACCCACCCTGTCTGAATTCAGGGGGTTGCATTGCACACTGTCCCTGCTGAAGAAAACATCCCTGAAGGAATTTTTCATTACTGCAGTGCAACATTGGTTTCATTATTAAAGACTTTCTGAATGTGCGTCTCCAACAGCTGCAGGAAAAGTTCTCCATGTGTGAGCTGTAATGTGGATATTTGCATACCAAGTGTCACGGATAGAAATTGCTGCCTGGCATTCCAGATGATTTGGCGTGGCTTTAACACATAAATTGGGAGGTATTAAAACCCACATAAAAACGGATCAATGTGAAGACCCTGCCTCACAAGAGCAACAATAAATGGGACGAGCAAAACGCAAAGTCCTAAACCTGGAAACCATGACCTTGATCTGCACCAGTCTCCATCTCCCAGCTATTGTAAAGAAATTCTGATACTTTTTCTTTTCTTTCAAAACGCTTGAGAGGTGGTGCCAGCCCACGCCAGGTGAAATGCAATGAACTGATGCAACTCTGCTAAAGGGCAGCTCAACGCCAGCTGCTGGTACCCAGACATCTGCTCAGGACAAGTGACATTTTGCAGTTAACTGGACATGCTTTAGCGAAGGCATAAATGGGAAATCTTAATGCTGATTGCAAGGTTTTCTTCTCGTAAAAATAGGCTCATAAAAGTTATTAGAACAGAAAAGGACTCATCACCTTTCAAAGTCTGTTTAAAGGACAGTTTTGAGACAAAAAAAAAAAAGCACATTTATTTCAAAAGAAACTTCCAAATTATTTTATTACCCAATAAATTAAGATGTTTCTATAAAACAGGCCGACTTCCTTACCTGCCAAGCTGCTGTACTCAGAGATGCTGCACCCACATGCAGGAAGACACGAGATTCATTTCCAATGAGTGGAGTAGAAACTCCTGGTCCAAACAAAAAATGTTCATGGTCAGTGCTCAGAGAAAGTATGAAAAGTAGAAAAAAAAAAAGAGGAAAAATATCCAGTTCCATCTGTTTCAAACTCCCACGGTAAAATTTGTGTCCAGACCATGTGGCATATTGGCCAGTTCAAAGTACTTCCTTCACAAGTTTATCCCAAAATAAATATACTCCATAGCTCCGAGAAAGATAACAAAGTTACCTTTGTTTAATATAATGTGATTTTCTGAGATGGTGGACAACTTAAGTTCATCTCCCAAATACCCATGAGCACGTGCTTCATCATAAATTTTTTCTACATCTTTAATCCTGAAGGTCCAGTTACTGAAATTGTTGAGATCTGAACAACTAAGTACCTCTCCAGTACTACCAAGGGGTGCCAGAGAGAACCAGTCCTACCATTAGTAACTTTGGATTAATTCCATAGTTTATGGCATTCACACAACACCTATTCAAAAACACACATGAAAATTGCCGAAGGAGAGAACTCATCTTTTTATTTTTTTTTTTTATATTAGATCTCAATGCAACTTATTTATGAAATTTTCAATTTCACCGTGCAAGTGTTGTGAAGTAAAATGCACAGCTTTATCTCTTTATCTCTTTTATTTTCCTAAACATGGCATCAGGAATAACCTAGTGGCATCTTTTCTCAATGATAGCAAATGATTAAAATAATAATAATAATGCATAATGCATAATGTCATTCGACAGAAGTCATTATCCATTTCCATAATCTCCTATTAGGTTTCGGTATCTTACTGCTCTCGAGGAGCATATATTTGCCATTTGCCAGAAGCACAGAAGGAATATCTAAAAAACGAGTTGTTTTTTTTTTTTTTAAGACTTACACCTGGTAGTGCTGAAATTGGAGATTTTAATAAGTGTTGTAAATGGATGCTGTTATGACAAATATCAATCGTGTATTCACAGTCGTGCAGCTTAAGAAGAAAAGATGATATACCACACAAATGGGGGTGCCTCTCCTGACAAACCTGGGGAGCTCGTGGTTGTTTGGCATGCCCTGGAAATACGTAAACCATTTCTCCTTATGACAATAAAATCAACTACAGTAAATGTATTTATTATCAAAAAAGTACAGTTGCCACTCTCTGTTGTACATCAGCTCCTCATGCCTAAAATATCTGAGCTTCAGGCAAAACAGTGATGATGCTTCACAGTTGTATTTTAGGTGACGTTCCTAAGGGACCTCCCTTTCCACTCCAAACATACCTCCACATTGCTTGATTCAGCAGCCATATAAACTCATCACATTTTCCCGTCCTGATAAATGTTAGACGCTTGCATTACTGAAGGAGCCTGTACAAATGCTTTCCTTCTGGCACAATATTGTTCTACAGAGAAGCGGAATTTTACTGTTTGGATGAGGTTTAGCCCCATGGCTGGTGGTGCATCATCCCAGGCTCTGTCCCACCCCTATTGCAGAGGCATTAGCACTGCCTGGCCAGGCATGAGAGCTTCTGTGCATAACTGTTTACTATCCAAACTTCCTTTAACTTTCCCTTTAGGAGAAGTTAGTGGTATTTACCAGTCTGAGATGTTTGGAAAATTATCCTGCTGACAGCTATTATATCCACTTTTTACTCCCTTCCTCCAAAATGTATCAGAAGGAAAACTTCTGAGTCTGCACCACAGCGTTTCAAAGGCTAAACGAGCCTCCCCCCCACTACAAAGCAAATTATTGTGCGATGGCAGCCAGGTGCCATAGCAGGGTTTTCATTCTGGTTTTGGGCTAAGTCTGATTAATCATAAAACAGATCAAATAAAAGAACATCTGGTACAAGATTTTTGCCATCAGACAAAGGCTTTACGGTGGCAGTCCAAATGACTGCTGTGGCAAACAGCCATCACTACAACAGTATGCAAAATTTTCCTTCATGGCAAAAAACAAAAAAAAAAATCAAAACAATTTGCATAAATAATTGTTTCACTCCATAAAGCCAAGAACAGAGCATGTGAATGTCGTCAAAGTTTAAAACAATCCCAAAAACTCGGTAGGCGAATAATAATTGTTTCTACACTTGAAACATCATGTACAAGGTACCTTGTTTAGAATTCAAAAATGCAGACAAGCTCCACAGCCTGCACGATGCTCTTATGCTTTTAGCATAATCAGGCTCTGAATGTCATTTAAATGCACCTTTTAATATCACTTTGTCTTTCATCGGGGAATAGTAAGGCTGCGACAAAAAATGGTTTAGTTTATTTTCCTCACTTTTGTTCTTTTTATAAAAGGTAATGTGAAAATGTGCCCCAGGGCCTGCCCCATCCCGGCGCAGACAATCTGAGAAGTTTGGGAGGAGCGGGATCTGTTTGCAGTCCTTGAGTGCCCCCCATAGGCTACTGCTCAAATCATCGCTTTAAACTAGGTACAACCCCAAAAAATGTTTCAGTTTTGGGGAAATGGAGCCTAAAGTCTTTAACTCGAAGTTCCCCCCATTCTAATAAAATTATAGATCACAAAAGAACATTACAGTTGTTAACATAACTGTAATGCCAGTCACTATTTACGTTGTATTTTATTTTTTTAAAGCTATCTGTGTTTAGTAGGGTTAAGGCTTCAGATAATTCTAAATATAACATTTAAATGTAGCTGTTTGAATTGAAAAAATTAATTGATATATTTTAAGAAATAGAATACTTTTCCAACAGAATTAACAATGAATTTAAATTTTTATAGGAATAAAAACTGCAAAAGCATACTGTAACTTGAAATGATACAGTTCTCAAAATAAGATAATCGATATAAATTCATAAATTCTATTAGAAAATAAACCCCCAAGCTAATCATGATGTAGTAGGACTTTCAAACTTACGTAAATATTCTCTCTTCTTATAATTTACGCTAAAATATATCGTCCTTTTATCTGTGGTTGATGTTAGAGTAAACCTCACGCTTTGTAGCTAAAGAAACCAGTCATGTGACATCGGCAGGGTCAGATACCTCCTTGTCACATACCCACCCACCTTTGGAGCATCTCATGTGTGCACAAATGCGTCTAAGGAGCATGGAGAGAGAAGGTGGCAGAACGTGCAAAGGAAACTATTGAGAAAAAAAAAATTAACTGGGATATTAAAAAAAAGCTCAGCGGGTGCAGTCATTGAATAGTATGTTAGAGGGTGCTTCAGAATGGAACAGAAACCCTCGGAGGGGTTAATTCCCCCAGGCTTATTTGGCTAATGCTGTTAGGGAATCCCAGCATTTGATCTCATGTAATGGAGTAACAATGAAACTCAGAAATTGCGACATGGAGGAGAGAGACAGCTGGAAATGAGAAACTACAGCAAACGACTGCAGAGGGAAAATCCAAATTCAACTTCTAAACAAAGATCTCATTCATCTTTATTTATCTCTTCGTTATAACAGAAGCAGGTAGATCTGCTATCAGTGCAAGTGCATGAATCAGAGTAACACGGCTCCGTACATTGCATTTAATCCCTGACCTAAAACTGCAGAGTAATTGGTCTCAGGGAATGACTTTGCTCTCCTGGGTGTGAAGTCCAGCTCATTTGCTGTTTCTCTTCTCTCACAGGAGAGACTTTAGCTCACTTGGAAGTGCCTGATGCAGTGGGACACTGCAGCCTGGTTCTCCTCCCAGGCTCTGCAGTGCACACTGAGTAGGTCTGGAAGAAGTTTCCTTAAACAAGTTGCTAGATAGATCTTGACTGACAATAGTTGTGTTTACAGTCACTGTTTGGGCATTTAGATGGATTCCTCTTGAAAGATATTATTCTGACTCAAAACACTGCTTTGCTCCCTTTCCCCTCTCTCTGTCTCCTGTAAAGGATGGGTATCCCTCTCCTCTGGGCGGGATAAATTCTGCCACATCTTTACCTGGAATGAGGATACAGGTAGTGCTAGGGGAGGGGGAAAGGAGAAGAGTAGAGAGAAAGAGGACCTTTACGTTGAACCAACCCCTTGTTTTGGTGATCCTGGTTAAGGTGGGAACTCACTTCAATAACCTGAGCAGCTCTTTCATGGCTGTGTGCTACGTGCCCATCTGAAGGGGAAGCAGCAGCAAGCTGTGCACTCACGCTGAAATGAAAGGGCTCTGGATGTTAGGTAATATCCAATGGCAGTTACATGTGCTAAAGAACTTCAAGGGCTTCAACACTTTTGTTCAACACAGGCACAGCAGCAAAAGAGCGCAGATTATGTCAAAACACACGTGAATTTCTGTGGCTGTGGGGGACCTGGCCTGAGGGACTGAGGCTTCACTTTCAGCTCTAATCACGAGGATATGAACATGGACCTCTTCTTCTTCGGTCCTTTTTCCTTGATGGCAACATACAGTTCTCTGCACATGCAGAAAAATGGGGCTCAGCTTCTCCTCTCCATGCAAGAGGGACACAGTTCAGCACCTGCCTATTTCTTTTCAAAGGGCTTTCAAGGATTCTGTCATACAAGTCAGAAAAGAAAATTGCAGCAGGATGAGAGAGGAAATTCCTTCATGGATAAATAACTAAGCGATTAGAAACAAAGGGTAGCAGTAAATTATTATTATTTTCTCAGTGGGGAAAGTGCAAGTCACTCCAGGAGTCCCCAAGGATATTTCTGCAGCATCACATGCAAGCCAAGAAGACATCACTTACATTGTGGTTTACACTTTGTCTGTCCTAATACATGCAGAAGCCTTGTGTAAACCAGTAACCTGGTGCCCTTCCTCTGAATGAGAGTGCAGGGTATTGAGGAGTGAGGAAATGATACAGGGAGCAAGGAAAGTCAGAAAGGGAAACCAAGAAATAAGCAGAAGAGAAAGTCACTGGTGGCTGGGCCAGTTGGGAATACTGGTCCTGAGGGAAACATTCTCCAGCTGATCTTAAAAGCTTATTCAAATCAACAAAGAAAAAAAAAAAAAAAGAAAGGAAAGGAGAGGCAAGAATGGGAATGAATTATCAGATGGAAAGAGGTGTTAAATTGCCATTGGTCCACAGGAGGATTATTGAATGAAGGAGTCCTGCAGCTTTCAAAACCTTATTTACCTCTTTATCAGTCAGGCTTTTTCTTTGTAGCACCATACATCCCAAAGCTGGCACTTTGCCAATACTTTCAGATGATGAAAATAAACTTAAACTAGTAGATTCCCCCCATTAACTTCTTCTGAGCACTATTTTTTGAGGGGTACAAATGTCTGCAAAAAAACTCCAAAGCAAACAAACAAAAAACCCTAACACCAGGGATGGTATTTATGCCTTTTCTCAAAGTAAATAAAAGTATCTCTGCAAACACAAAGTAGGAAGGAGACAGAACCATTTAGCAAGCTCTCATATTAAACACACTTTAATAGAAAGCTTGATTCCTTCTTTCTGAAAAAAAGAAAAAATCTACAAGGATAATGCTATAGCAGGACAAGTGGCTGGGATTATTTGAAATGAAAGCAGGAAGATCTTCTAGTGCCCTGTGGCAATCCATCTGGGGAAGATTTCAGAAATACCCAACACTTACTTTAATATAGTCTGTCCCAAAGGCAAAACTATTTGCTTTTCACAAGGATTTTTATGAGCTACATCTTAAAAGTAATCACTGGCAGAGATAATTTATTGTTAGCCAGGGAGGATATTGAAAGGCAGGGGAGCTATTAATCATCTATGCAGATCTGGGTGAGATGCTGGCCCTATGGAAGTCAATAGTAAAATTCCCATTGACATCTGTGAAGCTGAGCTATTACTCTCTGTGCTGGAGGTTTAAGTGTTTGCTCTGTCTATTAGGTCAAGTTTCTCGTTAGCATAATTTTCTGATTTACACAGAGTTGCACCATGGGTTTGACCGAGGGAATATCTCCAGTTTGCTGAAATGGGTGTTTTTCTGCAGAAGGACTGTTTCGATATTTATAATAGGAATTGTTTCTGTATTACAAGGTGCAGGAATGCTGTAAAAGTCAGGGTGTAGAGGTTCAGTCAGTCTTTGTGCAGAATTGTGAGGAGGCTACGGCTGAGATCTTGTTGAGCGAGACAATGTCACGCTCTCCTCCTGACAAGTCCATCTGTGTTTAATTCCGCTTTCCTTGGGAGTAGTTCACACTGGAGCTGTCAAGTACAACAAACCAACAAGTCCCATAAACAATCCCAGAAATTTCCACACTCAAAAGGCTTTCCTACAATTACCGATGTCCTTCAGCATAATCCATGCCTTTCATGGAAAGTGGGCACATGAGCCCCAAGAGTTAACTCTGCAGGAAAAAAGCAAAAAAGCCATTAAAAATATACAGCTTTAAGCAAAGCTCTTCCCTTTTCTGTTGGAGAGGGTGATATGTTCCATAGCAGATCACTTGGTGACATTATGGCACTTAGATGTGATGATCAACACACTCTCACTCCTGCTCAGTATTTAGCTTCTTTGTGAAATGTGTTGCTAATGCTTCATACGGCTCCATCTCTGCAGCCATAAAGGATGTGATCAAATTATTTCTACCTGCTTGTAGACAAAGTGTTCTGGAGGCATCATTTTTAGTCTCAGCCCATGGGAACAGAAGTGATTAAACAATTGCTGTTTAAAAATAGCATCACGCATCACCAGCGGTCCATCGCGGAGTCAGCTGTAAACCAGCAGCAGCAGAGATGTTTGTTTTTACTCTCTTCTGGGCTGTCATGGCAGACAAAATATTCCCTTTCTCTGAATTGATTTGTTCTGAAAGCCCAAGTATATTTGTTTTCCTGAGCAAATCCTTATCATTAATAATAGTAGGTGAGAGTTATTTTGTGTGCTTTATTTTAATGAATAAAACCCAAAGCACAGGGAGGTTTGTGTTCAAACAAGGCTGGAACAAAATTCAGTGAGAGATTTTTGCTTTTCATGTGTCTTTTGTTTGGTGTTCAGGATTCCTATCTGTAGCACCATGCTCTAAATCACGATATGGGAAAAGCAGGGTCAGGCCCCAGTGATGGATTAAATCTTGCTATCCAGAATATTTGAAATTGCTGTTTTGTTCAGAAGCATGGGGCTGATAAAAGGAACGATAGCCTTATCTATATATTTGTTTTCATGTATATTCAAAAGAGGCTGAAAAGCCTAGTCTCTCTTAATTAAATTGTGAATAAACATGAGATTTCCTCCCTTTAAAGCCCGGCCTGCTGCCTGATCTCAGACTTTCCACACCAGGCGGGGTTGGATCATGCAGGTTCAGCTCGCTGAACCCTGTTGTCAGCAGCTTGAATGATACGTTCAGAGTGCACGATCTGGTCTGCCACATAGAGAATGAGATCTATTGAACGCGATCCTGCTGCCCCAGAGCCTGAAATTCAGATTCAAAAGATGCACTGGCCTCCTTCCCAGGGCTGTGGGATGTCAGTCCTGGCATTCAGCACCATGATCCTCCTTCCTGGGACCCACATTCCTTATTACTACCTCAGGGAGGAGCATATGCTCCTCTCCAAGGAGTCAGGTAGCACAAGGTGAAACCCTCAGGTTGGGGACTCATCTGAACTTCCTAAAAATACAGCCCCACCTTGTTATTCCCTGGGGAAGCAGGCACAGGGAGCAGCCAGGAAGCTGGGGCAGCAGATCTGGACCAGCAACCAAACCCACTAGGAGCACACCCAGATCTCAGAGGTTTTGGCAGGCGCTGCTCTCCCCACCCTTAGGTCCCACGCATGAGCTGCTTTCTGTCTGTCTGTCATCCTGTGGCTGGCCACCCATCCATCCCCAGTTTGGGAGGGGGGATGCTCCTGGTTATGGAGCATATGCTGCCCTTCCCTGCTGCAGAAGGCAGCCAGCACCAGCAGAGGTGGGTGGTGGATGGCACAGGAAGGAGCGGGAGGACGGTCCAGGCCATGTGATCGGTGTTCGGCACGCAGAGAGACATCAGATGCAAAAAGCCTCTTAATTATGGCAATTCAAGGCAGAAGTGAAATTGCCTCCCTAATTTTGGAGAGCACGGATAGGAAACACCCACCCTGCTGAGGCTGGAGCACAGATGGAGCTGGACTGCCAACAATAAGGTCATTCAAGGGGGAACGTGGAAGGGGCGATGCCTTTGGGGCAAGGTCCTGCTCTTTCACTGGATGCTGGCTTTCTGCTAAAACTGTCAGGCATTGCCTTTCATTGCCCCAATTTACCAATTCCTTCAAGAGAAGAGCTAGTGAAAATCATGCTTTTCTGAATCAAATATTTCCCATTTGGCCAAGCTTTTCCAAAGAGCAGCTGATTTCAGTGCCTGTGTGGCTCTGTGAAAAGGCTGTGACAGTTTGTTCCTCTGGCTTTTCCGTGCAATGCACAAAAGCCTTTCCCACTTCACCAAATATCCATCTCCCCAGAAGTGCATCACAAGCCAATATTCATGTAGACTTCCAGAGCACTGCAATATCCTTGGAGGTGAGGGGGGGGGTCCCAAGGGAGATGACTGACCCTGATTTTTTAATCAAACAGCAGAGGGCTGTAATGCAAACAGAGATTCAGATGCCATTTTCACATCCCATTCCTCAGTGTGTTAACCCTCAGTAACGCCTGATTGGCCCACAGGCTGTGCAAAGAAGGGGACTGTGAACTGCCTGCACTGCCCTCAGCTGTTGAAGACGAGGCTCATCCTGCTGGGTGGTAGGGAGAGGATTCTGAGCCTGCCAGGAGCCTATAAAGGCCAGCACCTGAGCAGGAGCCCAGGACAGGTTGAAGAAGATATGATGGCAACCTGAAGAAAACTGACTCAGGGTAGGAGTTCTCTTTTTGAAGTGGAGGAACACACAACTCATGAGCAATAGTTATAATTTTGGAGACAGACTGTAAAAGCCATGCTCTGCCACTTGCTCTACCAATTTTGGGCACCTTTGAATGTGCTGGGGAATCAGTGTGCATATGGTGAAATGTGAGCATGCATCTGTACAAGTGCAGTGTTCGGTAGAAATGGAGGCAGGGAGTGGGGAACCAGCGAAACATGATTTTATGCATGAAATATTTAGTCAGCACAGGAAAATCAAGGTCATATTTTTTTCTGTGCATTTGTCAAGTCCAGGCCAGATTTAATGGCTGAGTTTTGAGTTATTTTTCTGCCTCACTGTTCCTGTGTTAGAAATCTCACACACGTGTTGTAGCAGATTATGTAATGGTTTTATTTTCCTGTGTTTCCATATTTTAAGGTGAATCTACACTCTCTCATGGTGTTTCTACATTAAGTTGCATCTCTTGGGCCAATTCAGGACACCTGCTGTTGGCAGCACAGTACACAAATTTCAAATTAGCTTTCAAAGTAATCAACAATTTATCATTTATTTATGTGTCCTTTTTATATCTAGCTTAACATTTAAGCATTAAGATAAAAAAAAGTGTTTGAGTTTACTATTGTATTTCACTCTGCATAATTGGATGTATGAATCCTCTTTTGTTTGATATACAAAACTCTTGTGATGGGGTGTAATTCAGCTAACATTTCTGCTTTTAGTGCATCTTTCTTCCTGAATTTCACTAAAAGGAGTAGAAAAAAAGTAGATGTGTGTGATACAGAGCTTTTTACACTGTGGCATTCATAACCCTCATAGGACAATAACATAAATGATGCATCATCAAGTTCTGCATTGTCTGAGGAACGTAACTGACACTGACAGAGAAGGAGCTTTTCTGAGTACTCCTTCACACCATCAGCCTTGGAGGGGCTCTGCTGCCCTGGGCAAAACTCCACCCTCACCAGTCACCCGTACAAAGGGGTCCTGAATGTTTTGCAAGAGTCACTCTCAAGACTTTAGAGTTCAGCCTTTTTCTGTCACTCATGTTACATCTGCTTTTCAGAAGCAAGTCTTCTGCTGTAGCTATTTTTTCTGGAAATGGAAAAAAACCTTTAGTTCTGTGCTTTGTCTTTTTTTTTTTTTTTTTAATAAAACTCTTCCTGCTCCCAACCTGTTTCCCATTCCTGTTCCCATCCTGGCTCCCGCTGGCCCAGCAGAGGCTGACAGAGTCCTTGCTACGACAGGAGGAAAGGCAAAGACTTGCCACCCTGCAGAAATCAGTTCACCTGAAAATGTCAGGCCACAAAAGCTGGTTCTTGTCAGCTGCAGCAGGAACCATGATCTGCTCAGCTTCACAACAAAGCAAAAGTGAAACAAGTAAGAATGTTTTGGTGTGTGTCTTGGTGGCTGTTGCTTGACAATGAAGGAATTATATTAAATTCAGAGACTTTGAAGTTAGAAGGTATCTGGAGAGAAAATAAAACCTTGACCCTTTTACAGGTTAAAAAAAAAAAAAAGGGAAGAAGAAAAAGGAGATCATGGAGAACAATATCTAAAACAAACAGCTTGGAATACTGGGTATTAGGGACTTATTTGGTGATGGAGAGGAAAACTTACTAGATATGAGTTCCAGTAATAGCTTTCTATAGCAACCACAGAAATATGAGATCTGGGCAAAAGGAGAGAGAGAGAGAGAGATTCCTTTTCCTTCTGCTGATGAAGACAACAATTTTTCCTTGAGCATGTTTGGAGAAATATATCAAAAGCCTTTATTCACCACACGCTCAACACGGGAATGTGAAAATACCTTATAATGTGATGTGCAGGTGTCTTATTCTTGCCCAATATTCTTACTTCTCCCACCTAAAAAATAGTGAGATAGTGAGAAAAAGATTGTTCTAATTTTAATTTTTATTTAATTTATTTTATTTAATTTTTAGTTTTTACTTCTTTGAATAAATATTTGCTTCCTGAGAGGGATTTGCATTTTTTTGAGGAAGCCAGGGCACACCAGTTCAATCATATACTGAAGGCCTTAGATGAGAAGATTAAAATGTTCAATAATTTCAAGATAGAATTTGCATGTTCTGATCCTTAAATTGAGACAATATCGGCATAGCTATGGCAATTACATGCTTTTTACTTATGAAACTAAAATATTAAGGATGCAACAAAGTTGTTCTAGAAGAGCAAAAATTGATCTCAAACCTTACCCAAATTAAACAGGAAAAGTGTTTCTGCTTCAAGTCTAAAGATGTTTAAATTATAGCTGTGTTTTGAAATTCCTTTTATAGTCAGAGATTAACTGATTTATTTTTGGGTTACTTACAGACAAAACCTATTTAATTTAGCACTAATGATTATTCATTAACTTATGATTCCCTTCAACCATATTTTAAATTTCAGTGAAATTGATGTAAGTTATGAACAAAAGGATGAAAAAAGGGAATCCTGAGTCCCAGCCTTGAGTCTGACACTTGTTAAATGCTTTGCACTGATTGTTTATTGCTCAGACACAAAATTTCTGTTGATCCTCTGCTGCTGTGGAAGGATCCTGCCTGGTTCTGTCGACCTCTTCACCTTAGCACCTATTTTTGTACTTCCCTGTTGCTGCCCAGCCTGTCTCTCTTACTTCTTTAGCCCAATCCTTGCTCAAGCCTCGGAGAAAAATACTTTGCAGCCCTAAAAGGTTTGCTTCCACCTTACCCAGTCCTATCTGGCATAACCTCATGTAAATTCTTGTATTCCATATTTATGCCGTGGTTCCCCTCTTCCTCAGGTCTTGAGATGCCACTAGGAATAGATGTGAATGCTGAGAGTAAAAATGAGTAACATGAAAGGAAAAGACTTGCTCTCTTTCCCCCCCTCCATCTGGATCTCTGTTCTAGCCAGCAGCACCAAGGGCTTTGGTTTCCCATTGCAAATGTACCTGTCTTGGCTAAAAGGCAGCATTATGTAAGATTTATATGTTGCAATTATGAAGTATTATTTTTAGACGTTTCGCCGGCATTACAACATTTCAGCCAAAAATCTGAAGTTGCATAAAAGAGCACTCAAAGTGTAAACCTTGAAATGCAGTTTTAAGGGGGTCCTCAGCTTGGCAGCAACCCAGTGTTGCTCCAGGCCTGTACCAGTAAGAGCAATAAACTCTCTAAAGGCTCTGGGTGGGGAACACAGGAAGCACCTAAGTATTAATACTGGTTTCCATTCAGGAATGCCAAGAACATCCCATTCACGGCTTCTACAGCCAAAGCTACAATCCTGCAGAAAAGTCTATAATCCACACTCCAGTATTGGGGTGCATCAGGGCATATGTCCAAACTGGCTCGGTAGGTTTCTTTGGACCTGATGAGCCAAGAATTACTAGGTGTGCAACTGGGTTGTGGTCAATGTAAACCTAATGAATCAGGATCATATTGGTAAAAGCAGCTTTATTTGCAGAAAAATGGCAGCCTTGGTGCCCTATATCACTTCTGCCTAAAGGTTCTCTGTTCCTACAAAAAAGTTGTTGAGAAAGAGGAGGGGAAAAAAAAAAATCACTGTTAGTCCAAACCTGAATTCCTCAGACTTCTATCCAGTTTATTCTCTGCTGCAGAATGTTCTCAGGTATCAGTGATCTCATTCGTGCAGAAGTAATAGACTTACCTTACAGTACCCATCTCTTTGTGAGCAAAACAAACCTCAGACATCTCAAAATGCTGTCGTCTTCTTTTTTTTTTTTTTCTCCTGTAATGGTTGTGTCCTTCTGTTTCATCTGAAACGCTCTGTTAATCAGAGTTATCTCCATGTATCTGTTAACTATTTATAGTATAAAGGGAGGAACACGTGGAGCCAGAGCTCCTTTCTGCCAACCAAGAGCCCTAAATGTTAAACTCAGAAAATCCTGTTCCTCCCCACTTCTGGTCCTCTGGCAAGTAGAAATGGGAGAACTGGAAGGTGTCCCTCCAGCCTGGCACCCCAAGGCACATGGGTAGAGGAGTTCACATCTCCTTAGGGTGGCTCATCCTTCTGAGGCATTTGTCTTTTAGTCCAAGTTCCTAATGCCTACAGTTTGCATCCTGCTATCCCTGACTGTATTTGAAATCTAGACTGAGGTGACTTGTGGCTGTTTGGGGAGGTGTGTTTGCATTTCCACAGACCTGCTGCTGAGCCATCCTCTCTCACCATCTCAGGCAGGCAGGCCTTGGCACCGTAGCAGCACTCGAGCACTCCCAGGTCTCGTGTGTTTGCATGTGAAACCAACCTCTCTGAATTTCATCCTGCTCCTACATAATGGCTGCTCTGCCTACTGCAGAATAAAATTAACTTCAAGGTGAGAGATTAAACTGTGTGCATTGTCACAAAAAGAACTCACCCCAAAGTTGCCGGCAGGAATGTATTGCAAGAGATCATGCTGCAGGGAAATTGCTGCTCTTGTTCCTTTCATCCCATTTCTGATCCAGTCTCTCATCGATTTATGTAGCTCAAATTTGTTTAAAGGCATGAGATGATATTGTGCTGCTGATATGCAGTCATGGCTCAACTTACACCTCTGTCTTCTGCTCGTTACAAGAACCTGAAAATGTTAGCAAATTATTCATTCATCATTCATTGAACTTTATTGACATATTTTAAATTTATGCAAGATCTTGCTACTATGAACTTTACAGATGTTGTCCATTCATAGCAACAGTAAATTAATGCAAATCTGAATTTCAGGGCAGGACCAAAACTATGGGATATTATTGCTAGAACAATGTTAAATTTAGAAGTAGGAAAAAGGGACCCACAGTCATTCCACATATTTTTAGTACTTTCCTGGACATGACGAGTGTTAGAAGGAAAGGAAATAGGTTTGGTACTGGTGATTTTGAGAAGACACGTCTTTAGTTTTATAGAATTATAAGACTCTACTGAGCAGTATCAAATATAGCTCCCGACATAAAATGCTGTTAGTTTGCCTTGTCAGTCTGCTGATGCTCCTGAGCTGCTGAGCTTGGCATGGAGGGGAGCTGTGGGTGTCTTGCTGGAATAACAGAGCCACAAGTGAATATGCTCACAGTTTTAAAGTGATCATTTTCATTCCCTTTCTCTCTAAAGCTCTCACTGGAAAGATTTTATGTTTCTCTGAACTTTTTCAAAGCTAACTGATGGGACAATAGGGGGTTTTAATCAGCTTCATCCATCTCTCTCTCCCCTTTCCTCTCTTGTTCATCCTGTTTGTTAAGCAGAGATTTCAGGATATTTTCTTTTACCTCTCCTTCTGTTTGTAATGATTTTAGAATAAACTCCAAATCAGAATAGTCTTACTAGATAGTAATATCTAATTTAATCCACTCTGCAATGGACATTTAGATTTACATCAAGTTCATTCATGACAGCCAGTAATCTCCTGTAAAACTCATCAGTTTTCAAATGACATACTGGCTTATTTTACATATTTTTTTTCTTTAAAGTTTTTAAAAGTAGTAAAAACCCAAACCTAAGACAGTAATTTAATTTAAGAGCCATTGTGAATACACAGAGATGGTTTCTTTAGTTTTGAATTTAAAAGCCTTTCTATTTTTACCCCAAAATATAATTCACATAATTTAGGAGTTATTGTAAAATCAATGGTTAATAGATTTGTATTTTTCCTTCATTTAGTGTGAAATAGAGAGCTGTGGGCTAAGCCCATTAATCCATGATAGCTGCTATATGAAAATTACAAATATTCTGAAGTTTCCAAAACAAACAACCCAAAACTTAAAAATTAACTTAAAAACTCAGAAATCAGCCTGAGGGAAGCTCAAGGAAAGGAATAAAAATATCCAGAAAGAATTAGAATCAACACTGGAGAGAGAGTAATTGGGTTGACTTCAGGCTGACTAATTCACACACTGAAAGTCTATGATTTTGGGAGTTGAGGTTTGGGGTTTTTTTAAGACTTGTCTTCATCCTCATTTTTGGCCTTACTAGAGGGATCCACAAATGTGTGTATTCACTTGTGTATTTCCTACCTGCTTTTCCTCATTGCCAGAATATTCACGCACGCACATATGTGCATATACGTAATACACATTTCCAAATTTATATGGAAAATACCTTATTTTAAATGAAATACACCACAAGCAAACTACTGCCAGCCAGGAAAGTAATTACTGCCCGAGGTAGGCAGGCTGCAGTGCTCATATTTGATACTTCCCTGGAAATTGTGTGACACAGGAGCTAAAGCTTCCACTTCAAATGCGGTGCTAATGCCTCCTTCTTCACCATTAAAGAGTAAGTTGTGATATTCTGCCTTTTTAGTCGGGGAAAAATGCATAATGGTACAGTGTGGCTGAATTCTGAGCATTTAGCCCAAGGTACCACAAAAATAATTTCACTTCAATGAAATAATTTCAGACCTAAACCGGAGTAACTGAAAATAGGTATTTTTCATTTGAACTCCAAATTCTTTCCTAACTGAATTCTTCAAGGAGATCTCATATTTTCACCCAGAACCACGCAGAGAAAGTTTTTTTTCCCCACTTTGAAAAAATAAAACATTCCCTTGCCACATTAACTACCTAGATATTCATATGGTCAGCACAAATTACAGGGATGACTCTGCCAAAGGGAGATATATCTGCAGTCAGCAATCTCTCCTCAGATGTCAGTGGACATATCAAGAAAGTAAACAAAACTAGAAATTAGGCTGAGGAGAAAAATAGCAGCAAACACCTCCGGTTTGGTGCTTCCAGTACGCTAAGAAGTCACCTTCCTGTGAAAGTTTCTGGGCTATTCATGCACTTTCTTCATGATCAGAGAACCTGACACTTTATATATATAAATACGTATGTATCGATATAGACGTATATGCATATACGCATCGTGGTCCTCAGGCAGCCAGTGCTCTGCAGAAAAACACACCAGTGATGCCTTGGGAGGCTACCTAGAAACAGAGACTAGACAGGAGTAAGGGAATAAAGGTGGATATTTATTTGAAAGGCCTTCAAAAGTACGCCCTGGGGAGCCAAAGGCTGCATCAAAGATGGACCCCAAGCTGGACCCCAAGATGAACGATGAGTCACGAGTTCTTCACGCTTTTATAGGTTTGGTTCATTTGCATATCAGCATAAATTTGCCAATTAAAATTTTAGCTAATGATGTAATTTCTTCAATTTCTCCACCTCTCCAGAGGCCCTGGTTTACACCTTTTGGGCCTAGGACAGCCTAAGGGTCCTTGAACAGCAAGCTCAGAGAGGCTTTGTTGTGTCTATCTGGCATAAGAGAGCAGCAGCCAACAGGCTACAAGAAACTTCAGAGTTACACACCAGGCAGCCCAGGATTTAAAAACATAAAAGCTAGAACCTAAGGCATCACCAGCACAGCCTTAAATAAGAAATGAGATCCAAATTCGGACTAACTTGGCCCAAGGAATGTGAGAAGTCAGATACAGAAGGGAGACTTGTACCTTGATTTTGTTGGTGCTGCACTGCTCTTCCAGGAAGAAATAAGGGGGCACTCTGCAGGACATCTGGAAAGCTGTAAGGAGGAAGGGAAAAGGCAATATTAAGAAAACTGAACTGAAGTTTATCCTTTGCTATTAAACAGGATGTTTGTTTCCCAGACTGGCTCATGGAGTCACAACTTATGGTTTGCACTCCTGGATTTTCTGGATAAAATAGCTTCACTGGAAGCCTCCATGTGAACTGTCATCCATTCAAATTACTGCCTTCCTTCAGGTTCTCCTGTGCAGCAATATCTTGCCCATACAGGCTAACACAGCTTGGCTTCTGCATTGCTCCAGGAGCTCTCAGAATGATTATGAGCCAGTATTTCCACTCCTAAGGTCTGGGAGAGTCAGGGTGCTTGTCAGCTTAGGTGATGCTACGATTGCAAAAGAACAAAAAGAACCACCCAGTCTGCACCTTTTAACCAGAAACACCTCTTAAAAGCATTACAGTTGCTGGTAAAAGTGCACATATCTACTTTAATCCATTCTTGCAGATATTTTGAGTTGTGTAGTGGAATATTTAATACTATCCCTGCCCATAACAGTTAGAACGAAAGGCAGACAAAATACTCGACTATTTTTCTGCTGCATTTTTTACTCCTGGAGAGGTTACAGTATGAGCAAATCATCTCAGTGTTATGGTCTCACCTGCAATTATGTCTTCACTTCTGGTTATTTCTTAGAATATGTAACACTAATAAAGGGATATACTAAGCCAAAATGTAAACTGTAAAAAAAAAAAATCAGAGAAACCTTGAGATAATTTTGGTTTTATATTACAAGCAGTAATAATGGTTTCACTTGTGCAGAAATGATAAAAAAATGAAGCCGTAAATAAAATCCTAAGTGCTGTATATTACTTACCAGGAGGTAAGCTCTGAGAACATATCAACTTTCTTAATGTAAGAGGGATAAAACATCCAAGAAAAGTGAAAACTCTCTCCTTTCAAACATGTAAGAAAACATAAAATTATACATCTCTCCCACCTTCTTCTCCCACTGTTGACCTCTGGAACTTGAGATTAGTGACTGTTGGGGTTCTAAAGAGAAGAGTAAGGGTTTTTATGGATAATAAGAGCATCCACTGTTAAATGTACAGTGAAAACTTCCTAAAATGCTCACGCTTCATGGAATTAGCCAGTCACAAAGTCGAATAAGGAACACAGTCTCTTCTTGTCCCTTCTGGAGTGTCCTTGTGTCTTTCTTGCAAGTGCTTGAGAGAAGGAAACTCCTGTGCTTTGACCATGTCAAGGTCCAAAAGTGACATTGCATCTCCTGAAATGTAAAAAAAGTGATTTTGAATTTTTCTGCTTCCAAAATAATTAGCAACATTGCAGAGGGTCCTTTAGCCCCTATGAATGTGAATAATTTCATATTTCATAGAATTCAGGTCTTCTGTTCCAAAAGATTTTTCCTCCTAGCTTTTTCCTCTGGCCCTGTTTCTCACTGGAGGTCACCAGGGTATTATCTCTGCAGATGGGAGGAAAACTGTAAATAAAGAGGAGGTGAGATGTAGTGTTTGAGTGAGGTCTTGGCAGTGCACTGATACAGACTCTGGCTCCCACATGGATAGATGGATCATTTACTACTCTTCAAAATACATCATGCTCTATTCCTTGCAAGTAATCCCAGGTGAAATCATGCCCAGGTGAAAAAATTCTCCATCTACTTGCTGGTTTTGCTGCCAAACCTAATGTGTACTGTTAGCATCCTGTAAACAATTCCAAAAGGCAGGGCAGGGAGAAGGAGTACTGTGCATGTTGTAGTTAAACAGGACTTGGATCATTTAAAGATTTCCTAGTTTTCCCAAGCTGTTGGTTGCCATGGGTCAATGTGATGTGATACAGACACTGGGGTACCAGGTCCTGTCAGCTTCAGAAATGTCATCTCAGTATTCACCACACCTGAGTGGAGAATAATTTACTGATGTTGTGTACTGAGGTGTTGGCTCTCTGGTGCCACAGTGACATTGTCATTGTGGTTTCCTGAGGTAGAGGGAACAGGAGCAATGGCAGCTTTGGGTTACAGGTTTCCCTTCCATCCTCCTGCCACTCATGCACAGCAGGGCAGATGCAGGAATGTCTTCAGGAATGCATAAATCTCCCGGAGTGAGTGCCCAGGGGCGCTCCTCTTCGCTGGAGAGGGCTGCATGTAATTTATTTTCATTCACGCTCTTTTCCTTTCGTGCTAGCAGATAAGTAATCTTCCTCTTCTCAACTACATCCTTAATTATAGCAGACAGAAGATTATTTACCACATTGAAATTTCTTTCAGATCCATTAGTTTGCTCAATGTACAGCTAACCATGGCATTATTTTCTTTTGACAGTGTTCTTGCGAAGGGGTTTGCGAATACTCAACAGCAACACGTTGATCTAACAATGCTCAAAATGTAGCATCCACACTGGCCGTGTTTTAAAGGGTTAGGGAGGCTGATAGTATTCCTTGGATTTGCACAGTCTGCCCCCCAGGACCATCAGAAGGCTTTAGTAAGAGTAATTGATACAATAATCTTGGAAAGCACTTCTGAAATGGGAAGTATATTAACTTTATTAGCATATAACAGAACTGTATAATAGATCAAGCCATTAACTGGAATATTGTTATAGACTGAAGAGAGAATATTACTTAAATTTAAAAAAATTCCATTATTTTTACTTTTACTATTATTTTAATAGTCAAATGCCTGTTATAAAATGTGCCTTGAAATATTTGAAGATAGATTTGATAATCCATCCAAAGCAGACACCTTCAGCACCCATCAGCTGGTTACTTTCATGTATTTCCTTTCTCTTATTCATAGCCTTGATGGTTACCAAAAAAAAATATTCCATTCGCTTTCTTCATTTTAAAAGAAAATGCTTTGCACATCATTCCCCAAAGCGGGGCTTTTAAGTCAGAAACTGAGATTCACATCACCCCATATGAAGCAACAAAAGGTGGATAGAGTGGACAAGGAGTACCCAGGCAGTGCTCGGAGGCAAATGGACTGTTTCAAAGGCTGGAGCAGGGCAGAGGAGGAGGAGTGGGAGAGTGTCAGCACTTGGACTTTGCTGAGTCATGTTATAAAGTACATAAAGGATTGGGAAGGATGTTGGCTCCTTGGGGTCTGTGCCACAGTGACAACATCCAGTCCCAGTCAAACCTGGCAATCAGATTGCTGGGCTTTTTAACCCCATTTATATTTTCAAGACAACTTCTTTGCAGGGGACCTCATTCCTCTCTAC
Organism: Eulacestoma nigropectus; assembly: GCA_013397775.1. Taxonomy (NCBI): domain Eukaryota; kingdom Metazoa; phylum Chordata; class Aves; order Passeriformes; genus Eulacestoma; species Eulacestoma nigropectus. Next base: position 2,356,488 of record VZTE01005949.1, on the reverse strand, counting down.
AAGTTCCTGGAAGGAGGTTGTAGTGAGGGAGGGGTCAGTCCCCTCTGCGTTTTCTAAAGGGAAAGGATGGGAGGAAACGGCCTTAAGATGTGCCAGGGGAGGTTCAGCTTAGATATTACAAATAAAAATTTCACTGGAAGAGTGATCAGGGCTTGGAATAAGTTGCCCAGGAAGTTGGAGTTGCTGTCTCTGGAAATGTTCCAGAGATGTATGGATGTGGCACTTGAAGATACGGTTTAGGGGTGATTATTGTGGTGTTGGGCTGACAACGGGATGACCTTGAAGGTCTCCTCAAACCTTGATGATCCTGTGATTCTGCATGTGTTAAAAACTGAAAACTGTTAAAAATTTTTTTAAGTCCTGTTAAAAACTCTAAAAAATACCTGAACACAGCAATAAGACCCCCTCAGGTGATACTCTTTAAATTGACAAAAAGAAAGCTGAAACAACTTTTGCCATCCCCAGAGCTGGTTCTCCATGCAGAGCTCCTTCCTGGTGCCCCCAGACGTCTTTGCAAAACTATTCCCAGGCCTCGGAAGATCGTTCAGTTCTTTTTGCAAAACTCTTTGCGAGTGCTGAGCTGCTCCCTGAGGAGAAGCCATACAAGGGGCTTATCTCCTTCCTCTTCCAGCTGGGTGGTGGGAGCACTCCCCTGCGTTTCTCACAGCAATCCCCTCCATCCCACACCCTTGCTATCAGCAGAGGTTTTGCTGCCTGGGAAAGGAGGATTATTCTCTCCAGGAAGCACACGCCAGCATCCTCAGACAGAGAGCGCATCCCTGACGGCGTGTGATGATGTGCTGCAATGTAAGGCACATCCTCAGGCTTTTCCCACTATCAGCACTGACTCTCCCTCATTACTTTTTGTTGTTGGTTTTTTTTTTTTTTTTCCTTTCCGATGCTGGATTTGCTTCAACAAATTAGAATAAGTTTTTTGTTTCTTAAACCTGGTAACAAGCACTTATTCTTCAACACCACTTTTGATCTTGTATGTAGAAGTAGTTTAGGTGATAGATTAGTTACTGAGGCGGTGAAATGAATGAAATCTCTGCTGTTTAGTCTCATGGTGACAGGGATATGGCCAAAGGGAAAGTGGAGTCTGAATGGAAAAAGAGAACAACATTCAGTTACAGTAACAATTGTGATACATATTGATTTGGATTTCACTGTTTCTTTAGGTTCCCCACACATTGAATTCTCTGCCAGTTCTTACTCCAGGGTCTGGGCTTTAACAAGCCTCTCAGATGAATGCTGCATTCCTGCTTCTCACAAACACTATTTCAGACTTTGAAAACTCGGGGATATGTTCTTGCAGTGTCTTACCTTCAGCTAAGTTTCTCAAGCTTTTCTTTATAGCCATCATGACTAGCGGCAGAACATTTAAAAACCACAACCTGAGGCTCCAAAAGATGGTTTCAGAGTGAAGAACAGTTTCCCATGCAAAATCTGGTGCAAGGCACAGTCAGGCTTTGCAATATTCTGTTCAATAGATTTGTTTGCAGCTTCTTGAAGTTATTTGGGAGACTTCAGGTGACTTCTGTAGACTGTGTCTCAGGCCTGTGTATATTAGCTACCTGTATGAGTGGCCAAACTCATGTTAATACTAGATACCCTCATCATTTATAGTGTTTTGTAATTATTGACCCATTGGTTAAGTTAAATCTAAATCTAAACTTACTTCTTCTAACATCTTAATTGAAGAATTAAAAAAAAAAAGAAAATCTATTTGAAGCAGTAGCTGCTGTTAAAGCTGAAGGATAATTTTCAGGAAGGGTTTTAAGAAAAAAATACGTTCATGTTATATCTGACTTCTGATTTTTCTTTTTCAAAATATAGCTTCCTTTTCAAAATTGTCTTTCTTTGATAAGCCTCAGAGCACTACTGTTGACAGATGTTCTGATTCAACATATCTGTCACTGATTTTTTTTTAATTTTTTTTTTTTTTTTACATGAAGCAAATAAATTAAAGATCAAAACGAGTATTGGAATAATACAACACCTTTCTTTCACATGAGGGAGTGACCTCGCTTGCCACTCTGCTTTGCAGGAGCGATGTGCCAGCAATGCTAATAAAGTGCTATCAATTCATGTGCTTTCTCGGTTAAATAATGGTGACTCCAAGAGTGACACATCTTAAATCGTGTGGTCCTGTGTGGGGCACAGCACACAGACACACAGAACCCTGTGTGATGCAGAGCTTTGCCTGCTCCATGCAGGATTGACCCAGGAGTGGGATGAGGGTGGTGCTGAGACCGTGGATCTGTGCTGGATGATGCTCCAGCTTTCTACAGGACTCGATCCTGTTGCAGAAAAGGATGGAAATATTATATTAGGATTCATGGAAAGAAAGCTCCTGCCCATCATCACTCAGGCAAAAGAACATGTGGCTGCAAAATGTGCATGAACATAAGTTCAACATGTGAACCCCTTGCAGGAGAGCAGGGGCAGGTTTCAGTGGGAGCTGGAAGATTTGGGCTCCCAGACACCAGTCTACAATAGGTTATCATTGCTCCTGTTGCTACCAGTGGCTGCTAAAATAGAGTTAACCTGGATGCGTCTTCTTTGCTGAAATTCTAATTTAGCTTTTCTATGTAAACACCCATTTAGTATCTGTATCTCGCTCCCACCTTTGTAAAGTAAAATAATAATATTCTCCTGCCTCATATGGTGTAATGAAGTTTAATACATTAAAGATAGTGAGGCACTAGTTGCTATAGTAATGTACTATTTAAATAACTAAGGCAAAAAAAAAAAAAACCTCAGAAGTGTTTCAACAAATGCAGTTTATTGAGGGCTACTTGTTTTGCACAACACATCTTTGGGATGGTGAACACACCATGGAGGAAAGTCTCCATGAGGCTATTCGGGAAAGGAGCTGATAAGGGCAGTGTGGTGTGTGGTGTTAATCAACGCTGAGCATGAACAAGGCTTTCCCATCCTGACACATCCAGGCTTAGCTGTCTGCTGGCCAGGTGGTGGCTGAGGTGGGGGAATGGTTCATCTGAGCCCCTCAGCCTGGGAGAGGCTCCTCTGACCGTCCCTTCGCATGCTGACAGGGGTTTGTTTTAGAGAGGGCCAGCAGCAGGCCCCGTGCCTGTAAAGCTGCCAACTGTTTGATCATTTGTACAGACACAGCAGCCTGGAGTGCAGCTCCCTTCCCTGCTGGAAGCAATTAAACTCTCTGCTGCTAGATTAAACTGTCTTTGGAAAATACCTCTGGTCCCAAGATCAGAAACCCACCAGCAGCTTGCAGTGTGCTGGTTAAGGAACTGCACTGCGGGGCTGGGAACGTGGGCTTGCACTTTCCCTGGCAGAAGGTGAAATCAAATGTACATTCTCCATTTCTTGGGCAAACACTGTAAGAAACAGCGTATATAACACATGAGCACCACTACCAATCATTCTCTCGAGGGCCAAGTTTTAAAAATAAAGTCGCTTCATCTGTATTCTTCACATGTTTGTTGGCTGTGATCTCTGAACAGCTATTAGATCAAATTCCTCAGGAGATTTAAGGAAAAAAAACCTCACTGATTTTTGAGTTCTGATCAGCTTGATGGGTGCAGGAGAGAAGCTGTGGGTAGCAGAGGAGGTCAACCCTGACATGCCCAGGGAGGTACCTCGCAGCCAGAAGGATGTTTAGAGCAAAATCTTTAACTGAGATGCCTCAGTTTCACCTGAGTCACCCTTCAGGAACCTGCATAATTTTTAGATCTTGTCCACGATCACACTGAATAATTTCCTAAGTCGGGGAGGCAAAGTTTACAAACCTAACCCATTCTGTAAAGATGTTCCTAAGTTACGAAGGCCAGGATAATTATTTTAATTTTATTTCCGATCACAATCTAGAAAAGATCAATATGATAAAGAAAATGATGGATCTTTATGAACTGTTTAAAATTTGCTTATTTTCTGATTTAGCTTTAAAATAGAAGGATTTTTTTTTAATATATATATATAATTATATATATATTCTATATTCCTTTGTAAAATTTTGTTTGGACCAAAATGCATGGACAGAAATAGAGAATATGGGAAAAACGTATCTCGATAATAGGTCAAATGCAAAATATATAACTTGCAAATCAAATCTTAAAGCAAGTGAATCTCTGTTGGAATCAATAGGAGCTGAGATGGTTGACTGAGCAGAAGGTGGGAAAAAATAATAGTTTGTTGCCTCTCTGCAGCAAATATAAGTCAAGTCAGTCCACCATGACCTCAGTGTGTAGCAGACTTTATGCTTAAATGGTTTATTTTACATATTGGCATTGGTCTTCAAACTTGACTCCAGCTTGCAACAACTTCCACCAACAACTTTACTGGTGGAAAAAAAAATTACTGTATACTCAGATGGGCTCTTTTTTTTTAAATTTAAGCAGAATATGTAATTAGAAAATTCTGACTTGCTGTAACAAAGCAAAGTGTTTTATTGGAAAGTAACAGTTTTGAGGAAACTTTTGCTGCAAATGTTATACAAATTGGGGGTGAAAATTCTAATTCCAATAATATAGAGAGAAAAGTATTTCTGTTTTTGTCTGATGCAAACTACCTGAACACAACCTTCCTCAAATATATGAGCATGTATCCCCGCTGGGGTATAGAATCATAGGATCATTAAGACCTCCAAGATTCCTTTTCCAAAATAGCATTTATACCAAGAGCAAGCACAGTGATAAAGACTTTCTGAGTGTCACGATCCCCACCTGGAAACAGGATCATGCCGTTGTTTTGAGTCAAGTACTTCTCCAGCCTCCTTTCCTCACCCTTACAAATCTACTTGTACAAAAACTATTTATTTACCTGTGAAAAGCAGCCCCATCCAGCAGAAGATCAGCAGAGGAATATGCAATAGGCTGGCAGACACTGATCTCTAGGAGCCTGAAAACCCTAAAGCAGACAGGAGAAGAGCCAAGCTTGGCTTGGTCACACCTTGTGTGAACTCCTCCAACAGTGAGTTTTTATAATTTTGCTTTATGGTGAAAATTTCTGAAACCTCTTGGTTCTCTCTCACCCCAGAATGGGACTTCTGTAACCTGAAAGTGTTTTATGGCATGAGAAAATTGCTTCCTGTCATGGGCTGCTTTTCAAATTGGACCCGAACTACCATTATTGAATAGTTTTCAGGTTGTCCTGGCGAGTAACTGCAGTGACTCCATCATGATGAAGCTTTCAAACCTTTTAAAAAAATTTTTTTGGCAGTAATTGCCTGAATTAACTGAAGGGAATTTCAGGCCTTGTATACTCCTATATTCAGCGAATTGTAGGACTTTCTTTTTCAGTGTTCTGCAGGTATTAATTAGTTAGGAAAAAGCATTAACACTGCTCACATCTTCAAATATCTGCTCATGCAAACCAGTATCTGCTCACACAAATCAACATATTGATCTTCTTTCAGCATTTCAAATAGACAGTTAACAAAAACATCTTTAATTATTTTATGGTCCTTCATGTCAAGCAAGTGTTCTCCCTTTTTTAGAGGAAAGTGTTTGAAACATCATGGGGTAAAATTAAATTATTTGACTGAGACCACAGAAAGGCACTTTCAAAGCCCAAATCATAAAGCAGCCAACCTTACTTAAATCACCTCCACAGAGGTGTAAGCTAAAGTGTTGTGCTTGTCGTTGTAAAAGAAAACCCAACCTGTGTACAAAGTCAGCTGCAATCACTTGGCTAATAAGTATAATCTGTTCAACTGCTCTAACTCAGCCTGGTCTGATTGTGTGCCCAGCAGTGGCGGCTCTAATGCTTTTTAACTTGGGCGGGGGGGGAAGGTGTTCAGCAAAAATCCCTCCAGGGGCCGTGTGTGTGTGCATGGAGGAGAGGTTTGAGAGAACAGGATTGTGCAAACAAAGCCCCTGCGAATGAGCAATTTTCAAGATATTTTGAGCAAGAGAATATTTAGTTGTATTTGGGAAAACAGAAGATGTTTATCTCTAAATATCCTTGCAATCTCCTTCTCTGCAGCACATTTTGGGGTAGCTGGAGTTGCCCCATTCCTGTCGTTGCAAGGTTGGGGCAGCCCATGAAATCCCCTCTGAGAGTGGTTGCATGAAGGCACCAGGATCCACTACAGCATTCCCAGATCTTGTTTTCCAGCACAAAACATCGTAACAAAGCAAATTCATGTGCACAACTGAACAATGAATTTGCACAAGTGGCCACACAAATAAAAGAGGGGTGTGGAGGGTGTCCTGCTCTCTCCCAGGTAAAAGCTCAGGTGGTACACAGCCCCTGAGTTCAACACCAACCTCACTAACTCTTAGAAATCCCACCAAGCTCTGTTTTCCATGGAACAAGGAAGGAGGAGGGAGACAACGGAGACAGGGGACTGCTTTTGCCTGCCCTGCTTTTACCAGGGGTAAAGCAACTCATTGCTGACACACTCGCAGAAAATAAAAGCGTGTAAGGTCAGAAAGGTTTGAGAGATAATTTTAGGTGAAATTGGAAGCTTCGAGCCAGTGCAATCACTATATATAGAACAAGGTGGAAACTTCTTAAAAACTGGAATTATCATTGGCCTTTATGGATCCATGTGTCAAAGGCAGCAAATTGCAGCTACTGGTTCTTGAGCTTGGTGGGTAGCGCTGTGAATGGGTGTTTGTCTGGTTATGAACTAAGAAAAACCCTAAAGATCTTCAAAATGTAATTATATGTAATTCTTATTCAAAATGCATAAGCACTGAGAATATGTGAAATTCATTTTTATTATTATAATGCATGTCTGCTTTTGAAAAGTGCTCAGGAAGACATGGGAAATATGTATCTACTGTCATCCCTCAAACCTCTCACATGCAAGGAGGGAGATGGCACAAAGGAGACTAGTCTGGGTACTTCTGTGATCAAATAGCAATCTTTTCCCTCCCGGAATATTGTGGATCAATTTCATGCTGAGTTTAAATATCTGCAGAATCATGAGTTTAATCTAGATAATGTATCTTGTAAGTTTTCCTCATTTAATTTCCTGGCATTCTTTCTTTGTTGTGCACTGTAGGCTTTGTTACATAGAGCCCCTAGATGATTGATAAAAATAATTTTATAATGAAATGTGAATTAACACTAATTCAATTTGGTGGGTTTTGGAGATGACAACTATTGATATATGGATTTCCTTGTTCCTCAGGAATATGCAGTCAATAGCACTGAAATTGGGATTGATCAAATGAATTCTTACTTGTATACGTAGCTCCTTTCACAACTCGTAGTTTTCCAAAATATTCATAACTTTTAAGGATAACAATTGTCATAATAACTTAGGATCAGTCCACGTGTTGTCCAGAGAAGCTGTGGCTCTCTGGACCCCTGGAAGTATCCAAGGCCAGGTTGGATGGGGCTTGGAGCAACCTGGGATAGTGGAAGGTGTGCCTGCCCATGGCAGGGGTGGAATGGAACAACCTGTAAGGCTTTTCCAACCCTGACCATTCTGTGATTCTGTAATTCCATAATCCTACATCCTTGAGGTTGTAATTATAGTCAGCAATTTAGCTCAGGACTTATCATGGTTCCCAGTGAGTACCGGGAATTTTCTGAGGAAATGCAAGATAAACATGCAACACCGACCTTTGGTAGCTGATTTTGTGAATAGCTTTATCAGTTTTGGTATCATTAACACTGGAAAAGAAACATAATTCTCAGGGTAGTGTGCACATGAAAGCAAAATTTGGAAAAGGGAAAAAAAAAAGGAAATCAGATATAATTAACCAGTTGTCCCAACATATTGTATGGGAAATTCATACTTTAAAAGTGTACGAAGCCATTTAAAGAATGCATTTATCCATGCAGAAAAAGCAGAGTTAAATCCATCCATATCAGCTGCGACAGTAAATTATGAATAAAAGATCATCTATGCCATTTAGGGTATCTTTAAACAGGGAGTAGCAAAATGTGTTTCTGTGATGGCATAACAAGGTGTTTCAAAGTCAGGATCCTTTCCAAGGGCCTCTAAAGTCAGATTTAAAATAACTGCTCTAGGATCTGACTTCCTCGAGTCACTGTGGTAAAAAGCAATATAAGAAAAATATATTAGCACTTTATGGTCTGGTTAAGAACAAAAAAAACAGAACAAAGCACGAGAAACATGTTATGATCAAGGGAACTGAAATATTTCCAATAAGGAGACTGCATCCACCATCTCCTGGGATGGAGAATGAAGGAGGAGGAAGAAGATAAAATCCCACCTGGTTTACTTGATTTGTTTTCAGTGGAACCCAAATAACTTACAGCACAGTACAATACAACAACAAAAATCTTTAATTTTCAGAGCTCCATATGGTGAAAGACTCCAGGAAAGGAGAAGCTTTCCACCCCCACCAGTAATCCATGTGCACCGAGTTATTTACCTGAACCTTCAGCCTTAGATAACTTTGGCATTTACTTGGAAATCGTTAAAAGTGTAAGCAAACCCCAAACTGATTGATTGATGGCATTGAATAACTCCGAAGTGATTAATTGGGTCCACACCTCATCTCGCTCCCCAGGTGATGTGGTGCTGTCAGTAGTGATGCTGGCCTGGCTCAGGGCTCTTGGGCTGGGCTTCCCTTTGGCTTGCCCTTTTGGACTAATGGGAGTCAGGGCATGGCTACTTAGCCCTATTTCTTCCTTTTTTTCCCCCAAAGAATGGGGCCAGACAGCTAAGCAGCTTCTGAAAAGGAGGTAGTTCTGTAAGGCTGAGAAAGAGGAAGGACATGGGGCTTACATACTCTTGTTCTCTTTAAAGATACACTTTTTCATGCCTCTCCTCATCCAAATAATTTTCCATTCTTTTGGATGATTTCCCAAAGTTGTCATGACAGAGGAAAAGCCTGAAGGGGATTTAAATTAGGAGATTTTTTATTGCCAGATCAATACAGGGTTGTCATTCAGTATGTAAGAGGGAAAGTGCAAGTATGAGACACTTGTGAGGGAACTGGGCAGGCACAAAATAGTTGAGGAGATAGGTAACAGGATAAGAAGAATTTAATCTTGTAACAGATGTCTCCATCTTTTTATTTGCAAAGGGCTAAAACCTAAAATGTAACAAATCTGACAAATTTATGGCTAGGAAAAAGGCTTTAGGTAATTTTATCTTAAATGACAAGGAGAAAGGTGAAAGTGGTCAGTCCAACACTTGTCTTTTCTTTTTTTTCACTTTTTCTTTTTTTCTCTCCTTAATGTAAATTACTAGCAGCCCAGAATGGATATCCATGTTCAATCCTATATAGGTGCAATTCACTTGAGGTCTTGCTTCAATCTGGTCATCTCTGTTGCTGAGAGGAGGCTGTTATTACCCCATCTCAGGTGATCCTCCGTGCTCACTGCTGATGTTCACAGCCTGTGTGATGATGGAGAGGTGTTTACACCGTATAATCACCGGTGGCCAGCCTTGCAGAAAAGGGAAAAGGCAAGAATTTCGTAGCTAAAATTACTTTCTCTCTCCCTTTGAGATGGATCCCATCAAATCAATGTTGTGAGAGGTAAAAGAGCGTGGGTGGCCTTTCAGTGTCACTGAGCAAATTGTTGCTATTCTTTGTGGTAAAATGACAATGCCATTTCCAGAGCTCTCAGTCAAGGCAACATGGTTCCCAGACACTGAATCCTAATTGTTAGATTTCTTTATTTTATTTTGAGCTAAGCTGAAGATAATGAATAGACAGGAGACAAAATATGGTAATTTCATTAGTAAAAAATGCATGTTAAAACTGTAACATTTTCACAAGCAGGGAAAAAAAATATATCAGGCACTTGTCAGACTACCACGATCTCATGATTTGGCTATAGGGAAGGACCGTGTAGTTCATCCTACTCTCACTGAATAAAAGGAATGGGCCACAGACCTGGTGCTGGGCATAAAACCTGGTTATAAACACAAACCCCCAGACCCGTGCACGCACTTAGTGGCTGTATCTGCATCAGCCTGCAGTGATGGCCAGGAGCAGGTCCCGTAGCAGTAAAACGATCTCAGTTGAGGGAGAGGATTTGCTGGAGGGTGAGGCTGGAGCAGAGCAGGTTGATTCTCCGTGGTGCTGGAGCCTCCCTGGCCGGGCAGTGAACCCAGAGTCCCAAGGGTGCTCCCTCATTTCAGTCCCACTTGAACGTGCGGCTGGAGACACTCTTGAGATCAATTTTTAGATTAGCTGAATACTTACTCACTGAAGCTGATTATGAGTGGAGGCTGATTATAGTAATTTTGACATCTCTGAACAAGTTTTAGACGCCTCTGATGAGTGCACATCCCTTCCTCCCTAAAATGGAGGCACTAGAAATCAGTGAGCACTTAGCAGTGCAAAAGATCTTCCCTTTTGTAGTTTGTTTTTAGACTTAGGTTTTAATGCACTCTTATGTCACACAGATTTTGAAACAAACGAGGCCCGGACCAAAGTAACCATTCTAGGCTGCAGAGAAACCTCTGCGACCTTATATCATATTATTCTTATGTGGGTCAAAATCAAGTACAGCCAGTGAGTTTTTAGAAGGATATTCAGTATTCAGAAGGTCTTTGGCTTCCTAAATAGCTGTATTCTGTGTCTCCCAGAAAAAATTCCTTCCTAAGTATTGACATTCTGTTATAAAAAACAAAATATTTGACAAAATACCCAAAAAAAATAAGCAAACAAAAAACCTCAACAAAACACTTTTTAAAGCCCTGATCTAGATGCATCTCAATCCTGAATCTACCAAAATAATAACGTGCCACTAGAAGACTAACTGACATTGTTTCCTTATAGATTTTTGTCCACTAGACATTGAGCAGGCAGATAAATGATAATATCCTTTTACACTGTGCAAAAAATATTCTGTCACAAAATAAATAATATATTCTTATCCCCAGAACATCATTCCAAGTTGCTCTACATCAAAAACTAATTGTCAGTCAAGCTCACCTTACCTCTTACCTCCTCATAGGCACAGAAGGTTCTCCAAAGCCTTCCTGTCTGCAATCGCTTATGCAAGTTGGGGGAAAATATAAACAGTTTCTCAGCTTGAGAATAAGGTGTGAATCCACTACCTAAATCAAGGGTTTACTAAATAAATTTAGAAAATCACACAGAAGTTCAAGATTTAGAATCCCTTTAAAATTTTGAACTGGTTCATTTTCTCCGTGCTGGATTATTGAAGCAAGTTGCAGTGCAGCATGACAGGAGAAAGGAGAGAGATAACCTGTTTATTCATCCAGGTCTCCCTAAGTCCAAATATTGACTTCTGGTTTGTGATTCTCCCTGAAAGGATCTCTAGAGACTGAAAATATAAGGATTGGCCACAAAATTTGTAATCTTCTAGGACTGGGCTTATCCCTGATTAATGAGAAGACGACATGACAACTCCTAGGCACAAGAAATCAGTGTTTTATATTTCCCATCTGCCCTGCCCCAAAAGGAAAGAAAAGTTATGTAGATGACAATACTCAACTTTAGCAGGTTTTGGAGACATTTAATACATGCACCGTGGAAATGAATGTCCAGAGATCCCAAATATATCCACCTGTAAACTTGGTCAACTGCACCAAACAAACAGAAAAAGAGTTTTCACACACAGTTTAGTATTTGTTTCATGCACGGTTTTCTGCTCATGGTTCCTTTTATTTTGTTTCTGTCTGTCCAACTCTTGGAAATGATCCTTAGCGATTTCTATTATGTACTTTATTGCCCTTGTATTTAGACTAGATATAATATTAGACATATCATATGTGGTGATTAAATTTACTCTTTTAATATTTTGGGTATAAGAAGTGAACATTAATTTCATGAATACAAAACTAACCTTTTCTCCCTTATATTGTTGTGTTTCTTTTGGGTCCTTTCATTGCATCTGCAGAATTAATGAAAACAAGCTCTTTTACTTTCCCTTTTTCCATGACATCTATTCATATGGAATTGTGAACTACATTTTGCAGAAATGCTCAAAAGATTTAAAATAGTTGATTTTGCTTCTTCCACTTAAATTACATTTTTAAGATTTTTTTTATTTTTTATGTATTTTTTTTACTATTCTTGTATTATGTTCTGCTCCAGAGATTATTACAGTTTATCTTGCTTATCAATAGCTCACTGACATTTATTGAGCTGGAAATATTGTTTGCACTTCACTGTCAATCAAAATCTTGACTCCTACGTCTAGCTATCCATTCTGCTTTATGCTTCTGATTGATACTGGGAAAAAATCATTACTGGATATAACTTAACACAGAAGTAACTGGTGGGTATGGTGATGTGTGAAGAGACAGCACATGTAGCTACTACTGTCAGAGATTGAAGAAGTCACCCAAAAGCAAACAGGCTGTGTTACTTAAAGTCAGCTGCTTTCAATTAAAATGAAAAATTAATGCTGGGAGAGAGTCAAGGCAAAAAATATCTACAAATAATTGGCCCAGTTCATTTACAACTGATTTTTATGGTGTCAGCGAGGCATCCTTTGGCTTCGGTATGAAGAGCATCAGATTTTCTGTTTGTTAACACTTCAGATGTGAGAATAACAGAATAGATAAGGAATGGTTCAGAAGTGTTGTAAAGAGACAACAGTGGCAAAGCTGGGGGGAAGGCATAGTTCTTCTTCCCCAAGTTAGAGACATTGGGTGGAATGAGCAGCCTATACAATTAATATCCTAAAGGATCTAATAGGATATGTCATACGAATGCTGGGCAATATCTGCTGTTCCTCAGAGAAGATAGATTTATCCCTATGAAAATGCTTTAATGCTTTAAGGTGGCCAAGGACCTCACCGAGTAAAGCAATGTCAGAGAGTGAAGGTGGGGCTAACTTGCTGGAGTGAGAGCTGAGAGTGCCCACGCCTCCAGGGGAAGAGGAATCAGCACCCAGCTCCCCATGCCTTGCTTAGGTGCTCTGAACTCTCTCCCGTTGCTGAAGGATTATCCCATGGACACTCACTAATCACCTGAGCTGAGCTCAGTGTATTTTCTCACTCCCGTGCCCAGCACTGCTGAGTGACTTCTACACTGGCAGATGGTGATGGGACAACAAAAGGGAATGATTTTAAACTAAAAGAGGAGAGATCAGATCAGATGTCAGGAAGAAATTCTTGCCTGTGAGGGTGGGGAGGCCCTGGCACAGGGTACCCAGAGAATCTGTGGCTGCCCTGTCCCTGGAAGTGCCCAAGGCCAGGTTGGACGGGGCTTGTAACAGCTTGGGATAGTGGAAGGTGTCCCTGCCCATTGAATGAGACGGTGTTTAAGGTCCCTCCCAACCCAAACCATTCCATGATTCTATGATTATTTATATAAAGAACAATTAATTTTGCTTTTAGGTGTTCTATGTGCAGTGCGCTTGATTGGAATCCTCCTAACACCTTCTTTAAAGCTCATGGACAGAGGGAATAGGAGCAGTCCTGAGCTGGCTGACTGGGAGGATAAGCAGGAGTGGTGAAGTTAGGAAACAGATATTAAGTTAACTAAACATGGCAGATCAAGACATATTTCTCTCTTCTATACCCACTCATCAAGAAAACTGTAGTGCTTTTTGTAATAAAGGTTTCTATTCTGTTGGAGATGGTCAATTTAAAAACAAATTGTCAGTCTGTGAAGGGCTCCTTACCTATGAAAAACTGGGACCTTAATTTTTTCTTCAAATCAGACAGCTTTTTTATGCAGCTCAATTTCATTACCACTGAGGTGACTTTCAGGGTCACTCTGAGAAAAAAACTAGCAATTATATTAAATAGGAGAAGAAAATAAAAAACCCTGACTGTTCTGTTTACTTGAATCCTGCCATTCTGTCATTCCAGCATGAGCACTGTCCTTGAAGTCTAGTACAACCTACAAAGACAAACAGTGGAGGGAGTTTATATAAATCAAGTTGGTGTCATATGATCCCCAAGCCCTGATGTGTTTCTATAAAGTTAGAAGCAAACTCTATTTGAAGCATCAAAGGACTGTGTGGTATCCCTTCTTTTTGTTTTGTTTTTTTTTCATTGCCAGGGGCATGTCTCTAAACAAAAAGAATATCTCTATCAATAAAAGCATTCACCACTTGGTGAGGCACAGCCCAGGCTGAACTCTAATAAATTGCCTGCTCCTAAGTTGTGAGTGCAAAGCCTGAGTTGCTCACTTGCCACACTTGGATCCTGTACTGAGGGGAAAATCCTCGTCCATACGGTCTTGCAAAACACAAATCCTAAAAACTCAGCAGCAAAACTCACAGTGTTATCACAGGGAATGGGCTTGGACCACTGCTTTTATTATTCCTGTTTGAATGCAAAAAAAATCCTCAACAGCCGAAAATGGGTACTTTTTTAATCCACAATGACAAGGTGGTAGCAGAGGGTTCTTTTGAAAGGGAGAGACATTTATTGAGAAATGCATATTTCATTTCTCATTCTCTTTTGTGCTGCCTTTCATTTTTCCCCCGTCCCTCTCAACTTTTTTTTTTAACATAAAAATATTATTTTTGAAGTTTTCAATTACGAAGAGGAATAAAAGCACTATGAAACCTAAGTCAGTATTGCTTCTGAATCAAGTTATGTCCTTAGATATGGATTGAGGAGAAAACCTTCGTATGGAAAAGCAAAAAAAGCAAAACAAAACAAAACAGAACAACAGCTACAAAACCAGAAAAAAAGAGCCTTTTTCTATCAAAATTTTTAAAATAAAATATCCAGTTTCCTGGCAAGGGAAGTGAAGGCACTACACTTGCATTTTTTATGAAAAACAAATATTCTAAGCACAGCAGCCTATTATCTGCTTGGCACCAGTTTCATTGTCTATAAAATTATGTGACCTTGGCTATAAACCCCCTACGAGCTGGACTGCATATAAAAATCCCCTTCCCTTAAAAAGGATTGGTGTGTTGTTCTTGCAGAAGGTGCATTTGTACTTTCTGCTTTAGCATCGCTCCAAGAACTCCTTTGCAATGACTCCCTCTTGTACACCGAGTGCATTGGTTAAAATTCACATTTGTTTCAGAAGAATCTAGAATTAAAATCCACAGGTATATTCTTTTTTAATATATATATTTTTTTAAACTTTTACCTGCAGGTAGCATCAGATTCTCTCTCAGCTTTAGTATAAATAGTCTTTGCTGGTAACCTTTTGGTTACAAAGAATTCAGCATTCAGACCTATCAATCTTGCACCACAGAGCTGCCAAGTCTCGTAACAAAGGAGTATTTTGTTTGAAGGGCAAACCAAATTGACTCGTGTTTCCAATAACTGTAATGTCCGGCTTCTTATCAGTATTAACAAGAAAATGCAAATTGCATTCCTGTCAAAAAAAAATGAAAATGAAAAAAAAAAATAAAATGGTTGAAACAAGCAGTACAAGCAGTAAATTGCTTGCAATATGCCATTATATTCAGTCTCATTTTCAGCTATACAGTAGTTTACCTAAGGTGAGCAAAAAGAGCAATCAATGCAAAAAAGGAACAAAATGTTCCAGGTCTGACTTTTAAGTATGAGCAAACAGAAGAACATAATGGATAATTGTCGCAGAAATAATAGCACTTAGCAATATGTAAATCATCAGCAGGTTAACTGTTAATCTCTTTATTGGGATTTTTTATTTAAAATAAAAACAAAACTCCTATTAAATATGCAAGAGTTTAGAAATTCTGAAGTACCCTTGGACAATGATCAACACTTAATTAATCAATTTTCTGTCCGCATTGTGAAAACAACTTCTGCTTTATTGCTTTTTGGAAACAAAATTAAAGTGAAGCCATATAAAAACTATTATAAGGGAGAACTTGTGGCTTGCAAAATGTTCCACTCTCTGACTAAATTGTATCATTTCTGTTTCTTGTTCGATTATCTAATGTTACTCAGAAAGCAATAGGTTTACTCATTTTTTTCCTTGTTCAAATACAGTATCTGGTAGATTAAAATTCAGCTTTTTCTCTTGAATGTTTGAAATTACATGAAATCTCAGTGCACCAGCATTGGGTATAAGGGTCACACATGGCACAAATGGAGCTCTCACCAATGTGTGACAGGAACCTGGGGATGTGGAATTCAAGGATGGGTTAGAGGTTAGATTTAAAAACTTCTAGAATAGATGACGTTGAATAAAATGTTCATTCTATTACCTGCTTGCCTTCTTTTCAGGGTAACCTGCAATTTAATTTGCATTAGGCACAACCATCCTGGTTTGCAGAGTAAGTGTGGAATGAAACATCACTGAAATATCTCTCTGATATCAACATTACTTATTTTGGCAAATATAAACCCATCAAGGGGATCTGTGTTATACTTGCTCTCTGCTACCTGTGAGGAATAATATCAGGGTACGTTAAATGTCCTTAAACATGGAAATGATTAGACAGTTCAGGTACGAATGTGAGCACTGAAAATGGCTTTTGAAGGGGTTCTGTCCTGTAGGAGATCCTGCGCAGGAGGAGCTGCAGCCTTTCCTACGGGCAGATCAAGTGGTGTTCAGGAATTAATAGGTGAAAAAATTCCGTCCCAGATCCGAGTCAGAAGTCATTAGAAAAACTTGTACAAGACTCAAATCACTCAGGAGCACATGTGCCTTGTGCAATTCCATCTCTTACCCAGGAGACTGAAGGTGCATTTGCGTGGGGAGACTTTGTGGGAATCTAATCTCAAAGAGGCCAAGGCAGAAAAGTTGGAAACCTTCATCTTACTGTGTAGTAGTGAGATGCAGACGTGAAAAAAACCATCAATTCAAAGCACAGAGGACACCTGATAATGTAAAGGCTTTTTAAATCCCAAATCAGTCAAATTGATTAACTTCTGCTCAAGTTATGGTATAAACTATTCAAAATTCACTTGTATCACCTCTGAGTTTTGTGCTATCAATGGTTTGGCATCACTCAAAAAAATAGTTATTAACTAACAGTGCCAGCACTCCAAAGGAGACTGGCCACATGCTGCCAGCCTTTGCCATGAGTAGGAGAACAGAATAAAAGGCGTTTTTGGCCAGATCACAGGTTTTGTTGATCTCCACACAGAAGCCGTTCCATTTATTAAATCTCCAGTCATCTTCTCCAAACTTTTCTGCTCTCAGATACCTTTTCAATATTTGTTCAGGGCTTGAGTATTGTGGGTTTGTGCAGTGACACAACCCTGCATGACTTTGCTTTTCCACTTTCTGTGCCTTTCCTAACCCATCCTGGAATTTTGCTGGCTTTCCTGACTCTGAGTGAGTACTGACCTCCCACACCACTTGCACCTGCAGTTTCTTTCGCTATCTTATTGCTCTGTTACTGAGCACCATGAAATCCTTTCCCTGCTCCTTGCAGAAGGCATTCACATTGCCCAGGTCTGCCTGACCATGCTGTCACATTTAAATTGACAGAGCTCATACTGTTTTCTATTATTTCCATTATTTGAATTCGATTTTTTTTTAAGGATGTGTTATTCTTTCTAATTATCTCCTGTGTAGTATTCTTTAACTAAGCCCCATGATTATTTTTTTCTTGACCTTTTCGGAAGGTGTTTTTTCTGAGGGTTTGCCTAAAGTCAAAACCAAGTTCTGGGTTTTTAAAAAAAAAAAATTAAATATTGTCAGCCTACTGCAAATATTTCACTCTTTTGTCTTCCCCTTTTTGTTACTTCTAAAAAGATTTTTTTTCACTTTCTATGGTTTTCCCTATATCATATATTAATTTGAGAATTACTGTATAAAATTTAATTATTAATTCAATAAATTTGCTAGTCTAGGTAGACACCCTATTACACAGTGGGCTTTAGGACAGTTGGGAGTTGCTGTTTCTTAACTGTCTAATCTATTAAATGTTATGTTTGTTTTGTAGAAGTGTTCATTACTTTTCATTCTTTACTTTCCAGTTGATATATTTAGTGTCCTTTTTTTTATGTGTTTTGTCTCAGGAAGGGCTGATCTCTCCATCTGAAACATCTGACATATGTTTGAACTCATGAGGCCAAAAAGACCTTGACTTTGTCTGAATAGATTATAAGTGTTAATTACAAATCTGAATTTTCCTTAATTGAATGAAATGCTATGTGTTGTCAAAACTGCTACTCCTAAAATTAATCTTCTGACTTGTTTGAAATGTATTCTGTATAAAACTGGGGTCATTGTTTGTGTGGAGTTTTTTTTTCTGAAATACGTTTATGAGGAGTAAGCTTCTAGAAATTCACAGTGATCCAAGTTAAAAGCAAAAGAAATTAGTTCTTGTCTTAATTCCGAGTAAGTGCAGGTAAAAACCACAGACTTTTATAAACATGTGAGCCCCGACACCTGTTCCATTCATCCACTGGCCAATTTTTATACATGTCTAATTCATCTGAGTTAGAGACCTCTAAAATTCACTCTGATAGAGCCCAGTAAAATGAAATTTAATTTCACCTCAGAAAATGAACCCAGATGGAAAACTTGGGAAACTGAAACCAAATGAGTATTAGAGTAGCTGAATAGCTAAACTTGAATTAATTCGTTTATCCCTCACTCAAATTTTATTCCTTAAAAATAGCAGAGTATAATTGATACCTTGACGCTTTTGAAGTCAGAGAATTTAAGTGTGTTGAGGGTTTTATTTTACATCTCTTTCAAAATAACCTAATGTTAGCTAAAGTGATTGAAAGAGTATCAGGTAGTTATAAATAGTTTAGCTAGATTGGCTTTTTAATTCCCTATGTCCTGTGCCTTAAAGCTGATTTTAATGAGGAAGGTATTGTCACATTTCCTTATCTTTTGTATATTCATAACTCTAGAAGGTTCAGATAATTCCTTTCTCACTAATCAAAAAGCCCATGAAAATATCAGTAGAATTACTCAAATCTGTAAAATTTCAGAAGTATTTCCAAGGTAAATGCTGAAATTAATGGCAGCACTTCACAAGCAGAGGTTAATCACAGCTCATTGTTTAGCTGCTCCCTGCAACGACAATGCTCATTTTGAATGCATTTGGCACACTGTAGATGGAATTTTCATGGATCCATTGCTCAGGTATTGCAGCGAGATGTTTGCAATTCTTGCTGTTGGCTTCTGTTTGCAGAGGAACCAGGTAGTTAATGCATCAAATGTTAGAAACCATGGCTACAGTGGATCTATCTCTGCACCCACTGAAATAATTTTTGAAGGCTAATTCCTGCAAAGCCAGGCATGGTGGAGTGTTAAGCATGACTCAAAAAGGGACAAAACCTTTCAATTCTGTTTGAAAATTATTCCTTGGAGGACCAGAGATAGAATTGAGAACTACATGGCCCATTGGGGCATCTTGCATTTGTGAACTTGTCAATATACAGAGTGCTTGAACTTAGCTTCATGTCTAGCATTAAAAAGGAATTTATCTTATTCTTTAAAGGTAAAATTCTCTCTACTGTGGCCCACACAAAATATTTGCATTAATTTGCATCACTTACCATGAGTGAGTAATAAGCGCTGTGCTTCTCTCAACATTGCAAAAAAAACCTTCTCCTTAGAAAACCTAAAAGAATTCATTGCTCTCTGAATCCACTGAACGCACAAACCCCCTCACCCCGCGATGATTAACTCTGCCCACAACACTTTGCAGAGCCCGGTCCGTCGGGGCTATTTGCTGTGCTTGTTCACACATCAGAAAGCCTCATTCTCTGCAGCCTGAGAGTAAATGGAATTTTAATTTCAGTTTTGGTGTCTGGTCCCCTACTTCTTGTTTTAGATGAATCGTAGATTATGAGGTCAAAATATTTCTTGCATCTCATTAATTTCAGTGATGGGAACTTGTGATATACACTGCAGTCACTGCTTCCAGAAAGAAAAGATGAAAATACTGATTGTCCTACAAGAAGATAATGCACAATCTGTGGCTTCATGTGAAATCTCCTAGTGGGACGTATTTTCACAGGGCATATAAACTTAGTCCAAGCTGGTGAGTCAGGCTGCGTGAGATTACTGCACATCACAGCTGAAGAGTGATTCTTTTATACATTTTTCCTTATAAAAATTGTGGATATGCTACAGCTGAGCATTGCTTTGACCATTGGGGATCCTTGTGAAGGAGACTCATGGTCTTACAAGCAAACAGCGATGATGCTTATTAAGAAAACCCTAAATAATTCCAAGCAATCTCTCCGTTCAGCTCGTGCGCTGTACAGTGCTAAAGGACATCTCACCTTCTTTAGTGTCCCTCCCGCTTCTGCCAAAATGCCCCTGTCAGCACAAACGGCAGCGGGCAACCTGCCCTGACTATCCTGGTGACCAAGGGGAAGTGATTGATTACCCAGAGAGAGCTCAACATTCTGCACTGGCCACAAATATCCCTGTCCCTACACATTGACTGGTACAGGAGAGAGAAGGTGCTCTTGCCAGAAGGGAGCTCCTCAGGAAAAGAAAAAAAGAAAAAAAAAAAAAGAAAACCAGAAGAAATAAAGCTCCTTGGTACTGCTAAATCTTTTATGCAGTTGTCTTCCAGAATAAGTCTCAGATGTCCTCAAATATTAATACTTGTAATGAAATGCCCAGATTAGCAATTGCATAAATCCTTCCCTCGGACGGAAGTTGCAGCCTGTGGGATCACGGCCGATTAAAAATATTGTTCCAGCCACAGTCACCTTTGCCTTAAGCTGATGCCAGGTGCTATCAGGCAAGTTAGAAGTCAACACAGTGTGCAAAATATGATCCTCTGGGGGGCAAAATCTGACTCATCTCGCTCTCAGTATCCCAGCGTGATGGGTGTGAATGAGGCACCGCGGGACAGGAGAATGAGGGCAGATTTCAGCAGGGAGGATAAAACTGCTCCACAAAACCTCTTAATACATTTTAACTAAAAGACTTGGGGCTGTATCTTGTTCTCAATTTTGTATTGACCTTTATGGGGTTTTAAAAGAGAGCAGATTTTCCCTGTTCTTAATTTATGCCACTTACCAAAGATCCCTGGAGTCAAATCTGTGCTAATTTACACAATGTGCAGATCCTCTAAAGGCGATGGGTTGCAGTGTAAATTAGAGCATAAATCAGGTCAGAATTTGGCCCCTGATGAAGAGCCAATGGAAAGAAGTTGTCTTAAATGATTCAAAAGAAGCAGCTAAGCCTATTGATTTTTATTTAAATGAATCACGCTTGGAATAGATCTCAAAATGTTATTAAAAACTGAAACAGAATGCTCCTTATTCTACAAGATGGAAATATTTAGCATATCTACTCTCTTGTGACCTGAAGGGAGAAGCTGTACTGACAGCATGAACCAATTCCTAAACAGCTCCTGAAAATTAATATATTCCATGAATAACAGAATGAACATTTGGTGCTAAATACCTAGATAACTCAGAAATAGCTAAGCAAAGGGGGCATAAAGAACACCTGTATTTTCTTGTTTGTTTGGTTGGTTGGTTGGTTTTTTTAATGCTAGGATCTTCATGATTTACTACAGTATTTCTTCCAAGGCCCTGGGTATCTTTGCTATCTCCACATATTCATAATGTATCATTTTGGATCAAATTCATGGCTAGTTTTCACAGGTGCAGTCACATTAATTTCACACCTCTGAAGTTAGCTCTTTGCTGTGTATCTGGAGACCATTCATCAATATTCTCTGGAAACTAGCTTGCACTCTTCTCAACAAATAACCATATCAGCCTTTGATATTTGCAGCCAGAACAAATTCCACTTGGTGGCTTTCATTTTATGTGTATATTATTCTAAATATAGGAAATATTCTAGCAGATGGAAAGCAGGGTATATGGGAGCTTCTATGGCAAACTTTAAATAAATTGGTTTTGTGAGGAGACCTTCTCAGCTGGTTATTATGTCAATAAATCAAGAAGTATCGAATGTGGAAACATTAATCATATTTTGATAACGTCTTCTGGAGTCATTCAGAACAGCTGACATAAAATAGCTGTAATTACATATTGTGGTATTGTATCATGTGTTTCATATTTCATAACATTTATTCTTAGGGAATGTCCCAACAGTCTCCTATTAGTAGAAGACCATTATCCTTTGACAATGGTCTATTTTTCTATTCTACTGACATTAACTCTTAATTATCTTTTTTTTTTTTCAACAACAATAAATTAAAGTAAATGAGGATTATGGAAATCTCTCTAATACCCTGTGACTGTTGCCTTAAATGCTCAGGGCTAAAGAATGAAATTTAGTGTGTATGAGCTCAAAGACGCTATTTACTACTTTAACATTTTACAAGTCATACATTAACATTTAGCAAGTCATAAAAAATTTACATCTTTAAGCGATTTGTACTTAATAGGTTAGTGATATGCATTTCGTTCAGGACGCTGGGGAAAGAATCTATAAAATAAAGGCATTTTGCATTGTCTGCAAATAGTTTATACTGCTAGTGGATGTGCCATCAAACCCACAGGAGGAGTCAGGTGTGCTGCTCCTCTTTAGTTAGGAGATGTTCTCCATGGGGATAACAACGTGCTCGTGGTAGCAGACTGGTAAAAACTCTCTTTAAGTTACTCAGCTTCTATTGAAGTGTTTGTAATTTAAGGGAAATGGCTTAAAATAATCCAGCGACCACTACAACAAAATTATGGACATGGATTATTGTGATTCCATTAGAATAAATGTTGCTGTGTGATGTCTGTGAATATTTGCTCTGTTTCTTTTCAGGAGGTTCCTGCAGTTATTTTTGGTCATATTCGACATGCTCTGATAGATCAGGTGTTAAGGACACAAACTTCATGTCAGGATCCCAGTAACCAAACCCTGGCTCCCTGAATCAGTCACATCCATCCTTAACCAAGTTGGTGCCACTAGGTGGTACCCAAGAATGTGAACAATAGACAGTCACTTTCCCAGGATCTCCTTACTTTTGCAAGGGAAGGAGCTTCCTCTGGGCTTCAGGAAAAGACTGTCACATTCTCGTCCTCTTTCAGGGGGATGTCAGAGGCACAGAGAAATTGAGGCCAAATCCCTGCCAGATGTGATCCCGTTCTCCCAGTTCCCAGGCAGCAGCACTGAGTGCTGCCACAGCCTTTCCCTCAAACACGAACCACTAAAACCTAACGAAGAGCTATTCAGGACAAGGCAGCAAGCTGGAAATTCTCCATACAAAACCAGAATGTGAATTAATTCATGTAAATTCTGAACCTCTTTCAAGTATATTCTGAATAGGAAAAACACAGATACAGGTTTTCCAGACACATAGTTCCTACTAAATTATTTACTCTGCTCTATTCATGATTATATAAGCTAATTTGGACATGCTGCTGTTTCGCTATTTGCATGTCTCTGGCACTGACAGCTGAAAAATGAACATGATGACAGTACAGAATAGGATGTTTAGACAGCAAAGTACAGCAACAATAACTGGTGAAGTGTTTCCTTCAAAATATTCCTATTAAATATTGTAGTTTTTTTAAAAGAATCAATTTTAGGCATGGCCCCTACTTCTCTAAAGTTTCTCTCTTTTATGATACAACTGTATATTACTTATCCTTTAAATAAAACACATCTTAACTCATGGAAAGCTTGGAAATGGGCTCTGCAGAATAGTCTGGCTTTTCCTTTGGGAGATCTCCTGGGGAGCAGGTTGGTGTTACAAAAGCTCTTCCGCGTTTACCCTGTGGAGTGTCTGTCATGTTGCACTGCTGCGGAGGGATCTGCGCAGCATTCGTGGCATGGGAGGGAGCAGGCAAAAGTGTAAAATTACTGTGAAATCAGGGAATATGTGCTCCAATCCTGCTGCTGTCTCAGGAGGGGCATTAAAAAGACATCCACGGAAGAAATATTAGTATCTTCATGACACAGACTTTAAGAAATGTTTTGCTGTTTGCTTGGTAATATTAATGCTTCTGAAAACTAATTTTTTCAGTTAATCTTTGAAACAGAAGTATTGGTTAGATCATCTCAAATCTCCTCCAAAATGAGACACTTTATAAGGCACTTGGATCAAATCTGATCTTGTCCCCTTGTTTTTTGTATGAGTTGCCCTCTTCTGTCTAGTTCATCTTTGGAGAGGAGAGGAAAAGGGTTTTATAAACACTGTAAATTTTTTCCTGTATCTCTGCCACCTTCTAGATTAAAAAGTGCTCTGTGCCATGAATAGACAAACACAGAAGTGCTTCTAAGGTTTTGAATGCCAACAGTGCTGTTGATGCTTCTGCATCAACTTTGTCAAAAGTATTGGGTCCCTCTTATGTCCTCTCCAATCTTCTCCATCTTTGATAGAACAGAATCACAGAATCACGTAGTTTGGAAAGGACCTTTAAGATCATTGAGTCTAACCATTCTCCCAGCACTGCCAAGGCTACCACAAACCGTGTTCCCAAGTGCCCGATCTACACATCTCTTAAATCCCTCCAGGGATGGTGACTCCACCACTGCCTTGGGCAGCTGTGCCAGGGCTTAACAATCCTTTCAGTGAAGTTTTCCCAATATCCAAACTAAATCTCTCCTGGTGCAACTTGAGGCCATTTCTTCTTGTCCTGTTTCTTGTGACTTGGGAGAAGAGACTGACCCCCACCTGGCTACACCCTTCTTCCAGAAAATTGTATGGAGTGA
This sequence comes from Eulacestoma nigropectus, assembly GCA_013397775.1. NCBI lineage: Eukaryota > Metazoa > Chordata > Aves > Passeriformes > Eulacestoma > Eulacestoma nigropectus. The sequence goes on along the minus strand of VZTE01005949.1, from coordinate 2,332,135 downwards.
GAAGGTCCCCCCTGAGCCTCCTTTTCTCCAGGCTGAGCCCCCCTAGACCCTTGAGACTTGTGCTCCAGACCCTTCCCCAGATCCACTTTCCTTCTTGGGCATGCATGCAAGGGAGCACAACTTTCAGCCTTTATAAAACTATTCCTTTTATTAGAGGGGTAGTAGTGCTGTTTCAATGCTCAAAATCATTGAAACAAATACTGTTCTAAGAAGCTTGTAAATAATTTTTTCCCCCCTACCAGTTAGAGATCAAGTAAACATTCGGATGTTTTGATCCTGATCTGCTGAGTCTACATACACACATATACATACATACATACATACATACATATAAATACATATACATAAAAAAATTAATAGCTGAAATTTCCTGTGGGTTTAGAAAAGGTTTTTGCTCAGCTGATCCTTTCGGGCATGGCCTGAAGCACAGGCAAGCCCAGGACACAAAGATCCTGCCACATCCTGTTGAGAGCAGCACACTGTGCCATCTGCAGTGCCACTGTTCTCCAGGTTGCTCTTTTCCCTAGGGTGCCATCCCCTGCCTCCCGAGTGGATGGCAGAGTTCAGACCTGTCACTCTTTCATCCCTCATGGGTAATTCAGCACCTGTAACTCCCAGTTTAAAAGACCATAGGGACTTTAAGCAGCCCGCAGAGGAAGGAGAAGTATCGTGGTTAATGTTCCAGCTGATATCAAAGATGCTGAGGTTAAAGCTGCTCATTTGAAATGTCGGAGTGGTAGCTCTGGCTCTGGGTGCTAGAGACATTTTTTATGTCTTTGTGCAAAATGGTAGGGGGGAAAAGGGGCACGGGAAAGTTATATTTTGCTTATTTTTAGTAAGGGGTTTTAGGATATCCTGATTGCATGGGCTGGAAAGATCTCAGTTGGTGGGAGGTTCTGTGAAAAATCAGGCCTGAGAAAATAGATGTAGCTACCCTGCATATCTGTCTCGATTTACTGCTGTCTGTGGTGTTAGAGAGAGGAAAGAAACAGAATTTTTTTCAATAAATTTTACACATAACTTGACATCCAATCAAGCGCATCAACATTAGCAATCAATTAGGAGCTCAATGCATGCTTCTGAGTAGCTGTAAATTACTGCACACTAATGGCTCTTAAGCAAACCTCCAGAGCAGGTTCAGCTTTTTTTCACCAATAAAGCAGTGAACATCAAAAAACCACAACGGGAAAATGTTCAAATTAACTTAATCTATTTTAATTTTCAAATCAACAAATCTTACTTATAACGCAAATAACAGCAACAAAAGCAACACAATACTTTCCAAATCCCTCTGGACCATTTAGAATACTTCTCATTCATATTTTAGCCCAGGAAATACTTTTCTCCGTCCCTTTCTTTCTCTTTCGTCTGAAAAGGCTGTCACTCCAGCTGTGCTTGGAGACTTCTGGGATTTTTTTTTTTTGTTCAATTCTATTTTCCCTTTGCACTAAAACTATACCATACTTAAGGGATATACTTAAGGGATAACAAGTCTTTTACTTTCCCAACCCCATAACCTCATCTCATTCTCACTAAAGTCGCTAGGAAAACATTTCATGCAAAAATGATACTAAGCATTTTTATTTATTAACTGCCTTTCTGCAGCTCTGAGGCACATATGTTTTGGAGTCAAGCATATCTCTGAAAGCCTCCCTGAGATCATCAGGATCAGATCTGCTAAGTAATAGAATGCAGTTTTTAAGCCTTTTCTCTAAGCTTTATCGTCATTAATGGTACATACTTCACTGAAAGTTTCTTCAGAAGTATTATGTCAAATGCTGACTTCATTGCACATATGTCACACACTGATATCATTATTATTACTCAAGTCTTACTGGAAAGAAGTTGGGGCCAAAGTACTTAATTTACTTAATTAATTGTTAACTGTTTGACCAAGTGTGTCTTCCATAGAGAAGATGGGAGTACCATGAAGTAAGAAAAATTTCCCAGGGCTTTAGATCAGGCATTAAGTAAAGCAGTTATATCTTTTGGAAAAATGACTGTCAGCTAATACAGAACTTCTTCCCTTTATTCAGAAGATTCATTAATATTCTTGCTTATGCTGGAATATGAGCAAAAGTCGTTCACGCAGACACTCAGCCTTCCTTTTCCCTGAATTCCCAGTATGCATAATTCACCTTTGAAACAGGTCTTTTATAAAAACATCATGATATTGATAAAAATTCTCCTGTCTTGTGCACTGGGATAGTGAAATCTGCCTGAATGTCCCTTGCACTGGTCCTGAAGAGAGATATCAGGTGGCTGATAATTCTGTTCTGCAGTTATTTACAGAGAAAGGAGTTCTGCTCAGAATAGGATTGAATTTTTGCATTTATTCGGGCAGTTTTACTGACATGTAATGAATGTGATTGTGAATGGAGCCTTAGCACATTTACATGTTTATATCTGTCTGTTCCTTTCTCTTGTCTCCCTAAAAAGGCTTTAATCCACCTGTCTATCCCAGTCAATATTAGTTTATTTATATATTCTTTAGTTCATTTTAGGAGATAGAAGAGGACGAGTCTTCATTATTATAGTTTATAATGCTTAAAAATATAAAACTAAAGAAAGACAAAATCATAGAATCATAGAACGGTTTGAGTTGCAAGGGATCTTAAAGATCAGCCCATTCCAATCCCCTGCCATGGGCAGGGACACCTTCCACTAGACCAGGTTACTTCAAGCCCTGGCCTTGAAGACTTCCAGAGCAAGGCAGCCACAGCTTCCCTGGACAATGACTTATCACCCTCACAGTCAAGAATTTCTTCCCAATTTCCCATCTAACCCTGCCCTTGCTCAGACTGAAAACATTCCCCCTTGTCCTGTCACTTCATGCCCTTGTCCAAAGTCCTTCTACAGCTTCAGGCATTTGAAGGGGCTCTAAGACCTCCCCAGAGCCTGCTCTTCTCCAGGCTGAGCACCCCCAGCTCTCCCAGCCTGTCTCTGGAGCAGAGGGGCTCCAGCCCTCAGAGCATCTTTGTGACCTCCTCTGGACCGGCTTCAGCAGTTCCATGTCCTTCCTATGTGGGGGGCCCAGAGCTGGATGCACGTGGGGTCTCACAAGAGCAGAACAGAGGGACAGAATCACCTCCCTCGCCCTGCTGGCATTCAGAACATCCTAGAAAGACAAGAAAGTAACCAAAGGCTCCCTTTTCCTCTCTTTCTGAATACACATCCTACCTTCTTTTACAGCTTAGGAGCACAATGATTCCAAAAATGCAACTGCTGAGACACATTGGTTTGCTTATTTAGAACCTGCAAAGGATCACATGGGGACAACAGGGCTTTATGTAGGTAATTTACACAACTTCTAAAATGCATTGGGAGCCAGTTCTGCTCCTCAAGGCAGCAACTTTGTGCTGTCTTAAGAAGCATGTGTGCCCTTTAGCACACATCAGTATGCAAAAATATGGAGATGAGCCGCTGAGTGAGTTCATCCCAGGAGTTTCTTCTGGCTTCTCCAGTGGCTGCTTCTCTCTGTGCTGCCTGGGAAGCCCGAGGCATTGGTGGTGTGAGGTGCTCCTTGACTGCCTGCCAGTATCCCCTCAGCATTTCTTACTTTTTCTTTCCTGTTATTCCACCCGAGATAAAACTGTGTGAAAGATAACTTAGCCAAAATCTCCCATGGCTTTGCAGTGAAAGGAGAGGAAGTTCACTTATATCATGCTGCTCCATTTAAGTCCTCTAATCTGAACTATGAAGAGGAAATCGAATTAAAGGTTGAGTCAGTCAGAATTATGCATTACATTCACAAAAAATAAAACATCTCTATATTACATTAAAAGTACACTAAAAGAAGGTTAAGTTAGCAAAATCAAACACTTAGAAGCATGGAAATACCATAAAAACCATTGCTACCTTATGCCACTTCAAACTAAGCCTCCCTCTGCATATAAAATATAATACTGTCTTTAACAGCAGCTTTTCATGCCTTTTTCCACAAAATTTCTCCCTTGCTGCTTCACGGTATTAGTCTCCCTTTGCTTTATCTCATGTGCCTTTATATCTTCTTAATTCTTCATTTACTCCTACTTTTCTCTCTTTATTTTTTCCGAGTCCCTGAAACCACTGAAATCTCCTCTCCTAGTGCTGGTCAGTCCTTGTAAGAATTATTTTTTGGTAAGAATCAGTAGAGGTGGAGTTGTTGATGAAGGGCAGGATTCAAACCCTGTGGTGCCCCATGAGGCATTAGCCTGACACTAGGGAAAGTTTGCTTTATGGTTTATCCTGTATTTGAACTTACACAGGAGCATCACCTGGACAGGCACTCACTTAGGTAAAAAAAATCTATTCAGAGCTGGAGAAGTTACAATGCTGCCCAAGTTCCCCACGGGGACATCAGTGCCTGTCATTGGCCTGGGCAAATTAGGGAGAAAAACAGTGAAAAAGATGATACCCAAAATACCCCAAGGAAATGATTTCTCTCTAATGCCTTTCAAGTATCCAACCTTAGGTATCACTCCTAACAACAGAAGGTAAAACATTTTTTAACAGATGTGCAGTTTTGAAATTGACAGTGTCCCTTTAACAACTTCACCAGTTGGAGAGTTTTATGTAGGTGGGCAAATCTGATGCTAAATAGTTAAACCTGCTTTAACTAAGAACTTGTGACTTCCAAAATAAAATCTTTCTGGCAGAAGAAAGTAGCAGCAATTGGGAACAAAGCACAGAGGAATGGGCCATCTCTAATTTATGCAGGTTCAAGCAGGCTCATCTATGTGCTTGATTTTTTATTTGTTTTTTAAATGTGAATAATTTAGTCGAGTTTCTGATAACTGTCTCTGTTGGAACAAAAGGTTTCCACTACTGTTGCACAGCGAGTTCAGCTTCTCATGGGTCAGAGATGTTGGGAAACATCTACTGGGCACAGTCTGGGGCCTCCCGCACTGGGTATCTGCCACGTTCTGCACTGACCGGTGTGTCCTGTGCTGCACCAGCACATCTGTGTGCACCCTGTAAAACCACTGCGGGCTGTTTCTTGGCTTGCAAAAGCTGCTAGATCTGCAAATGCAAATGTATTCACATTAATTAGAATAAATGACCACGTGGTTGCATCGTTAACTAAGTTCCCAAACTCCCAGGGAAGGAAGCTTCTGCACAGTCAAACACTGCAGAATTTGCATCTGAGGGAAGGATTTGAGGTTTCTGTATATTTTACCAACAATTAAGGAACTGAGCTGGCACTTTCCTCACACATTTGCAATTTAAATCTAAAATTTTGGGCCACCCCAACATGTTTTAGTTCCCATCTTGTTGGTCGATTCACAGAGATGGAGGGAGTGACCTTGTGTGTGATGATGGTAGAATTTAGAACAAGAATTAGCTACGTTGCCTCACAGAAGTTGTTTGGCTGGCAAGCATAATTTTTTGGGCAGCCTCTGCCACTGTAGAGCATAAGGTGATATTTGATGTATCTCTGTGTGTAACCAAACAGAGAGGGGAGGGCAGCAAAGGAGCCAGGCCAGCAAAACCGGGTGAGGAAGCCACAGGGCTTGGATTCAACAGTGCCAAATCATCTCCTCCAAAGGAGAGTGCAATTAAAACCTGGCCTGCATTTTTACATATCACCCTGCAGCTGATCAGCCAAGGAAGGCTGGTGGCACAAACAGCAGCACTGCCAGAGACACACTGCTCCTTCTGGGTCAACAACAAACCACTGCCTAAAATTTCAAAATATTTTCAGTAACTATCATAATCCAAAATTAAAACAGGCAATTCCACTCCTCGTGTCAAAAAAAGGGCCCCAATTTCTGCTCATCCTTGTTCTATGTACTTGGGAAGTTACCACTGGCCAGTGGGGAAAGCCAAGAGAATAAACAGCTGCTGAGTGCAGGCAGTTCTACAACAGAAAAATTATCATCCCCAGAAAGGGAGCTGGACAAACCTTAATAAATGGAAATTCTCTAAACCACTCTTTCCTTAGGGGCCAGTGTGCTGAAGGAGGTTTGGTCTGCTGTGCACAGGCTGCCGTGTTCTCCCCTAGCAGGGATGTTCCTGTACACAGCATTAAACCCTTTAAAATTATCTGTTCTTCATACATGTAATAGAGGAACTACATATTTATATCCAACTTTTTCATCTGCTTCACCTCTGTGAGAGTGCTGCATCCAGAGCTCTCATGTCCATACTGTTACTGCTTATTGCATAATTGTTATACTTGCTGCATAATTTAAACCCTTTTGACCGGATTACATAGAAGAATATGTGTTAGGAACAATTTGCACTTGAGAACATCAAAGATAAGTATGATTTCTGTGTTTCAAGATTATTGGTTGCATAGATTTGTGCTTTATCTTGGTAAAGCCCATGAACAGTGTGTGGCAGATCTGAAATACCTAATTAAAAATATGAAACAAATAAATTATATACATTTGAATTGTATGAGCTTCTGCTTGTAATCTATAACATGCCAGTGGTTTTAATGTAGCTGAGATGATATGATTTTTAACCTTCCACTCAGACCAAATTTAATTTCTCTTTCTCAAGCTTTTTTTTCCAATCATGCTGGCTACCAAATCCTCCCTCTTCCTTGGAAGTCTCCTGGACAACAAAAGTCATTACTACACTTTTAACCAACCAGATATGTAGAATTATGACCTTTTGGGAAGGTGTGGCAAAAATTATGCTTCTGGGTAGTAACATGTTGGAATATTGCAAGTGAAGAGACCCTACTGAGTTGTCTGCTATATAACATTTTGGTGAGAAGTGACAGGAGGTATCTGTCTGAAGAAGGGAAATGCTGCTGTTGGTTTAGCTTTGTCCCTATTAGAATAATTTTATACCGGTATCAGGATATGCCTTGGATATATCCCTGTGGGTAGGTATCAAAATGACAATCCTCCCCCAAAGAAGGAAGTCTTGCAGCCCTAATGCTGCCTCACAGGGACAGGGCCTGTGCTGCCCCACGTCCATGCACAAATCCCACTCCAGCCCAGGATGAATCTGCACAGAGCAGCTTGGCAGGAGCAGACTTAAAGTTTTAAAAAACACGATTGCATGACAGTTAATAGAAAACTCAATTATAAGTCACATCACATTAAAAAATATGACAAGAGGAGAAAACAACTCATGAGACAACTATTATCCAAAGATGTTTCCAATTACAAATCGCAGCACAGCTTGAGCACCTGGGCTATTCATCCCGAGAGCTGATTACAACATCATGATATGAGTGATACAATGACTAATACAGTATCAGGACCAGCATCTCCCACTCTATTTTTTCAGTATCATGTAAGTGGAAAGTGTTTAATTAGAAAGCTTTCAGTATTCATTTTCTAACTTAATAGACTTTTCTGGTTGATAACAACCTTATTATGTGTTGGGAATAGATGCTTAGCCAACCCAAAAATATCCTTTTCCCCCTTCTTTTCTTTTAAGAAAAACAAGCAGATATCTTTCCCATCCATTGAAACGCTGTTATTAGATTTGACTCATTTTAATAGAGCTGTGTCAGTTCAATTAGTGTAAGGACAAGAAATGACAAATTATACTCTAGTTTTTGTGAGTGTAATATCATGGGTAAAACAGTGTAGTTCCAGGCTAGAGATGCAATTTTGCTGGTGCTTTATGGTAAATCTGGGTAAATGTGCGAGGCAGTGAATCTATCTCTAAAATTCCATCTTGTATACAGCAATGCTTGACCAAAGTATTAACATTTCATCAGTGAAGCTCTCTCATTGCTATTAAATATGTGTGCTGATTTCTTTCACTTTCAGCAAAGTCCCTACCAGGTACCTCCTGAGTAAGTTACAAGTGTTGCAGTAAATTACTGGAGGATTTTATGCCAAATCTCCTCTTCTTTGTTTGTTTGACACGAGACTTCAATTGCACCACATAGAAATTGAAGCTTCTGGCACTCATCTAACATAAAGCTTTCATTTTTGTTTGAAAAAAACTTGTAGTGAAAGTGATGGGGTTTGCATCTTTTATGTTCCAAAAGCTTTCCTTTGCCTTTCTTAATAGCTACTGGGAAGAAAGAGAATTTAAGTAAAAGGGACTCCTTGTCTTCTTAAGTGTTAATTAATATTTTCCTCAGAGTTTCCATTCAAGATATGGGTTTATTTTCAAAAGTGAAGACCTGAGGCTTGGTTTGGGTTGTTCTTCTAAGTAAAGACAGAGAAAAAAATATTATTTCCCTTGCTTTAGAGGAAAATTTACATAGTGCATTTTTTAGTACTTTAGGAGGGCTTTAGTATTTCAGAGGATTTTTACATAATACCTGAATCAATTTAGTTAGATTTTTTTTTTTTTATGTGGTTCTAGCAAGCTCTGGAATGTGTAACTTCAACTGGAAACCTAATCCCTGCCAAATACCATCACTGAGCATTTAATGTGTAAAATACTTTCAGGTGGCCACACATCAGCTCTGATCCCACAGTCGACACCTAGGAGTAAAATCTTAAATCTTTAAACATGAGAACAGGTTTGAATTTCACCTCTCTTTCATCTGACGATAGTTATCCTCAGATTTTGCACTGAAATGGTAGAAGTGGGAAAAAACCCTAAAGAAACAAATAAGAAGAAACAATTAAAAACCTTTCATTTTGTCAAAGCAACGTAGGGTCTTAAAAGTGTCATGAGCAGATGGGTGCAGGCACACCTTTGATAGTTGGAAGAAGTGGAGCCAGGGAACAAGTGAGGCAGATTGCTTCCTGACACCAGGAATGGGGAAGAATTGCCTTTTAGAGGATGAGATTGTTTTTTAATTAATGACTGCGATGTACTACAGACATTGTTTTGTTGGTTATAACTCCACAGTTTCAAACTTCTTGTTTTTCTTCAAGCAGAGTCATGATTCTGACATTTTTTTTCTAGTCGGGAAGCTAAATCATGCTCAGTTTCACTGGGATCTCAAATTGTTATGGTATTTACACGTGGAATTTTGGCGGTGATTTTCTTAAACAGATACTATTACCTTTTTTTCTTTTTTTTTCCATAGAGTCCTGGAGGAACATGCGTATTGGAGGAGAGTTTTTCATCTGCACTCCTGCATCACCTCCTCCTTCCTCATCCTCATCCTCATCCTCATCCTTTCCTCCCTCTCCAGTTCTGCTTGGCACTGTGAGTTACACCTGCACCTTTGCAACTTCTATTTCAGCACTGTTAGTGCCTAAAACATTGAATTATCCTCATTGTCAGCTACCACTTTTTGTTTTCCAGGGAAGTTTTGTGTGTCAGAAAAAGGACCATTTTGGTCGTGGTTAAAATATTAAACCATAACTTTATGTCTGTAGGATAAAAAACTCCTTGACAAAATCTGAGAGCAGTGAAAGTGAGCACAGTCATTGGGTTTTTGTTGGCATTTCAACTCAAAGGAGCACTTTGCTTATAAGAAATGAAGGACAGTGATGATGAAATGTTCAATGCCTAATGTCCAGTAAAAATAGAATGTATAAGGATATTTCTCAGGGTTTTTTTTTTTCCTGGAACTATTTTAATGTCCTGTTTTCATCATCATTGTAAGGAAGGTAAAAATATAAATAATATCCATCACTTTTTATGTTGCTGTTACCTTGGTGTGAGGAAAACTGGTCTTTGAATGTTTAGAGAGCTGTTTGACCCTTTATTTTCAGTGCAAACTGCCAGTAGGTCAAAGTCCTAATGCTTTTCCTAATAAGCATATATATATATATATATATATTTATATCCTCTGAAGCAGGCAGCAGTAGCTGTAATTAACTGTGGTTTTAGGTGTTTGTTTATTATGTGCAGTGAAGCACTGTGCACACGCAAGGACTGAAACCGTCTTGGTTCTGCTGGTTTGCTTGTCAAGTGCATGCTCTTTATGATCGAGACTTTATATAACTAGATAGATAAGGTTTCTTGAGCTCCAAGTTCACTTTGTATTAATGTGAGAAGATAAAACATTGCAATTTGCATGGCACCGAACAATTTGTATCTCCTTATGACAGCACTTGATAAATGAAGAGACCTCATGAAAACTCTGTGTTGCCGATTCTTGCCTCAGTTGATAATCCCCTTAAACCTCCTTTATGAGCAATGGTTGCAGATGGAAACTGAGCTTTTCAAAAGGGAAAAGAAATAAGAAAGGAAAAGAAAAAAAAAAAAAAGAAAAAAACCGATAAAGGTAGTTTTAAGTTTTGGTGGTGAAGATCTTGAGAAAATTGATCCGAAAGGTTTAACATCAGACGTCAGTTCTGAGAACTCACATTTTTAAGTCACTGTTTTCAGGCTAATGTAATGATCAGGCCTGGCTTAGCATTTTAACAGCTGCATCTTTCCTGACACCCGTGGAATTATTCATAAGGCTGACGTCAGGCTATGCCAAGGTAAGGAACATCAGTGGGATTAGGCCATTATGAGCCAATCTTATGCCTACTGGAAGCATAATTTTGCTATTAGTATGAAAGGTGTACAGACAGGCCTTCTGATTGCATGGAAAACATTCTGGTTTGTATTTATAATTTGGTGTGTGTATGTTCTACTTTGTGTAAATCAGACAGTTTTGTAGTGTCTATCCCTGTGACTGTGACATGTGCCTTTATAAATGAAACATAATATGTTGTTTTGGATGCATAATGGCAGTTTGCATATTGATCTATAAGTTTGAGATTTTTACAAGTCAACATTGACTTTTCTTGTGAATTCTTTTGAATATATTAAAACACATAAATTTGTACAGGAATCCTACTTTTTTCCACATGATTTTTTTTTTTTTTTAAATATCTTTTTGTTTTCTTCTGCATTGCTTCCCATTTTTTCTCTGCTTTTTGCCTACCCTCTGCGTGCAGGCTCACTTTGAAGGCCAGCAGCCCTGACACCAGACCCTGGATGGTTTCGGAGGAGTACCAGGAGACATGTATAAGGCATAAGGTGGCATTACAATAGAGAAAAAACCCGTGATGCATTACTATTGTCTGCATGACCTCCCTCTGAAACAAAGCGCAGCCCCAACTTTGATATGATTATTCCTGAATGTGCCAAAGCAGTACTTTCTGAAATAGCCCCGGTGTCAAAGATGATGAATGGCCAATTCTGTAATGTCAGTCCCAGTGGTAACTCCAGCAGTGACACAGTCCTGGGTTGTCTGGAAACCTCGATGGGGAGAGGGGCTGGGAGGGACTGCGGGAATCGGCTCCTCCTGTCTGCATGGCACGGGATGTGGGAGTTCCTCAGCCTCAGCCCTGCTTCAGTCCAAAGCTGGAGCAAGTAATCCACACAGAGTTACTTTTACCTGGTTTCAGGTGATACATGTATTTGCCAGACTCACCAGAAGGCAAAATAAGTAACCCAAAAAATAACTTTCGTATATATGTATATAAAATAAGCACCAAAATATAACCAGGTTGAACAACGGCCAAAATTCCATTTCTGTTACTTACATCTCTTCATGGTGTTTTTAAAAGATGTCTATGAATATTTTAAATGAAGTTCATTTTTTAAAGAATAAGTTTACATAAAGTTTAAAGTCCTGCAGTCTGAGGGCAGTGTTCAGTGGTTTATCTGGGCTGTAAAGACAAAATTTCCTTATTCAGTGGCAGCTTGCTCTTCTGCCACTGAGCACGTGCTTCTGCAGGGTCCCACCACCAGACCTGCTGCACCCCAGGAGCTAAATCCCACAATATCACCTCTGTGCTGTGGTGGGAATTTCTGACAGAGCGAATTAGTGCAGTGCAGCTCTTTGCCTGTCAAAATGCACCTACCTGCAGTGACTGTGCTGCTGCTCATCAAAGACAGCTCCCATAGGGTTTGAAAAATAAGGTATTCATCTCATGGTGATGAGTCACCTTCGTCTTTTAAATGTGCATGTTGTCATGAAATTTCTTTTTTTTAATCTACTCTGAGCTCCTGTTTACAGGTTTCCATTCCAACAATGCCCCATTTTCCTTCTACTTCACCTAAAAAAGCCTTTGTACTTCCAGAAAAACACATAGGATATGTGAAACGCATGGTGCCTAGCAGGTTTCTTTTTTCAAAAAAACTTACTTTCTCAGTCTTGGCTTGGTATTTACTTTGAAAATTGTTCTCCTTTGTTGTGCTTTAAAAAAAAATCAAGCCCAGTCATAAAAGTCATTCATCTTTATATGCTGAACTCTTCTAGCTTCAGATTTCGTATGAATTGCCACATAAAGCATACAATCAATTAAACTTTAAATGCTTAATACAGATAAGTTTTTGGAAAGTCGTTTTTCTTTCACTAATTAAATCTTCCAAAGCCTCAACTTAAAATATAAACAGAAAGGCATTACATGAGCAATGGAGAACAATTATTATAACAAAGCTTTATCTGGAGTTTAAAAGCTAAAACTTTCCTGTACCTTGGATCTAAATGAAAAGTTATTTCTTTCCTTTTGCTTACATGTCCTGTTTGCAAATCTCAGCCTGAAAAATGCCTGTTCTCTCTGCTGTTCTCCTCCCACTCTTAACCAATGTTTGAGGACCATTTTTAAACTTGTACATTCTGACTTAGAGGTTTTATTTAAAGAGTGAAAGCCTTTCAAGGATTACTTTCTCCACAGCCAGTGGTAAATATCACATTTGAAGCCTGCCAGTCAGATATAAGTTTTAATATAATATTTCAATCTTAAGCCATCATTGTTTCAAAGAACAATGTAATTTATTAGAGTAACAAACCAGGCTATAATGGACTCAAATCAATATAATACAATTAAAGCACATAAAATATGCAGAGCACAGTGGCATTTTGGCTCTTCTAACTACTTTATTCTCGTACCCATATGCAATGCTGTCTCAAAGCATGGGCCCGTGGGGACCATCTCGTGACCCCCTAATTTGAAAGGGATCCTGCAAGCAGAGCACAATGTTTAATGTACGTGCATCAGTGTCCATCTCAGTTCTCCTGGTGCTGAGTATGATGTGCAGCCTCTACAAGAACTCAAAATGCTTAGGAGAGCCATTCTTGGTCATATAAACAGAAGAAGATATCGCTATATTGTTCTTTAGAATAAGTGGATTAAAAGTGGCTTGGTAGATGGGTGGGAGGAGAAATACTAAAAACAAGACAAAACCCTTTGCAAGCAGTACAAAAGCAGTTTTAAGGACTGAAAAATAAGGCTAATTATTTAAAATAATGCATAACACTTCCCACTGTCAAAATCCTTCATAAAGCAAGTGGTTCATGCACAATAGTGAAATATAGAATACCCTTATCTGATTTCAGAAGGCACTTATAGCACCTCATGCTTTTAGGATCTGGTCTGGAAAGGTGCACAGGACCCACGCTTGGTATTAACACACCAACACTGAGGATCAGCCCTTTAATGAGTTTTTCCTCCACCTTTTTTTCTTTAATTCCCTCCCGATCATAAGACTTCTTTCATTTATGCATATTATTCCTGGAGTCTGATAACTGCACTGTGGGATTTTCCAGCATGAATAGCTTTAATTCTGTCAGTTTAGCTTTGTACATATGAGATGCTAAAGCCAAAGATACAATATTCTCTTATAAATCTACTTAAAATATCTGACAGATTTCAACTTTTGGCAACTCTTTAAAGTTTCTGGATATAAAAGAGCCTTCCACTACTTAATTTTGCCACAGATGTTTGTAATCGATGGTTAAGTTCTTCACAAACATATTTCTTTTTCTTTTGATACAAAGCACATTTGAACATTTTAAAAGAAGAAGCTTCTCCCTGAATTTCTTCTGGGAATCAAGATTGGCATATAAATTGTTCATGGCAGCTTCTAGTGGTAATCCAAAGGTTGGAGGGCAGTGTTATATTTAATGACAACCATACAATGGAGGCATTATGGCCATTAAATATGAAGGACCAGAGAGTACACACTACCCAAATAGCTTCTGCAGATTTGAAAAGCAAGAGCTGTTTCTTGAGATGAGTGTCTCTATCCAAGTATTGTGTTCTCACAAGCTTCTAAAGGAAAACATAAATGTCTCTTGAACTGAGCCTTATCTTGAGCTGGCCTAAAGGCTCACTCAATTGGTACAGCACGGCTGAGTCACTCTGCCTGAACTTACAGTCACGAATATGATTTCCCAACATCCCTAATGCCACAACGGAGCAGGGGACAAGGGCCCCAAAGCATTATATATA
>VZTE01005949.1:2304516-2318013 GCA_013397775.1 Eulacestoma nigropectus | reverse complement strand
GGCCCCAAAGCCTTATATATATATATATATTTTTTTTTTTTTTTTACTAAGTTTGAAATGTTTTTTGAAAGTTGTTCTCTTCTGTAAAATAGGTGGTTCTCAGAACTGTTAAGAATGGCTTCACCTTGCCTGGGTTCTGTTTGTGTGCTTGGTCTACTTGCAGCAGAGCTTTGTTATTTAGGTTACTGGAGATAGAACTTTCCAATTTCACCTTTTTCATTAATTTGAGGCAGTGGATGTGGTCTGGCTTTGGTTCAGAGCTGCCTGACAGGTTCAGACAGTGGAAAAATTAGGAAATATTCTGCTGATGAGAAATCTTTAAAACCAAATTAAAAATTGAAAAATCGTGAACTGAAATGAATACCTATCATTTTCCTCGCTGCCTCATACATTAGAGCCTCGCTGTGATAACCCAAACCTGATGGTTCAGGCACTCAAAATAGGCTCTTACCTGAAACCCTGACCCTTTTTTCCCAACAGTGGTGGGGAATTGGTGCTCAGCAGTTTGGAGCCTTTATGCCAGCACAACGTATTTCAGTATTTGCTGCTCTTTTGGGTTTGCTGGAGGGCTTTGAAAAAGACGGGTCTACATTGCATAAAGCCCAGTACCACAATGCTGGGGCCAGAGAAGGGGCTTCAGGAGATCAGATTAAGCTCAGATCTCAATAAGCTCAGACCTAATATGATCCAATGCATCAGTGATCTGACTGACACCCACATAAAGCCACGCTGATGCATCGTTTGGCAGACTCGAAGCCACACACGTGTGGCCCAGCAGCAGCAGGACAAGTGACTCGGCCCTGGATCTGCCCTGCTCTCCATGTTTTTGCAACCACAAATTGCTTCAGAATTTCTGCAGAGCTGAGAGCTTTTGCAGTGTTTATATGCAATTTGTTTATTCATTGGGTTTCTTGTCACACATGTATACAAAGTCTCTTTTACCACAGGCTCAAATATTTGTTCCCTTCCCATGATTGCTTTTGTGGGGTCTCTCATTACTCTGAGACCTCTGGCTGGAGTGCCTTTGCCTTGGATGGAGCTTGCTAAGCCCTCCCTGATGCCTCCCTTTCGTTGCTGAGCTGAATCATGGAGTTTGTGCTTTGCTCTAACTATGTAAGATAAATTTCCATCCCTCAAGTTATTATTTTCATCTATTTTATTCAGTTTTGTGGTTTGTTTTATTTTTGTATGTGCATGGGTCTTGTTTCAGCTTTCCTGATGGAAGGGAGAACAAACATAGGGGCTAGGGAAAGAGAAACTATTTAGGGAGTTTCCAAGCTATTTGAAGGACAAGACCTTTCCCTGAAGTTATACGTTTTTGTAAGTCTTATTTTTCTGGCACTAAGTTTAGGGGTCCATGATTTTTAATCTTCTCACATATTTAATTGCTTATTTGCATCTGTTTATCCTTGTGTTACAGGGTGTAATATACTGCCAAGTACCTTTGCATCTTTCTATATCTTCTCTGCCTTAATCCAAACTGCATCTGACACTCCCAGCGTGGGGAAAATCCCAACTGTTGCCTAGCCAATTATTCATGATCCCATTAACATTACTGGAATTGCTTGATTTCACATTGTACCTTGTTTTGTAAGAAAAAAACAAACAAACAAACAACCAAACGAAGCCCATAAAAATATATTTTACTCTAATAAGTTCACAATTAGAATGCCACTCTGCTTATGCTAGAATGTCAACATCTGATGGCTAAAATGTGAAGATGAATATTTTCCCTAGCTGGAGTCTGGTTGTCAGATGTCTTTTAAAGTAGCAGAGGGTTTTCACACTCTTTATTTTGCTAGGAAAGGTCGATTTTCAGAGCCAGAGTATCGGTGAACCGTGTTGGCTTGCTTTAAGCACTGGTAAGCACAATTTACTTCAGGGTGATGTGACAACAATTGTTCTCACTTCTCTTACTTCGGTAAAATAATGAAAAAAAAATTTCAAGGAAACTTTATAAAATAATTATTTCTATTTGTCTTCTTCTAGTTTGCAATATTGCACGGCATTTCCTCTCTGAGTATGGAACTTCAAAGCTCACTTCTCTTTCCCTGAAGGAAACAAAATGCTGTCAAGGCAGCAGCGTTGAGGGCAATATTGTGGTTTCCTATTGTGCTGCAGCCAGGTAGCACTCAGACTTCATTAAACAGCCTCTCCCAGGTTTCACCTATAACTTTTGGATAATACAGAAACTTGCCTGATCTGTCCCACTACTCATTATTAGACTTGGAGATATGACACGCTTGAAAAGAGATTTTCCTTCTCTCTTTCTCTTTTCCCTATATTGAAATGTCTTGCTGAAAGATGGGATCTGCTGGACTCAGGCCAAAAGCACTTTGAGGCCATATATTTATAATGGTTTTGTTATGAAGAATGGCATCTGGCTAATGGACCCGTGCAACTGCTAGAAAAATATTGATATACATTCAAATCACAGGTCATATACAAGGGAATAAAGCCGTGAAAAATCCTGCAGAGGTTAGTTTGTAGTGTTTAGGCTTTTTCTTGCCATTTGTCTGTTTATTCTGTTTGCTATTTTAAAGTTTGTTTGGTAACAGAGCAGATATGTACTGTATTTTTCTGAGATCTTTTCTGTTCCCTCTTTTGGTACAAGATAAACTTCTTGCAGCTCTGTCATCCAATTCAGGCTTTCGTTGAAATGTTTTAAACCTTTTCACTGAATTCACGTCTTCTGCCAAGGATGCTTCTGTAAAGTACATTTTTCACACTTTTTCCAGCATGGCTCTTCTCAAAGATTGGGTCATTTGTGTCAACTTGTAAACAGTCTTTTGGCTTATGATTCTTTTCTGTTATTATTATAGATTAAAGTGGGTTTGGTAGCACAGCACTGTAATGTTGAAAGATAATTAGAATGTCCCAGTTTCAGGAGCATAGAAATTCTTATGTTAAGCCAGAGCGATGCTCAAAGTAGAGTTTTGACAATAACCCATAGCAGATGCTTCAGAGAAAAACCCTATACAGCACAACAATATAATAGCAAAATGGGAATTCTCTCGTTATACCTATTGGCTGGCAGCTTGAATGCCTTCAAGCACAATACAGGAAATGTTTGAATTCTTATTCTACCGGCACTTGTTCTTATATATATTTGAAAACATGTATTAATCTTTATCCTGCCTTTGCATTACAGTGTGCCAGCTTTTCCTGAGGGGCTCTTAATGTTTTCCCCAAGTTAGAAACAATTCTGAAATACTAAGCAGGCACAAATCTCCTTTGATTGTTCAAGAGATTCTTCCTTCTCTGTGATTAGGAGCTATTACCTGCTTTGGCTTCTTTGCAGAAGGGCTACAGGACATCCTACTATTGTTTTATTTTTTTTGGAAAAGTGTCCTACAACGTAGGCTTGATGTTGTTAGGGATGAAACTTTAATGCTATATTCTAAATTCCCAGTGTGTGCCATGCATCTGTTTGCAAAATCACCTTCTTTATGTACATGAAAGTGCTGTTCATCATTAGTACATAACAAGTGCCACATAACTCATTGCACCTGCCAATAAAAATTGTAACCTGAAGGAAATAATTCAAAATCTCACTGCTTTATCTGCTTTACTAGGGCATGTACTCTGCCTGGGCACATAACTAAAACCCCAATAGTCCGATACAAATGTCCCCAAACACAGATCTTTTTCCTTCAACTGCATTTGTTCCATTTTCCTGATAGATTGCTTTCAGTTCTTTCTAATTTTTTTGTGAGTGGTACTCCAATAAAAAAACAGAAGGAGAATGTTTGGAAAATATTTCAGCAAGTTGTTTTCTGTGCTCATGGTTAGAACATTTGCTGAAGAGCCAGACACACTGATAGATCTCATGTCAAGTATATATATTCCATAAAGTAATATGAAAGGAAAAAAAAATATGCAAGGGCTGACCAAAACAATGTAGTAAGTACAATGTAGAAAAAAAGTTTTCTAGGCATTTGGAGCCATTGCTTCTAATTATTTTTTCTCAAATTGCACCATTCCAGTTGTACTGGACAGTAAGAAACAATATAATCCTGGAAGCAATGGGAAGAAATATGGCCAAGTAGTAGGGATGCATAGTAAGAACATTCTGAGACCAGTGAGAAAATCGAGGCTCCCCAGGAAAACCCAAGAGGTGTAACACAAACTGGTTATTCGAACGTGTGTTGGCCTGGAGTAGGAGCAGAAGAGAAGAGTCTATTCAATGATGTGGCAAAGGGACAATCTGAGTTGTGGGGTTTATTGACAACACCTGCAGTTCTCTGGGTGAGAGAACAGTCACCCTGAGCTCACAAAGTGTGCACCTACATCAGGGACTCCTGGAGAGACAGCAAGACCCAGAAACAGCAAACTTCCCTCACCAGTGTCTCCCAAGAGCCACTTGGAACACAACTGAAATAGAGGCTTCTACCGATTCTATTAAAATCCAGCAGGAGGGAAGCTGGAAATCTACGAGGAAATATATCTACTGAAGGTATGCAAAACAGATAGTTTTGTGGGTAGGCTGGTTGCCAATTCATCCACTCTCACTGGACAGAGAGCAAACAAAAACAGCTATTCGTTATCAGTTTTAGCGCATAGACTTTCTGACCTATGCAGAACAAATGTATTTGGTCTCTGTGCCCTCTGACACATGGATTTTCTGGAGTTATCGAGCCCCTGGACAGGATTTTTCAGGATGCCTCTCTTCCTGCCTGCCTAGAGGGTCCAGGAGCCTCTGAGGAAGTTCTGTGCTTGGAGAGCTTCTACTCCCCTTACAGTTCAAACTGCAGTTAGTGTTGTCCTGACTGTGAGGAGAACAGAATATAACAGAGGAACCTAAAACAAACACATTGATTCCAAAAGAGATCTCCTCTGAAGGACATCTGCTGACTTCTGAAGGGCTCTGCTGAGAGTCCAGAAAATACAACAAAAGCATGAAAAGAGTCCTGTTCCTTCCGACTCTCCAGATGGATTTGGTGCATACCCAATTGTATGCACACAAACTGGAAAAGGTCAGAGATACAAAGAGGAGTTTTCAAGGATGAAGAAAACAATAATTTTAGGCACAAGTGTCCCTTCTGTCACTTGGGAGGTCAGTAGCTTTAGAAAATGAATCTTCATTGAGTTACGCAGGTTTTGTCCCCAGCAGACATTTGTGTCAAATGCAATCAACAAATATTGAAAAGGAATTTGTATCAGTCAACAAGGACCTCAAAGAAGAGCATAGTCCTAGCAGAGAAAAGAGGTTCAGGGGAATGAGAATATCAGTGTATTGTATGTGGAGTGCACATCTCTGTAAATAGCTATTGGAATACTAAAATTGTCTAGTTTTAGAAACATGAAGTCAGTTCAGGTTGTTATTAAATGTGTAGCATGTGAAAGAGAATCTTCAGAGGGAATTACAGCATAATGTCTGAGTTGGGGGTTGAAATTCCATTCATATGGAGATATTCTTGCCTTCAAAACTCTATGAATCTGTCTAACTAATCTAAAATGTGACATCTTCTTGCTCCTGTTCAGATTATGGAAGCACGCTAAAAAAAAGGAATAAAAATGGAAATGCTGTTTTAAATTTCTATATATGTCTTTCACGAGAAAACAAACTATAAATAATAAAAAAATCCCTCACAGTGGTATAAATCTAGGTTTGCTGTGAGACATAGGCTAAAAATTCATTGGTGGGCTTGAAAAGATGACTGAATGATTTCTAAATAGGAAGGACTGTGGTTATACAATTTTCAGAAAGTTTCTGATTCATAATCCTTTCTTTTTGATTCCATTTCTTTTTTTCAAAGCTTTAAGAACACAAGAAAATCTATTGGTAGTTTAATTTTGTAATTGTCATGTCCCCTGACTAATTAGGCATGCAATATAAATGAGTACAACACAAAAGTAAATGTGTGGGAGGCTGATGAGATCATAGTTCTACTGCAGTTAGTTTGTTTAATTCTCAGCGAGTCTGAAGTTTGTGGAGCTGTCAAATAATTCTTGTATCAGGTCAAGGAGAAAAAATAAATACTTGGCATTCATACAGAAGAAACCGTATAAAGGAAGCCTATTCCTGAAACTTTATGCTTCTGTTATCCACCATTTATAATATCCAAGCTGATATTAGAGCTGGATGACTGTTTGTGAATTGGATGCTCATCTTCTAGAGAAGAAATAGATCGTGGCCACTGGCTGTGAGAACTTGCTCTGGTCTCCAGTCTATCGCCAGACAGGAAGGAAACAAAACGACTCTTATGGGTGCTTAGCACTACCACATCCAGCCTCTCTGATGTCCCTGTAGAATAAGCACTGGTGGTCTGGGGTAAGGGATGGAGTCCCTCCCCTGAGCAAGATGGAAATACCCTGAGAAGGAAACTTTGGCCCCGTGTTTCAGTGGTCCGGTGAAGTTCTGCTCTGTCGTTTGCTTTTGTGGCACCTGGTGTAGACCTCAACAATAATCTCAGCCAAATCAATGGAATGATTGTAGAGAAATGTGTCACCCAATGGGAATAATGATTGGCAGAATTTTGCCCTTAGAATTCAGTTAAAGTTATTTACCAGATTGCCGTTGTCAGCATCTTTCTTATGAATGAATTCCAGGAAACAATAGCAATTACATTACATTAAACTGTGATTTTTAGAGCAGTAAAGAGCAGTAGTCATGTGTCCTCCTTTGCACATCTGTAGGAATTGATTCAGTGATTAACATGGGGAGGATGGGATCCAACCAACTGCCCTGCCGTGACTTCTAGAGGTGTGTAATGCTCACCTGTATGCTCAGGAATAATTAGCAAAGTCTTGATAATTTGTGACCTACCTTGTAGAACTGCTTTTCCTTGCCTCAGCTGAATAACCCCTGCCTTTGCACCAAAAGCCTCTCCCAGCTAATTAAACTGGCTTCTTAGGAAGAATGTCCTGGCCATTTGACCACATCTGTTTGATACAACACATGAGTGTAAAACTCGTTTCAGTAAGCCTTGATCAAGGAATCTGGCGGAAATCTTTTAAAATTAATATGTATTTAAAGAAGTGATTAAACACTGAAATTATTCAATGGAAATTCCATATGCCAAATGGTGAGATATAATAGATATCTGATCTGTTAAAAGGAAAAACCTTTTAAACTGATCGATCTTCTGCGCAACAATTTATGTCAGTGCCTTTTAAGATGATCCCGTCTTAAATGGGTGGCTGACAAAGAAATATGTCTGATACAACTGCTAAATGAATAGATTTGCAATGTGCTAAGGCAATGCATTTAAGATGTCTCTCATGCATTTTGAGACAAGGTTAAAAATCCTGGCAGCTCTTAAAAATAGGATTCTTAAGTGGTGTATTTTTGTGCCATAATATTATGGCTCAATAGCATTACAGCAAAACATGGGTTTTCTCATTCTTCTTCTCAAGACTTTGTTTCCCAATGAACTAGGCAAAAAATATTAGATTATGTTTCCAGTGGGAGAGAAAGAAAAAAAAAAGAAGGGCATTTTAAAAAGGGACAGACTGTCTACAGCCGTTTTACAAAGCCTGGAAGCAGTACCTCGTTCCCACTCCTTCATCCAGCCCATCGTGGTCTTGTCCAAATTATCTAGTCCCTGGCTGGCCTCCAGGACTGACTGGTGAAGGTTTTGTTTGCATGATTTTCTTTGGCATTTCATCATCTCTGCATGTAAGGAAGAATTAAAAAATATCTGAGCTTACCTCTCTTTTGTCCTTAAGTTAAAAAAGAGGTGGTATCATCACCAATTTAACAGGGGTATTTTAGTCAATAACGCAGTGTAAAGTTTTGTCTCTAAAATGTATTACAGTGATGCATCCTGTGTCTCCTGCCATGCCTGTCCTGTATTAGTTATTATGCAGAGCAGAGTAAGATGGGAAAACAAAGACAATTTTTCATCCTAATGGTTGCAGACAGTGACTGGTAAAAGGTGGGGAGCCTTGTATTACTTACTCTTCCATATTCAAGTACATATGCTACATTATGTGTAGTATTCAACCAGGAAACATTTGTCCTGAAGAAGAGGGAAGAAAAGCCTTTTGGGAATTCGCTTCCTTGTCTGCTTCCAGAAATAAGCACTGAAGTATGACCCCTTGTTGGGAGAAGTGTTGGGCTCACAGAGGCAGGAATATTTACCTGGAGATGAATCCTATGGAGGGTCTGTGCTTTTCTCCTATAAAACATGAGTCAAGTCATGGCTGTAACTCAAAGCATATCTCTATACATATTGAAAAACCACATGCTGCTCACCAGTACATCTCCATCCGAGTCTGGGTGCACCAGTTTTCAAAATCAGAGAACAGTTGAGATTTAATGTTCACCAGTAAATTTCCACTCTGCTCCCTTTAGGAGAGTGCTTTCCATTCGCAGACGTCTTTATAAGCCTATAAGTCTTTATTTTTAGTGTCACTATATTGCCTCTGAGACCTCATCATAGGGGTGGGCAGCTATCTAAATAAGGTGAACATGCAGGACATAAAGATGATTTTCTAATCTCAAGGTAAGACAGGCAAGAATGTACAAATAAATAAAAAAGAACAGTGAATACGAGGAAGCAATGAGGTAATATTGATTAACACGGTGTGTAGTACATCTCAGAGTGGCCATAGCCAATGAAAAACAGTCACTTCACAAAAAGAGAGGTTTGAGGGACATTCTGGAGGAGGAGTAGTTATTTTTTCTCATGTTTATGGGAAGCTCCTGCAAAGAGGGAGTGATGGTATGGGAGAAAACATCAAAGTGCCAACTTGAAAAATGAATCCTTTAAAAATGGAGTTCAGCGGTATGATCTGGTCAGAGGTGGGAATACAACGTGGCTTTGGAGGAGGAAACAAGAAGTTTATGTTTGACACAGCAGAGAAAGCAGGAGGAGTAATATGAGCAAGACAGGGGATTAAGAACTGTATTCTGCTCAAGACAGGCATGTACTCATAAAGCCAAAGAGAAGAGGGCTGCACAAGCTGAAATTCATGGCGAAAAAAAGTCTGCGTTAATTTCTAGCTGTTTTGGTATTTATAAAACCTAAGCATAGTGGACATGCTGGGTGGAAAATATCTTCAAGATTTTATCAGAAAAGCTGGAAACTGATTAACTGATGGTGTCACCCACAGTGCCCCCAGACAAGAAATCTTCCAACTCAAACGAACAGTGAATCCAGGTTAGGTCATCTGAGGCCAGAAAGTGTTATGAGTTAATAGAAAATTAGAGACAGAATATAATGTGTGGCTAATGTGGTTAATGCCAAAGGAAATCGTCAGCAGCCAAAAGGAGAAGAGCCTGTTGTTCCCCAGGTACTCCCTAATGAATGGAAGTTGCATTTGTCAGCTGCTGAGTGGATTAGCATGTAAAGTGATATTTAAAAGCCCAGTTTTTGCTGTTTACCAGCTTGTCTGTTGTAAGATCCCTGCAGAGGTTACTGCTTTGCCCAACCTAGTCATACTGTCATGGGTAGAGGCATCAACAACAGTCAGAGGGGCTGAACCTGAGGGACGGGGGCTCCTCGCTGTCCCCTGACCAGCTGTGGTCCCCAGGAGTCTGGAGGTGACCTTGGCCCAGCATCGCTGCCCTCAGGCCTCGTCCTCGGCGCTGTCATGTCTTGGCCAAGAATAGCAATGCAGATGGTTTAATTTAAATCCATGGATAGGACAGATGATGCAGCACTTTGAAGTGCTAGAAACACCTTGCCAAGGTTACGAGGACTTACAGGCTGAGGGACAAGTGCCGACAGAGTATGGATCATGCATGAAATTCAGATAACCTGATGGACACAGCTGGGAGTGTGAAGAAGACACTGCTCAGGAGTAAATTAATAGAGAGGTTAAAGATGGCTTCTCTGATTACTAAATATATTGCCAGCATGCTAGAGAAAGACATTATATAAATTGACATAGAAGTTAGACAGTACTGAAGAGTGAAGTAAAGTTAAAAATAAACTAAAAACAATAAAATTTCTCACTTTGTGTTTACAAAATCATATCGAAGGCCACCGATTTCTTCACTTTAAAGAACTCAGCTCATATTAGCCCACTAAAGGCAATGCTTTGTAGTGAGGTTCTGGGAGTGAGACGAAGCAATGCATATTTCCAGTGGTTTAACCTTGATATTTGTCTTGAAAGGAAAATGAAATACATTGTAAACTCAGGAGTATCTGTTTTACATGGAATGGTTTGGGTTGGAAGGGACCTTAAAGACCACCCAGTTCCAACCCCTCAAGTCTGAGTGGAGAGGGAGGGCATCCTTGGTCTGAAATTTTTGGCTTACACTTTATTTTTCAAACACTGCATTACATTAGGCAGATGAAATATGGGGACAAAGTAGTGTCCAGGTTACGTCTTTTACCTTCCACATTTTTGCAAAACCCAAATTCTATTGTAGATTTGTGTTTCCACTAAATATAGGTTTTTCCATCAATAGAAGAATGCCTGATCCCATGCTTAACATATTGTTATACAGGCAGGCTCACTATTCAAGCTAATAGTTGTATTCATGCCAATAAAATTTGATGAAAAGCTACACTTATTTCTACAGGAGTGTTTCCACCTTTCCTTCACGTGGAGATGTTATTTTGGTGTGGCACTGGGCAAGGGAAGATCTCTATCCCCAACCCCACAGCATTCCACCACTGGAACCCATCCTCTGCCACTACCTTTGCAAGCCATAATACAGAGATGTATTACAAAATATGGGAAGCGGATGGTTTCCGGTATTTGGTTTGGAAATTTTAACAGAGGCCAGGCTCCTGAGTAGCCTGTGGGCACATACGTGTGTGGGTGGGTGTGCTCAGGCGTGAGCAGGCACCAGGATGCCACGGGAGGGAGGATAGGACATCCCCCTGTGTCTGTCCCCCTGTTGTGCCGTGGCTCACATCTCAGAACCGCTTCAGCAGGAGCTCTCAGGCTCTGCCTCTCCTCACAGGAGTCAGGCTCAAAAACCCATGTATGAATATTTAAACAAAAGGCATTAGCAAACCTGCCTGGCAAATGTAATAAGAATGTCTTTTTGAAGAAAATACGCGACCAAAATGACAGATAGCCACATTTTTCACCTCTCCCCTTCTAAATGCTCTTAGTGTTAATTTGTGAATTAAGGTTCCTAATGAAAATAGTACTTTATGCAGTAAGGATGGTATTATATTTTCTTAATCTATTTTACAGAAGCCCTTTTGCTGTTCGGGCTGTTCTCATTTAAAAGCTAAGGCTTGTTTTGTATTTCACTGCCTGTCGCCAGCTTGCTGACAAAACTAAAGGCTATGAATTTGTTAGACCCTACTTTATAATATATTCTGTTTACCATCATTTCTTTTTCATTGTGGTGGTGTTATTTTCACTGCTGTACTGAAGGTGCTGTCAAAATTTCCATTATAAATACTGTTTCTGAGAGTTTGGGAGTCTAAGAGTTCTGTATTAAAATCCTTTCTGGCTGAAATTTGGCATGCAAAGAACTGTTTTCTTTACATTCAGTTTAAATTGGCTTAGTCATCTTTTTAAAATAAATTTGCATGTATCAGGAGCCACACATAGTACAGTTTCATATATTTAAATAACAGCAAGATAAACATATATTTACAGAAAATGTTTCTGAATTTCAATTAGTATCAGTCTACAACCACTAAATGATGCAGAAGAAAAAAGCCCTGATAAAATAGACCTATTCCATAAATACGCATTGACAATTTCATGACTCGTAGGTTGCTGCAGCAGATTTATAAGGTAATGAGTAAAGATGCTGTGTTCAGTGTTTGACAGAGATGCGAAGCAAAAGTGTGGAAGTTGTAATGGAGGAATGGATATATCATCCCCCAGCACAAGGCAGGTGTTTGTGTTTGAAGGATCCTATGGAGACAAGCAAGAACAATCTTTCAGTGACCTCTTATTTCATGAGACATTCAAGATGCTTCGTAAGAGTTTCTCTACATTTTAATTTACAGAACCTAATTCGCCCTGTCACTTTTCTGCTTTCACTGACTTCTCGGGGATGGTACACCTGTCTGATGCTTCTCCCTGCTGTAATACCTCGTTACAGGTTCTTTTTGTGGTTTGGTTCATCCAGTCAACTCAAAAATATTATGGTTACCACTTTTCCTCCTCTAAACTTTAATAACCTTACAATGGCAGAAAAAGTAAGTAGCACTCAAAAATGATAGAAGAAATATCTTTTAATTAAAAAGGTGACAAATATTAAAAAAAAAAAAAAGCGTGGGATATGCACCAGACAGCACTCAAAGAATAACAGTTCTACAAAAATGAGAAAACACAGATGTTTCTCATGCTTTGATTTCTGGCACTGTGCAGTTTTCTTAAAACAAAATAAGGATTGAAAAGGGGTAATTTTTTCCCCTGGTTTGTTTTATGCCTCCCCTGCCCCACACTGTGCCCCCAAATGTGGCACTGAGGGCACACTGCCTGCAGAGCAAAGCTCTGCCTTCTTTCACTCTTGGATACCAAACACATCCAGAGAGGATCCATCCGGAACTGTGTTGTGCTAAAACCTTCTGAGAAAAGACTGCGGAAAAGATTCCTGACCATATGTTTGCAGCCTTTGTTTCAAAGCAGGAGAGCAGTTGAAATTCCATGGAATATTGGTTTATGTAGCCTTGGTACCACTCACTGCCACATGAGCGTGGCACCGTGCTGGATGGAGCACTGTGTGTTTCCTCTGAGGAGCACCCTGCGGAAGCTGTGCTCCCCATTGCCTCCCAGAAACCTCCAGAAATCTTCAGAAATGTCTTTCTGAAGCGTTGACAGTTTGAGGTTCTTGTTTTCTTTTTTCTTTCTTTTCCTTTAATAATGATCTCAACTTCTGTAACTGCCTTTGGAGACTAAGAAGTTTCCATGGCTCGGAGCATATGCAATATCTTGTCTGATTAATATCAGCAGATATCTCTGTGCATGTGTGTGAGAGCAATTTTTTTTTTTTTTTTTTTTAAATATGACTCATTAAAGAAAAAATCCCCAGATTAAAGTATGTAAGAGTTATTATGTTTGTTGACAGAGGAAGAGGGGACTATCATGACAATATCTGTGAGGGCTGAGACTACTACCCCTCCTTGTGGTCCATCCCCCTCATATTCCTGTAACCCCCAGAGGTGCCCAGCAGCTACAAAAGTACAGCCCTAAGGAATCCAACAGCACCCAGTGGGGTGGAAGGTCCTGTTTTTTGCTCATGTGCTCACTGAAACAGATCCAGAAATCATGGCAAGACACCGGACTTCGTTTCAATATTCCCAGCTGAAATACCTGCAGGAGCTCCCAGGTCCTTCAGTCAAGTGATAATTCACTGGGTATGAAGAAGAGTAACTAAAATAATCCTTCAAGCAAAAAAAAAAAAAAAAGGCAAAACAGCAAAGGTGCAAAATTGCCCATTTGCCAAGTGTTTGTTTAGTGGAAAACAGTTCTATATAATGACCCAATATTGTAGAGGTGCATTTTGCTTCGTGCATATACACAAATGGCTGTGCTTCAGGGAAATGCACAGTTGAAGCTTAATCTTTCCCCAGAACCATTTTATGAAATGCCTGATAGTGTAATTCATTTTTCCTTATATGTCCT
>VZTE01005949.1:2279686-2304486 GCA_013397775.1 Eulacestoma nigropectus | reverse complement strand
TTTATTTTTCCTTTTAGATCCTAAAAAAAAAAAAAAAAAAAAAAAAAAATAGATGATCATATGCACAGTCAGCAAGGTATGCTGCTGTGGCACCCTTTTTATGGACTAGATAATAATAGAGCATTAGAGAGTCTTTCAAGTTCCTTCTCCTTCAAAAGCCTTTCTATATAAACATATTTAAAAAAAAAAAAAAAGGCAAATTCTTTCACTTTTAGAAACTACATTGTAGTATTGAGTTTTGGTGAAGAACCTGGGAGTATAAATAGAATTGTAGTGTTGCCTTTTGAATAGCAATTTATTTAATCTTTGAAAGGTATTGAATACAGGAATATAAGTAAAGGGGGAAAAAAAAAAGAGAGAAAATGTGCAGATCTGAGAGTAACATTGAGGTGGATAAGTGTGGAGTTGTAGTTATTTCTCAGCAGAACAAGGCAAGCTCGTGGGACTGACACCATGTCAATAGAGCATTTCTGAGTCATTTTTTCATTTTAAAGAAAGGAATGAGAGAACTCCAATAAATACAGCGGGGGCATCTCTAGGAATGGAATTCTGCTGATACGTGGACTTAAATCTAAACATGTTTCCATAACTTTTCTCCTGTAATAGTTAAACCCCTTCCAATTTCCAGCTCCATTTATTAATGAACATTTATTCTGTTTGTTTTACTCTTGTGCCAATATTTTGATTAAGTTCAGCAGCTCTTCCTCGTTCCCGGTGTTAAGCTCCATGCTGTATTCAGGGGGAAGATTGTGTCCCCTCTCAGCCTTCCAGCAGTGGTGAATTGTTCCATTCCCTCACCCGTGGGCATGCTTTGAACAGGAGTACAATGAGCTCGTCCCTTCTTTCCAAACACTCGCTGAAAAGTTGGCTTCCTGCCACTTGTCACTCAAGAAGCAAAGGCAAGAGTGGTTGAAATTGCACAAATGTCTCTATTATTGTTCAGCTTGTTTTGCCTATCCCTCTGGTGACCAGAGCTGAGCAGTAACTCCTGATACAGCTGACAAAAAGCTGCAGTACACAGGAAAAAATTGTCCAAAGTTAACATTCAGGTACACTTGTGCCAACCTTAGCAACCCCGTGGACTATTATAAGAAAAGATTTTCACTATTTCCACTATTAATCATAGCAGAATGGTACCCAAAGACTAATCCGATTTTTATTGCCTGTAGTTTCTCGTAGGAGGCCAAGATTTCCATTTGGATGTTCCTACAGGGAAATATCTGAGTGATGTCCAGCCGTTCTAGAGGAGCCAGTGGAGGGTGCAGAGGGTATCATTTTCTCTTACTACAGGACAGACATCAATAACTCTGTCCCTCTCTCCAGCTTGCTCTTTCCTTCATGGAGGTTGTACTGCTCACCCCCACAAAGGCACAGGGCAGTGGGTTCAGTGCCAGTGAGCTTAATGTGGTGCAGTAAAGTCAGGGCAAAGCAAATAATCAATTTTGGATGAATGACACAAACCCCTCCAAGAAAAATAAACCCCAGGCTTCACTTGCACTCTCCTCATCTCCATCAATTATATATACAGCATGTTTAATATTAACTGCTGCTGTGAAACTACACTTCTCTTTCTTTATGGATCATAGAATCCTAGAATGGCCTGGGTTAGAAGGGACCTTAAAGATCATCTCATTCCAGCCCGCTTGCCATGGGCAGGGACACCTTCCACTAGACCAGGTTGTTCAGAACCCCATCCTGTCTGACCTTGAAAACAAGGACAAAAAAATTAACGTAAACCAACTTATGCTCTCCACATCGCAAAGAGGTGCAGACCAAAATTGTTCTCCTGTGTACAGACACTGTGCATCTTTAGTGAATCAAAAATCAAGGATCCAGATCTTTCAGATGGAAGTTTGAAGTTCATATGCAAAAGGAACATTTCCTATGTTCCACTGCCCTTGCCTGTTAGAGGGAACTTTGATAGCGCCAAACCTGGATTCAAAGCTTGAGTTTGCATCCAGGCTTTTTGGCTTAAGACCATCTTTTAAAAGTAAAAACGAAGCAACCAAAAAATATACAACCACTGTTCCTGCCACCTGAGTTACAGCAGGAGAGAATCCTTCCCTAATGACCCTGACCCAGAATAAGTGCGAGCCTGCTTAAAACACTGCTTTCCCATTTAGGAAAATTTATGGCACCCTAAGTACTGAACATTTGGTCACAGCACTTTCACTGCAGGTTGGCCTAATGAGTCTGTAATCATCATCTTTTTGTTGAGGGTTTTCATCCCGTCAGGGTTGGTCTGACATTCACCAAGGTGCTCACATTTGTTAGGGGAAGGAACCCCCATAGCAAAGAGGTGCTGGAAGCAGCAATTTGGGAATGCTGGCAGGAGAGTGGGAGAAGGGATGCAGCTGGGGCTCAGCACAGCATTGAGACCCTCTGGAAGGGACAGGTGGGCTGTGGGAAGTGCCCTTATGCCACTACCACTCATATTGCTCGCACTGTCCTGTGAAACCGGGTCTAACGTCTAATTTCAAAAAATACTGAAATTTAGTGAAAAATATATTCCATTTAAAGTGCACGTAGATATGCAACTCAGCAGGAAAAGGGATATTTAAACTGTGATGTTCAAAGATGGTATGGGTGTCTCATTTGCTTTCTCACAGTCCTGACTCCCCTGCACTGCTGAAAATATATTCCAAATATTTGGGAAACAGCACAGAGTTGTTGAAAGCACATTTTGTAGAAAGGTGACCTCAAAAGTGAACCATTGCCACAGGCAAAATCATGTTACTGGGAACTCCTCAGAGGTAGGAGTTGAATTCTTCCCTTCCTTGGTCTGGTTTTGCACCAAAGCATCTCTGTGTTTCCTACAGAGTTGTGATTTAGTCCAGTGCAGGACGGCAGAGACAACATCCCTTGAAAAGAAGGATGTCTATAAAATAGGAAACCAGTGTCCCTCCCCTCATTCACTGGGTGCCTTTTCCAGTGGGGGGCAGAAAGCACAGACAGGGAAGGGAGCACTCCTGTCCTGCCCTGGAAAAGCTGCAACATGCTTGTCAAATAGGGAGGAAAGATGCCACTGACATCCCTTCTCCCACTAATATTTAAAGACAATTGTCTTCAATCTGAACTGCAATTCACTCTAGTCCACAATGGCGGAGGATATTACAGCATTAAAATGTTCATTGAGAAGAGTGCTGTAAGAGACAGGTTTTTATTTGGTTGTTGTTTTTTTTTTTTAAATCTAAGTTTAGTGTCTTTAAAACATTTTCTTATTGAATATCTTTTACCCACATGCCTTTCCATTACACAACAGTAATGCTCACTAAGATGTCATGATATTATTTTTATGCTGTAAAGTCAACACAAATCTAAGTGCTTTTTATGAAATTTGTTCAGCACGAGATCCTCAGAGAAAGCAAAGTAAATTTGTTAAATGTTTCATGTCACCAAATGTGATTCCTCTTCCCCTCCAAAAAACCCATTCCTGTCAAGAAAATATCACCCAGCTGTCAACAGATGTCACATTTCATGTTGGAAAGGAAGAATGTGACCTGCAAAAAAATTTATCCAAATTCACATCAACTTGAAGGAAGTAGAAGAAAAAGAAAAAAAAGTCTGTTTCAAATAATTTCCATAAATTTAGGAGGGTGGCCAGGTTCTGAATTCAGAGAGCACAGGACACAGGACATCAGCTCTCTGTGGGTCCTTCAGCTGAAGGAGCATGGTGTGAACATCCTCCCCCTTGGGCAGCCCTGGAATATCACCTAGCAGCATCCAAAGGCTGCACAGTGATTGGAATCACAGAATTATTTAGGCTGGAAAAAACCTCTGAGATCATCAAGTCCAACCATTAACCCTGCCAAGCCCACCACTGAACCATGTCCTCAAGTGCCACGTCAACACGTCTTTAAAATTTTGGATTTTCTTCTGACTGTCAGAGTAAAACTCAAGATCTACAGGATCAGAAATTAGAAATTTGGAGGATAAACTGGAGCTTTAGGCAACCAGCTTTAAAGGCATCTGAGAAGTTGCTGAGGATCAGCTCCTGTGCTAACATGTGGAGAGAGAACTGAGGGCTGAGCAAGCCACCCTGAGAGAAAGGAGATGCCTCAGAGAGTGCCAGACCCTTAATTGGGATATACAACACCCCTGTGATGGAGATGTTATTACTCCCATTTTTACAGATGGAGAAATATTTTAGGTGTGACTTTTTTCATTTGCTCACAGCATTAATTTCAAGGAGAAGAAAAGCGGAATGAACTGCTGTGGCTGCCCTGCTAGAACAGAAAACAAAGAAATACCTCTGTGACAACAACTTGCCAGGAGAACACAGCACTTCTGTTGCCCATTTCTGGGTTTCAGCTTCAGAGGTGACTTCCTCAATGGCATCAATATATCCTGGGAGCCCCAGTGGTGAAGGGAAGGAAGGAAGTCGGCATATTAGGAATTTACAGCTTCTTCTTTCCATTTATGTCCTGTAATATCCTCCCCCAGTCTGGTCTGTGTCCCCAGTGGTTTACCTTTTAGGGTCACCTGTCATATAATGTTGAAGGATTTGAAAAAAAAAGAAAAAAAAAAAAAAATTAATCCAGAGCCTATGTGAAGAATAATCCAGCAGGTATACTGGGCTGATGGAAGCTGAAAATTAGGTTAATCCCCTTCCTACAAAAATACAGGGCTTGGATTAGTTGTTAATAAACAACAGAGCTGACAGTTAGTTATGACTTTGTGGGACCACTCCATATAATAGGCACAGTGGTGTTGGACATTGACGCAGCAGTGTCCTGGCCTCCTGCCAGGGCCAGAACAGACTTCAATATTAAAATGTGAACTCAAATTGTACGATGAGATTTGGGTCCAAAACCATTCCAACTAGGCTTTCACTTTTCATAGACTTTCCATCCCATTTCACTGGATCTCCACCCACAAAAGCCTCAAAGGGAGGCAACCACATCAGCTACCGGCTGCCTCATAGATTCTGCAGAAAAAGAAATCTAGTGCTTTTCTACACCTCATCAATTTTCCTTTATTTTACATATTTGTTTATTCTTTTCATCAAAATTGCTTCCTGGTCCTTCCAGTCTTTCTGAGGAGAAGCTTTTTTCCACAATTCTTCTTTGTTATTCAAGATCATACTAGAAAATTCAGCGTTTATCTCTGTTCATTAGTCCATTTTTTCTCTTTCCCGATATCAGATAGACAGATGCTGTGACTGTCAATACATGATGGTGTTTTCAATCTTTGCTTTTTTTTCCTCTTCGATACAATTATCCGTGTCAACTTCTTTCTGTTTCAAAAGTTTGGCTGCAGGATTGCCACGTTTACCACATTTATGACCTAACAGGGGGTGGAGCAAAATATTTCTGGATAGCCAGGGAGCTACTGTATGATCGATCACTCTGTGTCCTCTTCCTCGAAGCCTAATTGCATCCTCCCAGCAAAATCCTCCTTCCTCATTGATTACCTCTCTTGCTTTGTTTCTTACTGATTCATTTCTCCCGTTCCCACCTTTAATTAACAGGGCTTACTCTTCTTTTCCAGACATTCAGAAACTCCTCGGCCAGCAATGAGACGAGTACAACACGTCCCTGGTCACATGAAGAGATCACAGCTCTGCTGATATAAACTCTTGCAACTGAACTCTTTTAGCTTTCTATTACCCTTCTGTGTGTGTGTGTATGTATTTTTACAGCACTTCTAGAGAAAGCCCTCTATCTTTTCAAACCAACAACAGGTCAATGAAATTCTTTTACATTCTGCAGCTGCAATCTTCCTATCTCTCATGGAGTGGCAATCATTTGCTCTGATGATTGACTCTTTTTCTTCAGTTTGTCAGAAAAAAATATACCAAAAGCTTTGCCCTTTTTCTTTTGTTTTGGTTCTTGGCAGTGGGATGGTGGCAACTGATGTGCTGTGTCTGGGTGCATTTACTGACACAGGAGCTTGTTGGAGTGCAAATATGCTGTAGAGAGAATGATACTACCAGCTCTCATGGAAAATATAAATGTTACCGTAGAAATAGCATGGGAAAAAAATAAATCTAATTAAAGACTTTTATCTGACAAGAGTTTTGATTGTACTCAGCTAAACCTGAAATCAAGTACTTGTGTTCGACACTGACTTAAATCTTCCTGAGTGCATGCATAAACCTATTGACTTTGAGCCAGTATTTCTTTTCATATTGGTATGTGAGTCTGGAAAAATCAAGGCTGGATAAGTTGACTTCAAGGTTAGATGACTTGACTCTGTTATTTAGGCACCTTGGGGATGTCAAAAAAAAGTTGAAAGGTTTCTTTAAAGTAAAATATCCTTTCTTTTGGGTGTGTGGAAGAAGGTCATGGTGCTCTCTATCACACAAAGCCAAGAGAAGCAGAGTTGGAGACAGATGATACCTGCAGAAGTTGTTTTTGCTGTATTTCTGAATAGAGCTCAGCTCTTACTTTGCTGGTTTAGAAGCTCCTTCCTTAAATGCCTGAGAACGACACTGGACTTGATGAAATTCACAGCTGTGCAGACAGCAAACATGAGAAGTACTTGCCTTGTATTTAAGACCTACTTGAAATTACAGGAGTAGAAATAAACCTTCTTACAGTGCTGGTAACAGCATTGCCTATCTAGATTGTCAGCTGGTACAAAACCCATATGTCTTATGCTTTTTGCCCCAGAGATTATATGATCTCCCAGGTTCAATGTAATTTGCAGGAATTTATGCCAAATTATTCACCAGCCTGAAGATAATCTGAAAGCAGATTTAGGTACCCCATTCTAATTTGTCATAAAAGCAGTGCTGTTGGCGTGGCTACTAATATTTGGATAATAATTAGGTGCATTTTTTTTTCTGACTACATTGGCATTGAAATTCTGTATCTTCATTAGCAACCTTATCCCTGCAGGGCTGCCAAGCCTGTGAGAGAAAAGCCAAACAAGGTAAATAAGGATGGCAGATCCATCTTAAAATTTGAGAAGGAACAGGAGGGGCAGTTCAGCAGACTCGGAAGTGAGTAGTCACAACAAAGAGCTTGTGGAGTTTGCAGTGTGTGCACGATGCACGGGCAGACAGCTGGGTTAGACTGCATTTGTTTCCAAGCTCAAGCATAATTTCCCAGTGCAACCACATTGTGCAGATCATTGAGCAAAAACTGCAGAGCATTATTTCATCTCTAACTTTGCAAGCTCTTGCTGGGCTAATTAACTACACCAGAGGCAAACTCTTTGGACAGTTCCTACCCAACAAATACGTCAGCGTGTTCAGGTGCACCGTTCCTAGGGTTGCTTATATGATGCAGAATTTGACAATTTTTTTGGTCTTGTGTGAAAAATCTCCTGGGAGAACAGCTGCCACAATCATGATCCCACAATCACCATCCCACAGTTACCATCCCATTAACTCCCAACAAGATCAAACCCATAGCTTCAAATACGTCCTTGTTGCTCAGGTGATATCATCAAAGCAAAAAACAAATAAAACATTCCTGGCCTTATTTCATCCAAATGTTTTCCAGTGGTACCTTTGCTGGCTGGTCATGGTGTGTCACATCATCTGCCTGCACTTTTTGTCCTCTGGGCAATGCTTTCTGCCTTGATGTTTCAGAAACGTGGGTACAACATACCTTATTGTACCACACTGAGAATGGCAAGAGCTTTGAGCTTTGTCCCTCACTGTGCCTTCAGATCTGAAACAGCACCCAGATGTCCCTTGTGCACAGTCTGAAAGGAAACGGTCTATTTCATGATGTGCAAACGCTCACTAAGAAGCAAAACAGAAAAGCAAAAACTGAGCTCAGTCTCCCAGTGTAGCGGTTAGAGGAAGCCTGAGAAGCAAAAATGCCTTTGCTGATTTCAGAAAACAGCCTTCAGTTGATAAAGATCTTGCCAATATGGATCTTTCTTTTCAACTTGGAAAAGTCAGGCAGGCAAAATCCTTTCTTGTAGATAAACCTTCCTCTTTATCTGCTTTGTGAGACAATGAGTACATACACTGT
Organism: Eulacestoma nigropectus; assembly: GCA_013397775.1. Classification (NCBI taxonomy): domain Eukaryota; kingdom Metazoa; phylum Chordata; class Aves; order Passeriformes; genus Eulacestoma; species Eulacestoma nigropectus. The sequence continues at coordinate 2,296,555 of VZTE01005949.1, read as the reverse complement.
CTATGATTTGACAGCTTTACAGGTGTAAGGTTCTCAATATTGCTGTGCGCTGCCAATCCTTTCATAATCTGGCACTGTGGACTCCCAAATGTCATCCATGACAACAGTCCCTACAGCTGATCTACCAACACCAAATTAACTGTGCAATATCGGCAATCAGAAGTGATGCACTTTAATTAAAGGTCCGGTAATGATTGTTGGTTGGTGACTGGCCACGGGCTTCTCCAAGGCTTGGCCAGGTGGGTGGATTGTCCACAAAAACAACCGGGCAACCTTCTGCTGAGCTCTTCCCCTGCTCCATGTGCCGCTGCCATTGGCACAGCTGCGCTTCCCCACACGCCGCCATCAGCTCTGCTTCGCCACTGCAATCCAAATATTTCCTTTCTACAGGATAGGGAGCTGCTGTAAACCACCGGTTCCAGGTGCTGAGCGCAGCGTGCACGAGGTGTTTGGCAGGGGAGGCTGATGATCTGAAATTTTCAGTCAGTGAGCATAGCAATACATGGGTACTTCCGACTAAAGACATTTTAATTACAAAAGTTGAGATAATAGGCAGCCTGGCACTATCAGGCCATGGAAAAAACCCACAGCCAACTTACAGGGCAACCAAAGTTCCCACAGTGTTGCACATCTGATATCAATTCTGTCTTCTCTTTCTTATCGCTATCTTCCCCCTGCTGAAGAAAAAGGAGGAAAAGGAGTGCAGAGTTTTTACAATTCTGCCTCTTTGTGCCTCTGTGTATGACAGGAAATGGATTCTAAAAAGCTGCCAATAAAACTGTAAAAATGACATTCAGAAGTACTTCTGAAAAATTCTGATTACACTTTACATCTGGTGAAAAGACATGAAGGCTTCACTGATATCAGAACAATCCATCAGCTTTCACTCTGCATAATTATTCCTTGCCAAAGTGGTGCTCAGGGAAGAGGCTGGAAAATGCCCTTAAGTTCTCATGACCCCCAGCTGTGGCAAGTGTTACTGTCTGTGCTAAAATTACCAGCGACTATTTGCATGAAATCCCAGTTACAATTAGATTAATTGCAAGAACTAATGGACTTAATTAAGGAAAAGAACATATATTTGTTTTTAAATGAGATTTTTAGATTACACTTCCTCCTACTCTTCCAATGTGCTGTTTGCTAAAGATGAAGTCAGGCACCACCAGCAAATTTTTAGTTTGCAGCTCTTGTAACATTCACATCCATATTCCACTTCACCATTATTTGTTAGGATGCATTGTCAGAGAGGGAAAATTAGATCTTTCCAGAAACTGCATATTCAGAATGAGGTAATTGCTCACCTGGTTACCATCAGCTCATATTCTGGACATGTCAGTGGCTGCTGAAGCGTGAAACCTGTATCTTCCATATCTGCTCCAGGAAGAGACAGAAACTCTGCAAGAACAAGAAGTTAGTGCTCCATGCTCATTGTCAGAGGCTGGTTTGGGTCATGCACCAGCTCCTTCTGCTTTTGCTCCCCACTGGAAGGGTGTAAATCAGCTCAAATCCAAGTGCAGGGTTATGAGGTGCATCTCAGCTCAGCACAGAGGCAAGAACAGTTCCCATCCCCGGGGTGGGAGCAGAGCCTGGTGGCATCTCAGTGCCACCTGCTTAGACATGCATGGCTATTGTATATGGAATGCACCTGAATGCAAGGATGATCATTGGAAATTTCAGGTCAGTCAACTGAACTACAGGAGGGACTTTTGGTTTTTGATAACATTCTTCAGTGTTGTCAGAGCATCATGGTCTTCATTTTGTGTTCTAGAAGTCTTGATTTCATCTTGGTGTGATCAGGAGACATTTAATGCATCATCCCACTGAGGGGCCCATTCCACTGTGTAGATGCTCCTTTCCTCTGCTCTGACTGGGGAGCTTCTGCTAAGAAGGAAAACTCCCTGCAGCTGTGATTTTGGAACCTTCTTTTGAGAGGTGGTGAGAACTAAGTTTCCTTTCAGAGTAGAGTTTCCATGTTCAACCTGCATTCGCTCACATATATTTTATACACACACACACATATAAGTGTTTATACACATTTAAGTGTAGCTACAGCGCTTGGCTCCCCTCACTGACCATCAGCTGATATTGAGCACAGTTACACTGCTCAAAGATCAAAGATAGATCATTATATCATCCTTTCTCAAACAGATAAAAACACCAAACCCTTAGCACGTTAATCCTACGCATTTCCTTATTTAAATATGCAACCTTACAAGTATACTTAAAATCCTGTATCAGTGTTTATTTGCTGTGAGGAAATGGTGCTTTGTGTAGAGGCTCCTGCCCGTGAACCATCACGTCCCAGGCTCTGGCACTCCCCACAGTGTTCTCTGAACTCCACAAGTGTGTCCATGCCCTGTTGGAAACACAGACTTGCACACGGATTATCTGAAAGCCCTTTAGAAGCACAGCACATTGTATAAGAAAGCACACATTCCACAAGCCATAGATCTTTCTCCATTTTATAATTTCCCCTTTATTTATTCCTATCTGGTTATTTTGGCCATGAACCTGTTGCCATTAAGTACTCAGAAAGAAAAGGGTATTTTGCCCTTACCTCAGGAGTTTTTCCTTTCCAAGACATCTCAGATGCTTTTGTAGGGATTTCCAGCATCAGGAGTAGTATCCATTCACATTGTCTTATCATTATTATTCTTTTTTTTTTTTTTTTTTTTTTTTCTTGGGGGTGACAGAACATTTTTTAAANNNTTTTTTTTTTTTTTTTTTTTTTTTTACTGAGGGAGTACAGACAGCTATTTACAAATGCCACACCTACACTTTGTGCAATGTATAGAACAGGGAAGGGAGCCATGCGATTTAGACCAAACTACAATGTTTTTGATGATTCTAAATCTGCACAGTTGCTGAAACTGTTGCTATGTTACATGAAGACATTTTGTGGCACCAGAAATTATTGAAGAGATTGAAGAGCTATGCCAGATGAAACACAGTGTGTTGCAATTCTAGTGCATCCTCTTCTGGCTTTGCAAAATTTGAAAAGGTTACTACAGAAGTTTCCTTCAAAGTAGAGAGAAATCTCTTGCTTGGAGCTTAATTGTGAGAAATGTAAGTGCCAGGATAGTCTCTGAGTGTTATTTTTCAGTTGTTTGTTTGTGTTTGGTGGGGTTTTTTTTAACCCTCAAATACTTTTCTTTCAAGTGCTTCTCCTTAAGAGCCACGTTAGCACAATTTATTGTATATGTAAGAGTGCTGTAAAGAGTGATTTCCCTATAGATTCATCAGAGTGGGCTCCAATGAGCCTGTCAAAAATCCATTGTATAATAGCTTTCATGTTTTCAGTGAGACTGAATCTTTCCTGGTATAACAGATTATTCATCAAACAATTTTAGTAACAATTTGGATTAGGCTGTTATTTGTGACCCACACTAAGTAAAGAGTAGCACACAACACATGATTTGAAAACAGTTTGGAAATCAGAATGAAAAATGGGAAAACCACAGTTCCTGCTTCATCCTGTTTGGAGGTACGTGTGCATGAGGTCATGTCACCTCACTGTTGTGGGTGCCTGGGCTTGGATAAAAGTTCTGAACACTTACCTTGAGCCTTCTGCCCTCATCCTGCCTTCCCTTCCTCATCCTCCTCGCTCTGCTCTCTCCTTCTTTCCCCTGCCTCACTCTTCCTACCTAAGCACAGTCTCCTGAAGGTAAGGGCTTAAGTAAGAGCTGTAACAGTGACTAGCAGAAAGTGTTCAGCAATTAAAAGGAGAAGGATAGACATCACAGGACCTGATTTAAAGCTGCTATCACAGGATTAATAATTTGGTGCTATGCCAGTCACCAAATGCTCCAGGCACCAGACACTTTAAGCTTCTCCCCGTTTGCCTGTAAGATTTCTGCACTCCCCTGCAGGAAATTGGCCTCAGGTAAATACAGCAGGGGGTTAAAATGCTAAACCCAAGGAAAATCTGTTTTTGCCAAATTCCCAAGAGAAATTTGAAACCATCTTACAGCGCATTTCAATTTTCATATGAATTTCCAGTGATACCATGAAGGGATGAAATTTGAACAATGCAGATTGTCAAATAATTGGGATGGATCTACACAAAATGTTCTCATCTCCAGAAGATATCCATAAATTATGAATCTTGATTTAGAAGGAACATGTGAGTGTCCCAGCAGTACTGATGAAAGCCTGTGAGCCTCATACTGATGCCAGTAAGTTTTGGAGGTGCCCGAGAAACCAGAGGATTTGCCCATGGGTTTGTGGCCTTGAGAGAATGGCATGGGACCAAACAGAACAACCCCACAGTGGGCTCTTGTAAGGGGCTACAGGAGAGCTGGAGAGAGACTTTGGACAAGGGCCTGGAGTGACAGGGCAACGGGGATTGGATTCACACTGAAGCTGGGCTGGGTTAGATTGGGTATCATGAAGAAATTCTTCCCTGTGAGGATGGGGAGGGAGGTGTCCAGGGCCAGGCTGGACAGGGCTTGGAGCAGCCTGGGATAGTGGAAGGTGTCCCTGTCCCTGGGAGGGAGGTGGGATTAGATGAGTCTTAAAGCCACAGCCAACTCAAACCATTCCATGATTCTATGAATTATAAGCAAGGAAAAAAACCTTTTCTCCTCTCTTGCCGTCACCACTGATTGACCGTTTCCAAATACAGAGTAAGCTTCTGGTTTTTTTATCTTTTTTTTTTGTGCAGCTGCATAGGAACATAAAGAATTCAATTCATTTTCCTGTGTTAGCAGTAATAAAGGCTTTTCCCCTCACAGAAAGCAAACATCTGCAATTCACAGGCAACAGAGATGGGGTAAGAAGAGTGATATTGGCCCATATAGATTCCTATATTACCACTCCATGCAGAAAGTGCAAAACAAAAGTTGCATATATGTATTAAAAAACCCTTTGTGGGCCAGAAATTTTGATTTTGATGTACTTTAGATTTACAGTGCTTCTTGTAAGTTTTGTTTGTTGTGTTGTATTTCTTAATGATCGACTTGCTGCAGTAAATAATTCAGGAGATCATCCTGTACTCTATCGTTCTTCGGGCATATGGATTTTTTTTTCCTCTTCAAAGCTCGAGTTTCTACTGTATGTTGAAATTTCAAAGCTCTCTGTGGAACTGAATACAGGTTTTGTAATTATAACAATTTCTAGCCTAGTACCTGTACATCTGCTGTACCCTTTGGGGAATAGAGCACAACAAAATGTATCAATTCCCTCTGGAGAAAATGTGACAGCATTTCTATTTTCTCGTTTTCCAGACAACCTGGGCTTATTGTTTTTAGAACATTATGGATTGTTATTAAGCAATAGTGGATTGTTGTGGAAACACAGGCAGACAAGATGCACAGCATCGCCCTTCTGAAGGAAACCAACCACACGAGCACAGCTCCTCCTCCTGCAGCGCTGCAGCTGCATTCCCATGGTCTGTAACAGGCACAGATATAAGGACTTCACAGCTCAGTCTTTTATAGAAAGATAGCTGGAGGTCTCCAGCAAAAATCTGCTATTAACAGCTTTTGGTCACACAGAAACATCTTTCAAGGGAAACTGTTTAAAGGTGTTCTAGTCTGATAAATGTAACAAATACTGCAAATTTCCACTTCTTTGTTTTTTTTTTTTTTTGTTTTTTTGTTTTTTTTTTTTCCCCTGAAATAAACCTTCCCCTATGCAGGCACATATGCATAGGCAATATAAACCATTATGTGCAATTGAAGTTTGGGAAATATTTTTTATCACACTGTTCTGTATCACTCTGCTGCATACATATTATTTCATGTAAAAGGAAAGGCTGCTCTGAGCTATCAAAAAAATATTATGCTCTAAAATGAAAATACTATTTTTTTTGCGGGACAACTTTATTGCTATTTTCTGAAAGTATCACACAATGACAATGATCTGATTGATTTTTACCTGTAGAGCTCCTATTAAATACAAAAATTAGGACACCTAGGAAGATGTTAAATTTGTAGGGAAAACCCAGCTTTAGTAAAGTTAATGGCAAAAATCCCATTTCACGTTGGTGCTTTCTCACATCACCTTTGAAGACTGGTTACCCTTCTGCCTCCATTATCGTTTTAATTATGCTGCTACTTTTTTTAATTATACTCACACACTGAGTTAAGTCTCTTGTGCTGCTTCTGCAAATTCCCCCCATTCAGGATTTGAAAGCTGGAGAGGAACACCTGATTAAAAAAGGATATCTGAGTGTTGCCTTCACTGATCTCACTCTGGTTTCTTGAACATTTCAGCGTGAGGGTGCAGTGGGAGCATCAGCTTTTACTGTAATTCATGCTGTGCTGTTCCTTAAGCAAGAGCAGGAAGAACATGGGCACCACACCAGCCCCCCTCCCCTGTTACTCCTGGGCCAAACCTGCTCTCTTCGACCCAAGACAGCCCAAGATAAGACCAGATCAAACTGGATACATTTGTGATATTGGGTGGGGGCGGAATTAAGTGCGGTTTCTTTTTTTTTCAATTGTGTATTATTATTGCAGACTAAGTGAGCAGGTCACCAAGCTGGTGAATTATATACAGGTAAGGGGGGTGACCAGCAAAATAGGGAGCACCAGCCTCACCACTGACAGGAGCACACTCCAAATCTAAAAATCAAATCTAAATTTGGGGCAGAATACACGTAAATTATTATTATTGCTATTTTAGATCGACTCCCAATGTTGCAGATGTTTCTTTAAGATGATTGTGTGATGTTTAATTTACATAAAAATGAGTGCACAGCCGAAAGTTAGAAGGACAAATGTCAATCTAATCCTTATAATCATTACCAAGAACTGTTGATAATTTTCACCACAACACCAGACCCTTCACAGCTGCTAGCCCTCTCCAGGAGCTCCTCTGTCCGTCTTTGACCAAATAGTCGGAGTTTTTCAGCCCTGCCTCAGGCTCAGAACTCACCCACGTGGAGGAGGAAGAAGAGCAGCTGTGGTCACATCCAGCTGTGCCACCACTCTTTCAAGGTCCTGTTCCTCCCTTGCTGCCAAGGCCCCTGGTCCAACCTCAGACTTTCTCTGTTCTTTAGGCATCATATTTTTTCCCGAAAACCAGGGAATTGGCCTGAGCTGTTCCTGAGCAAGATGCAGCTTGGATGGTGAATTGAATGACAGAGTCATAAAGAAACAAGGAGATAAGGATAACTAAAAGCTAAGAGGTGTCAAGGACAGCTTTTTAAAGCTCTCCTCGGCTGTAGCTGGTATGACTGTAAACTTGTATGACCTAATTCACTCCACTTGGGTTTAAACGACTGTTGAAGAGTGGTTTAAACTGCTCTGCTCACCTTTGCACTGAGCTGGACTCACATCCCTTACCCAGTCAATCGCTGCACTGCAGCCAGCAGTGTGAGATGTTCAGGGCACATCCCAAACCCAGACAACCCTCAGAGCTGCCATTAATGCCTCCATGCAAGAGCATAGAGAGCAGCTGCATCATCCCCCTCCTGAGAATCCAGTCCAGACTCCTCATTTTCACAAGTCATAGTGTAGAAATTGTTTGCTTGTATTGATTGTTGGACATAATGATCTTAATGATTCTGTGGTTCTGTCCCACTGAGAAGCCGTGGGATTCCCTTGGTTGCCCACTTTGCCTGTGTGCTTTCCTGCTCCTGTGATCTTTCCTGGAGCTTAGGTTATTTCTTGAGCTCTGTGGATGTGCCCACGGTGAGCTTAGGTACTGAACACAATAAAACCCTGCAGCAGTGATTGTATGGACATGCCTTGACTAAATGCGACATCTTTGGTTATTTTTAATCATTCCCTGCAGGGAACAAGGATCAAAGATGCTGAGTCCTCCTGTAACACATGACATAACTTCCTTTTAAAGCTCAGAGAAACCTGTTTGTAACAAAATTTGCCAAGCAGCACCTCTAAAAGAGAAGAAATCAGTATTGTTTGGTTTTCCTAAGCAAGAGGAACTATGCTGGTAGGTTTGCTGCAAAATCTAGTACCGAGACAGTAAAGAACTGGCTGCTGGTTTTATATACATTTAAAATATGCCACATAGCTATGCAAAGTACCATTTTTAATGCTTTCTCAAAAAAATCCCACCAGTTTGTAGAAGCTTTTGACTTCTGAAAATACTTACTTGCACTGTTCCAAGCAGGGTCTGTGTTGTCTGCATCCTGGTTTCTTCCCGTGATCCCTGCTTGGCCACAGGAGTCATATGCAACCCACAGGATTGCAAACCAAGCATTCTCCCATTTAGACCTTGCCAGTTTGCTCCAAGGAGCAACAACTCTGGACCTCGTGGGAGTGAGGTCACTCACCTCCATGGGCCTGAAGGTCAAGGACCTTGACATGGTCTGCCAAGACAGACAGGAGGAATTTGACCTTTCCTCCATTGAGGGGAACTCCAGGAACAGGCACAGCTGGCATGGTATGGACAGCAGTTGCTGCTTAGCACGAGTAGGGTAGAGAGATCCTGGGTTTTAGCAGTGCTGTTGTAGTAAACTGGCTTGAAATGTGGAGAATGAAAGCACTGTCATGTTCCCTCTGTCCACGGCTTCATAAAGAAACTCTCCTCTCTGCCTTAGAGGACACTGCACTTGAGCAATTGCTTTCTAATCTATGTTTTTCATATCATTCCTGTCACTTTGACATTTGGAATAAAACCCCAGGACAGTGTAAACAAACCTTTTAGCTAAAAGAAGTTGGCTAAACAGGATTGATAATATCAAAAATGGGTCTTACAGTGATGCTCTTTATCTTTTCCCTTCCTCTGCCTCGTGGCCCTTTATCTCTTCTCTACTTAGAGCACAGAACTTCTTAGTTCCTGCTATCTAAATTGCAGGACTTTCAGCAGTTTGTTAAATGTGAGGAAACATGGATCTTTTGTGTGGTGCAGTAAAGCTCTCGTTTTGTTGGTTACTAAGTCAGCCCTCACAATGCTCTGTGATTTAGGGTTTTCTCATGGTGTTGCAATGTTTAAAGGCACAGCAACCACAGCACCGGTGTAAGAATGAAAAACATGACTACAGAGAGCCAGCTGGGCAGAGGGAGGCTTGAGAATGTGCAGAATGTTTGTACACAAACTCAGAGAAGACATTTCTAACCTTATCACTCATTTTGAAATGTTTGTCATACATATGTGGTCCCTGACAATAAACAGAAAGGTGATGCTTTGGAGAAATGCATCAGATCAAGAGTACAGCATTGACAAGTTAGTGATGAAAGCTTGTGTTCTTTCCAGAAATGAGAGATGCCTTAGACATCATTTGCCATATTCTACTAATTGAAAGTATTTCAGAAATTGCATGCCTTCGAAAAATCAAAGTGGAAAATAATACTGTTGTCTCCTGTCTTAAGAGTTCAGACAGAAACATTTCCTTCAAAGGAGGAAGGGTGGAGATGAACCTTTCACTCAAGGTTAGAGAGGGCCAGCAGAAATGGAATTTGATGTAAGATATCAGAGGTTAGATAGCAGCACTCCAGGCAGAAATGATTTGCAGATTAATTGTTGACATAATTTTAAGGTTTTGTTAATTTGTATTCCTCTTCCTGTCTTGTCAGTGGGCACAAAATAAATAATTGTAGGTAACATGGGAAAACTCTCCAGCTCTGAGACCCCTGAAATCAGAAGGACGTGGACCTGCTGGAGTGAGTCCAGAGGGAGCCACGGAGATGCTCTTAGGGCGGGAGCATCTCTGCTATGGGAGAGCTGGGGGTGTTCCCATGGAGAAGCTCCAGGGAGACCTGAGAGCTCCTTCCAGAGCCTAAAGGGGCTCCAAGAGAGCTGGAGAGGGCCTGGAGTGACAGGACAAGGGGCAATGGATTCAAACTGACAGTGGGCAGGGTTAGATGGGATCTTGGGAAGAATTTTTTCCCTGTGAGGGTGGTGAGGCCCTGGCACAGGTTCCCAGAGAAGCTGTGGCTGCCCCTGGATCCCTGGAATTGTCCAAGGCAGGGCTGGATGGGACTTGGAGCAATCTGGGCTAGTGGAAGGTGTCCTTGCCCATGGCAGGGGATTGGAACAAGATGATTTTTATTGTCCCTTCCAATCCAAACCATTCTTATTTGATGAAAACAGCCTCAGGTACTTCACCAAGAAACAAATTAAACTTTCCATGCCATTTCTATGTATATAGAGAAGAAAAGGCAAAGAATTCCTCCCCTGGATTGTGTCGGCAGCAGGCGGATGGCAATCGCTCTCCCTTTCTGCAGAGGATGACGGAAGTTAATCTGCAGTTCAGAAGTTCTTGGATAGTTTTAAACTGATTATCTCATTCCGAATGCACACAATGCTCTGAGTACAAAGCACATCTCACCCAGACCGGCTTAGTGGCTGAGCACATACACTAATGTTCAATCAGTGCTGTGCTCCATTTTTTATTAATCATTTTCCCTGTGTATTTGCAAAATGGTATCCTTTGCAAAAAATAGAAAAGTCTGTAATTCTCCTATTGGGGTTTTAAAATGAAAACGGCTGCATGGTGTTTTTAACCAGTAATAGAGAAAAGAAAAAAAGCCATGTTTTATGCTGAATTCCTTCTATTTCTTTGGGTTTAAGAGTTTAAAAGAAAAAATATCACATCCAGGAAAGAGCAGGAAAAAATCACTGTTTTAATTCTACCTAAAACAGAACCCCCCCCGCCGTGTCTCCAGTATAACAATCTCATTTAATTTTAGTTTGATCATGGTAAATGTGATTCCAATTAATTTTACTTAGCAAGTGCAGATGGAGCCAAAATCATATTGATACATCTGAAGATAAAACTCAAATTTTATGTTAGGAGAAATAATAATGAAATTGCCTTGGCATGTTTGATAAAGTCACAGTGAATAGTCTAGAGTACAAAAATAACTTCAGACTGCTTGGATTTAGATGATCAACAGATACATCTGATGACAGCAAAGAGCATTTAACATTGTTTTTCTTACACACCAGATTATGAAGATGAGCTCTTAATGAATAAATTCTCAGCATTTCCAATTCCTTTTCAAAGCCCAGTGGAATATATTAATTGAAATTTTTAACAGAAGTCAAGTAACTGAATTAGTTAAGCAATTATGTAGGTCCCATTAGTACTTGTGTATATATTTTAGGCTGTTGAATAACTTCACAAGTCTGACCCTAGGTCATTTCAAAAATTTGAATTGGGGCCAAGGGTATGTGAAAATATCCAGGTGATTTTAAAAATCCACTTTGATCTTTTTGTACGTGTTTAGTTACTTGAATAAATTCATAAATTTGATCACCAGGTACTTTTGCAGAACTTAGCCTTAGGTTTTTGTGGGTTTTTTTCTGTGTATCAAATTATTTGTCTCAATCCCATTGACAGTCTGTCTGAGTTACAAACCCATTCAATCATACTGGCTTTAAGATTATTTGGCCCATTACTTGGGTTCAACCTCAAAATTTGTTGTGCTTTCCTTTTTCCCCTGTTGTTCATTGGCTCTTTGCTGAACTTTGCTAATGCTTCTTCTCTAGTAGTGAATTCTTATTTTTCATTGACTTCTTTGAGCAAATACTCCCATATGTTGTTATCTTTATTTCTGCTCCTTGCTCTTAAGAGTTTTTTTTCCTATATAAACAGCCTGTATTTCTCTGCACCCATCGACCTGGAGATAAGCCCCCCATACAAACGATTCTTCTGATTTCCCTTCTGGTTTTCAGGGCCACAATTCTACCCCCAGTCACAGAAGCTGTGAAGGATTTCCCTGTCCCCCCTTCTGTGGTTCCTGCCTCTGTGATCCAGAACTTTACAGGCAGCAGCAGGGCTTAACTCTTCTTGTCTGTAAAGGATCTGCCAAGTCTCACTCACTTCAAATGAGAGATGTCCTCAATTTGATTTTTGAATTGCCTTAAAATTAAATCACTCCCCTTTTGTGGCAGATGATTGTGTAGCGTGTTTCAATAAGACATCCAGAATAATGTTCCTAATACTCTGAAATTTCATGTGTTTCAACTGTCACATTTTGAGTCACGTGTCAGGCGTCCCAGATTTGGAACTCTTGCCAGTAATAAACCATCATCCTCTCATTTCTCCATCTTCCTCTGTGTTTGCTGTTTGTGAAGAAGAGCTGTGAAAAAAACTTATGCTGGCACTGCCTCCTTTTTGCTGCAGCATGGAGAATTCTTGGTATTCCATGCCTTATCCTTCATGGTTTAAGGTGTACTCAGAATTACACGGTAAAATCTGAACTGAAAACCATGGACTTTTTGTTATCTTCCTTAATATGGGAAAAATAATAAAAGAAAAAAAAAAAAAGAAAAAAGAAAAAACCCACCTTGGAGCCCTGGAGTAGAAGTTTGCTACAATTTTTTTTCCTTTTCATGCAGCACTTACTGTGTGGCTCTGTTGTTATAATCTACAAAATTTATAATATTCTCAGTGGAATCCTAACAATGTCATTGAGTTTGTGAGTGGGTGTCTCACTGTTAGTACATACTCTGCTCCTGTCATGCTCTAGTGCATCCCCTGAAGATGGACCTCCACTGGTTTGCCAAGATCTGAAAAAGATTAAGGCAGATCCAGAGAAATTCAAACCTTATGTATTGATCCCCAAAAGTGTTGTCATAAAGAGAGTCTTTCAAACTTCAGCCGGCTCCCATCATTCAGCAGTACATTAAAAATTGTAGGTGCAGCAATATGCAGCTTTACGTGCAAGAGATGATCTAAAAATAAAGGAAATTGATGACACAGAAGGCACAAGATCAGCAAATTGTTTAAGGTTTCTTGACTTTGTTGTGTCACACAATGATGATACTCAGCCAAGTCAACCTTTGATGTTACCAGTCTCTTTTTTTTCTATTTTTCAAAGTTTAAACCATGAAAAATGTCCATAAGACTCCACTTCAGAGGACAATATTTAGGCAATGCATGCTTTCTTTGCCTTTATCCTAAGGAGAAGCAAAATTTAGGCAGGGAAGAACAATCCAGTTTCTCTCAGCTTTCTGATAACAAAACCCAAGATTGCAAAGAGCTGGGGAGAACCATTTTCTAATGGTTTGACTGTATTAGTGAAAATTTGGCTAATCCAGTGAGCTCCAAACCTTCCCAGAATGGAAATGGCTGAATCCATTTCGGGTGGGAGTAGCTGTTGTTCAAAGATTCTCCTTTTCCTGGATGACAGCAGCCCTTCCTCGATCAAGAGATAGAAATTTTCAAGACCCAGAGGACTTTTCCTGTCGTTTTGAACAGAGAAATGTGGGGATGCCAGAGGATTGTCTCAGAACTGCTGGAAAATAACAAGATGCTCATTTTTGTTATCAAATTCACTGCATGAGGACACAAGACAGCTGTGAGATTCCTGACCTTTTTTTTTTTTTTAAATTTAATAATAAAATATTATTATCATAATTATTTCGAGATAGTTCAAATCAGGAGAGACTAAGAGTTCTAATTTGGGTAGCAAAGCTGATAACTTTGACTATCTCATGCTACCAGAATAAGCCACTGCAATGCTAATTACAGGATTAAAAAATATACATTATAAACCTGGAGAGATAACCGCTCTCCCTTTTTCATAGTTTTTGCCCCCTCAAGGAAACTAATTAGATTAGGTGTTAACTTCTCCAGAATATTGTTGTTGTGGGCAACTAGACAGTGACCTGCAGAGTTCCTGCTGTTTATCCATGGGCTTAAGTTATACCAGCCCTCGGATTGCGTTAAAAGTCCAAACGCCCGGTAGCTTCCTTAGGTAGTTGTTATATGAATGAGATTAGTGTTCATGCTGGTGATAACAGTTCTCACATAACAACATAAACAACAAAGTATATTATGACTAGATGACATAGTGAAAAGCTTTTTATTAGTTTTTAAAGTAGCTTTTCAATGAAAGTTTAAAAAAAAATCAGGTACAAGTGCATAACAACAGCAAATATAGAGACATATGGATCTTGGATGAGTTTTGTTCGTGTCTGAAAGATCATGAAGGATACAAAAGAGAATTGTGACATATGGAGGAAGCAGATTAATTAATTTGAAAACAACCTTTGTTCAAGGAACAGTTTCAGCTCAAGTAATTAAATGTAAAATGTTGTGTAGTTGTCAAGGTTTGTGTAAGGAGAGAGAGTCAGGACTGTTATCAAGTTCTGAGGGAGCGCTGGAAAACCTTGTGATCTAATAAGGTAACAAACACTGATGTGCAATACTTAACAGCCCATTTTGCTCGCAGAACCATTCCATGCAACCAAGAGCAATCACATCATCCTGCCTGTAACACATGTGCTGATTATTTACTGTTCCCTCTGCCCTGCTCTGGGTTCAGCTTTGGGGAAACTTTCATCGCTTTCTCTAGCACCAGAATGATTTTTGCCTTTCATTTCTGGCAGCACATTTAAAGTCTTGTTTTCCATTGCCGATAGACTCAAACTGTGTTTTCTCTCTTCGCTGCCACATCTGTCACAGCTGGGGATGCAGTGGCCCAGCTGAGTCCTGTCAGACATTTAGCTGGACACTGATAATGTTATAATCACCTCTTTGCGTATTCTGCAGTTTCATGACTTAATCATGGGACTGTAAATAACCCTAGAATGAAAAGCTATTATTTTAGATCTTCTTGACCATTATTTATTTTGGGGAAAATATCCTCAAGCTGTCTAGTGAGGAGATAGCTCAATAAAATATTAAGAACAACTTTGTCAATGTAAACTCTGAAATATTGAAAGGGTTATGGTGTCAGGTTATTTTTTTCTTTTATAAATCTCAGATGCCAAGTAACCCTCGACTGGAGCAAAGAAAAATTGTTGTCTGAACAGAATGGTAGCTGGGGCACAGCTCTCACTGCATTAATAGTGCTTTAACTGTATCCCACTCCTCTCCAGCAAAGTGACATTTGGATTTTTTCCTAGGATTTCAGGGAAAAAACAGCTCCCCATTAAGCAAATACTGATGGGTCCTCCTTGAACACATCTTGGAAAGAATTTACTCTGCCTGAGAGGGAAGGTAAAGAGAGAGCAATTCATAGCACTTACCATGCTCAGCAAAAGTAATGTTTAAGACACAAGACTTACGAACATCCTGGGTTTCGTTTGGCATGGATTTGGAACTTAATCAATCCGAATCAAAAAAGAAAAATTCCAAATTCCCAGTATCTGAATACATAAATTTTATTTCCTCTGAATTCCCTGCCAAAGTCACTTCAGTCATCAAACACACAGAAATGATATGCATGCATTCTTACAAGCAATTGCTTTTTCCTTGCGAATATTCCTGAAGAAAAAAGTAAACTTTAATTATGAAGAGATAACCAGAGGTGTTATCCTCAAAATTTAATTATTATTTGATTAAATTTCAAAAAACCACAACTAAGCTATGACAGGGGCAGAAAGTATAGTAAAATGGTAATTATGAAATAGGAGATATGAATTAAGATAAGTTAGAAAACATTTTTGCAAGTGTATGCTTGTGGGAAGGGGAAGAAAATAAGTGAATGTTCTCTCAGTCTTATAAAATATTAACATTTGGAGTTAGAAGGTGAGTTAATTGATGCCATCTGGTGAAAGGACATGGAAACCATGCCACCCCTTAACTTTTAAAATAACTTTCTGTGAGAGAAGTGGGGTGCTGCTGTTGTAAGGTGGGCAGTGTTTTGAACTGCACAAAATTTGACAATAAAAATCAAATAAATAGGGGTGGGATGCACCAATGATAAAAGATGAAGACCCAACTTAGCAGCACAGAAGAAGCAGATATATAAATCCACATGGCCCCTACAATTCCCTCCTAGGGCCCTGCAGTTGCAGCCACTGCTGTCATATTTTGAGCAACTGGAATCTTGGGCTGCTGGTTTCCCAAAGACAGCAAAATTAAACGTACTTTCAAGTCTTCATATTCATGATGGATGGTCCTGTACACTTCTTTAAAAGTCAAACTGTTGCTCAGCACAGAGAGCTGCCTGCTTGCAGTGTAAAGGATGGAGAGCCGAGAAGTGGGAATGGGAGAGCTGAGGGTTTGTATTTCGAGGGCAGCCCCTCAGGGAGAAAGAAAAGCGGAGGATGAGCTGAGCTGGATGAATTGCTGAGCTCTGGGTGCAGGATGGAGCAGCAGGGATTGCAGTCCTCACTGTCTCCTCCCTCTCCCTGGCATGAGAACCCAAATCTGCCTCTTGGCCCATCTGCCCATCCCTCCTGACTTTCGCAAATTCTCACCCTGGATTCTTCAGAAATCCCAGAAACTCAATATTTGACTTCCAAGACTTGATTGAAAGGCAATGACCTGGGAATGTGTGCTGGGAGCTCACTCTTGCAAATCTTTATCCCAGTGATAATCCACACACACAGAATATTCACTCTGAAGTTGGGATGAATTACGCACAAAGTCCTGCTTCCCCAGTTATAACTCATAGGAAAACAAACTTTTTTTCTTAGATTTTACTTCCTAAAGTGCAGTAACCCCTCAACTAAGCACTCATCCTTGTTTCTCAGTTTTTTAGCACTTCTTTTTCACTTTGGAATCTGCATTCTGCTGCAGTGTTAACTTTATTCCCAGATCATGAAGACGCATCTAAGGGAAGCATCTAATCCTGAAGTCAATTCATAAATCCATCTAAACAACAATTTTATTAGAACTGAGGAGAGGACAAATACCTTGTCTGTGTGTGTCTGCTGAGATACCTTTGTATTGTCCTTTAATGAAGGATTTAACAGCTTACAATTATCCAGCTGAATTTTCCTTGGATTAACTACTCCTACCCTTAGGAAAATACGTGCTTTTTCCTCCTAACACTCCCACTGGGAAGTTTCCTTGAGTGCAAAGACAAACCTGCCATGGAGGCTCCACCTGTATTTTTCCAGAAGGATGCACAAGTGCTGCAGTCTTCTGGTACAATTTCAATTCCAATCACAGATGAGTTCTGCTGATACTTTGTGTTTCAGTGGAAGCATGAAGCTTTTTTGCTAACGACCTTTTTTTTTTTTTTTTTTTGGGGGCTGTGCCTATTTTTTTAAGGA
>VZTE01005949.1:2263774-2279679 GCA_013397775.1 Eulacestoma nigropectus | reverse complement strand
ATTAAGCTTTTTTGTTAACACCCTTTTTTTTTTTTTTTTTTGTAGGCGCTGTGCCTAATTTTTAAAGGAATAGGCTTTTATGGGCTGAAAGGTAGGAGGGAGTAATGGAAAAGGTGCATTTATTCTATTTTGTCTTATTTCAGTTTCACATTAAAAATGTATAAGGGTCACATTCCAATATCAAATTTTCTGGTCATATCAGACAGGAGCTCAAACACATAATTACAGGTAGTTTCTGTAACAGTGGAAATTATTGTAAATACAACTATTCTGTGTCCAGGAATGCAAAAATAAAAGTCTTGTCTTGCTTTTCTCACTCTTTTCCTTTTAAATTTGCCTGGAAGGTTACAGAATGTATCCTATAAGTCACTAAAATTGAACCGAGCATCCTTTGAGAAGTATTTTAAGCAAGTAATCACTGTGAGTTTCAAATCCAGTTGCTAGAATTTTAAGAAATTACTTATGTCCCTTACTTCTGTCATGCCACAGAAGCTTCCCTAACCCAGTTACTTATGTCAGGAATGTATCTGCAGAGAAGTGACTTCATGCCAGAGACCTCTGTGCACATTTACAAATGCGAAAGTAAAAATCCTAGTACTTGACACCACATGACAACAAAAAAGTTTCTTCTGTGGCAAAGTGCTCGTGGTTTCCTTTCGTCTGTTGCTAGGAAACCTTTTTGAGAATTAATCAGGGAGACATCACAAATGCTGCTAAATCACGCACCACACCACAGATTGAGCTGCTCCAAAGAGATGAGAAAACTTGCTTTTCCTGTTAACCCGGAGCAGGCTGGTGTGCAGCAGCATTTCCTCCAGTGAGTGCACTGCTGTACAAGTGCAAAATATTTACTCTGTGTCTCCAGCAAAGCTGACAGTCGTGTCTCGCCAGGAACCACTCGTACAACAAGGACAAACACAGGCACGCTACACACTGAGGGTGGAAGGAGATGCTCAGCCAGCTTCAGGGCATGAGGGAAGTTCAAGGTTGGACTGTGAATTTAACTTCTTTCAAAGAGACTTGAGGAGATTATGACAGAGGATTGATGGGGTCTGTCCACCCCGGAGTGGGGATGAGAGGTGCTAAAGGTGACCAAAGCAGAGGCTGAGCTGTCATGGCAAGGAGTGATGCTGGAAACTGGAGAAAAGCACTGCAAGCACCAGGAGGTTGTACCCCTTTACCTGTATTGGCACAGATCTGGTTATTCCAGTAAATATGTGCCTTTTAAGAGCATTCCAGTCCCTGTGTGGAAGGGCAAATAAGTGATTCCTGTATCAGACACTTTCCAATCAGTCTGGCATGTTCCTGTAAAGGAATTGCGGAGAGAAAGCGTTCTGGTTAAAACACACACAGACTTCAACCAAACGCCTAAAACACTGCCAAGCCCATATTTAGAACAGAGATGAGATTGGGGCTGGCATGGGAAGGAGGGAAAAGCTGGCTCTTTGTGCACAAACTGGGACCCGAGGGCTCGGGGAAGGATGCCGGGGAGCAGAAGGCTGCGAAATGCTGGAATGGAGGGTCAGAAACTCTGTTCTGCATTTCACAACATATGCTCCAGAGCTGCTCAGCCTCAGATTGCAGAGATTAGATCTCAGATCCTGCCACCAAAAGCCAAAATCTGACAAAAATAGCTTTTCTCATGTGAGTTCAACCCTTCCTTTACTTGAGGAATACATCCATTGTGGGTTTGGACTTAAAAGTGGGCGTGTGTTCTGATGCAAGAGATTAACACTTTGGCCCTACATTCCAGTTTCAGGAATAATTAGCTGGGATTTTATTTTATTCAGATAAATTTAAATTTAAATTTAAATTTTGCTCAGGCTGTGACTATTACAGGGACTGAAATTTGTCCCAAAATCTTTTGGGAGAAGACCTTGGAGAAAAGCCTATGCACAGGCTCGGTGGTAAAGAGAGCAGGCTATTTTGCTCTAATGCTTTGTGGTGCATTCTGGGGCACTTCTCATGCCAAGTGCAAAATAAAGAGCAGTTTTTAGGCACAGACAGGAAATTTCAGACCAGTGGTAACAGAACTGAAAAAAAATCTCAACTTCTCCTTTAGCCCTTGCAGTCACCAGCTTGATGTTGGCACGTGGGACTGTGACTCTGCTCTGCCGTTGGTGTTGGTCAAGTTGCCATCAGACAGATGTCTCTCCTGCAAAGCCACCACAGTACCTGGCAAGCTGGCTGGGGATTGTTTGCTGCTATTCATAAAGCTGGTTTTGTTTCGCTAGTTGGAGATGCTGTTAAATACAAAGGGGAGGAATTAATCTTAGTGAAGGAGCCAAAAAATGAATCAGTGTGGAAAGAGAATTACTTGCACTTCTCGATAGGTGGCCTGTCCTCGTCAGGGCAGGGACACATTGGCAGAATGAGCAAGCAGAGCCTGCTGCAGCAGCTCATACTCTCGATGTGCAGAAAGAATTGTTTTCTGGGGCTTGCAGCCTGATCTCTGGAGTCACTAAGTACATTTTCAACCAAACAGAAAAAAAGCTATCCCAGCACAGTCTTCCTCCCTGCCCCCAAGTGCAGCACACCATATGTTAGCAGGTGCCTTCTGTCAGATCGTTCTTTTGGGGCTGTTTGGTGAATGGAAAGGAATGGAATGGCAAAGAATAGAAAGAATACAATATTTCCAGTTGGAAGAGACCTCCAGCAATAATCTATTTCACCTTCCTAACATTTATCCTGGCTTCATGACACTCTGCAGGAGCCTCTCCACATGGATAAAGTCACCGGAGAACAAGAAAACTTTTCCCCTCCATGTCCTCCAGGAAGGTTTTGTCTGTGGGCAGAGCAGGAGGGCCCTGGATCCTTTAGTTTGCTTTATGCAGCAGGTCAGTGGGAAGAGGAGCAGGTAGGAGAAGCAGGTAGTTCTTTGGAGGGTATTTGGAGCTACTGCCAACCCTCTCCTCATCTGTGCCCGCCGTGTGGCGGCTCGGGGAGGCTGCAGCAGACACCCAGCTCTCGCTCACACACCTCACACTCCACAGCTTTGATCACGACTTCCTCATACCTCACCCAGAGCTGTTAAAATCCACACCCTCAGGATCTCCTCTTCTTCCCACGTACAGCACTGGCAGTGGTGCCCTGATGTTAATGGGAGCAGGACCAGATGTCTGTGCTCCGGATTTGCAGAGCAGCGTGTCTGGCTTTAAAAGCGTTGTTTTCAATGCATCCTTCTAGGTAAACATGTGGAGCTGCAGTGACAGCAGCTCAGCCTTACAGCTCATCACAGGGAAGGTCAGGAAGACTCAAAGATGATGAGAAATTACATCTGAAATAAAAGAAAAATACCCCAGTAAAGCATCTGCAGTTACACTGAGAGAATGGAAATATATGAGCGTCATAAATCCCTGCACATCAGGAGAGAAGTTATCTGGCTGCCCAGGGTCAGGGTGAGCAGTTGTTACAGACACAGCCTAGAAGTGTTTGACAGTATCAGACATCGATGCTGGCCACTGTTGATAGAGAGATCCTGCGCTGGATTAAGCTGATCTGCCGAGGTGAATCCCATATTCCTAACACACCTAAAGTGTATATTGGATTTTCATGTAAAAACCCTCAAAACTAAAGCTCTCTCCCTTGGGTTTCCGTGTGAAATCTCTTCATTTCCATCGGTTAAACCCTGAATCACCATTAAGACAGAGAGCTAAAAAAACTTGGAAAAAAATGGGAAAAAAAATGGAGAAGTGGCTCTGTCCATATGCAGAAATGGAAATCCTCTTTCTTCGACCAGGAAATCCAATCACTCTGCTCCACCAGCATTCCGTCCCTCACCAGCACAGGCTCCATTTCCTGTGGCGAGTTTTGCTGCTTGCCTTTGAGGAGAATTACCTTCTAGTTTTTGGTTGAATTTCTCAGTGTTTCTTTTTCTCTTGCATGCTGGTCCAGGCAAACAGATGTCTCGAACACCTTGGAGTGCCCATTCTCACTCCCCATCCTCCTTCTTTCCGAGCTGTAATTGTTGCAGCATCCAAAGAGATAAAAAGGCATTAAAGGTAATGACCCTTGTTCCGATTTCACATACGGCTGGGCCTTACCCAACAAAATCCTAATCCCTGTTTCACAGATAATTATGTATCAAAAGTGACAAATGTTCTGTGACAATATCTTGCCCAAAAACCACTAAAAGACTGCTGTAGCTGGGAGTAGCCAGACGTGTGTTCTGAATGTGGTGCTGTGACAAACACACACCTAAGGCAATGTTTGCAGAACTATTTCTCCTTTTGGGAAGTGGATAATAATTTTGAGTAAGCCTCAGCTGAAATTTTTGAGGCAATTCTGTGTGTATTCAGCACTCTTGCAGTTCCATAGTTAATTTTTTGTAATGACACATTACCCTTGGATATCTGTTAAAAAGAATTTGTAATTGGTTTGATGAGAGATGCCCACAAAGATGGTGCAATGCTGCTTCGAAATTATTGATTAAATCTGTAAAAAGACATTAAAAGCTAGCATGAATAAAGAGACCTTATTAAATAATATTTCCACATCTCCTTCAACACCTGAAGTAACTTTTAAGCAACGTAAAATGCATTACCATAATACTAATTTAGAAAAAGAGAAGAGAGCACACTTTCAATTCAGAACGAAAGCTGATCAAAATTAACAGGCTCTGGGGGTCAGGAACCAAAGGATTTTAAATGTGAAAGAAAGAGAAAAACAAGAAAAATAATGGCAGTTATTTCATTATTTTAGTTTTTAAAGCTCTTTAACAAAGCAGAGTTCAATCTGAGAAATTATTATTGTTCCAGAAAAATAATTGACAACTATAACTTCAGCATATTTAAAACAGTATGAAACCAATTAGCTTCTCACCTAGACTTGAAGGAAGGCCAGTGCTACTTCTGTAACATAATGTAATCAAAATCACATTGAAGTATAACAGGAACTATCCTGATACAAGTTGGTTTTTATTCACATTTAGGAACAAAATTAATTGGACAACTGTAGAGAAAGAGTCACCATTCACCACGTCCATCAGTGGAAAAATCCTTTGTACAGCAGTTCAAGCTCAGCCACACAAAGCAACTTTTTAGAAGATTTAACATTTTATTCAATAATTCACTGATATGGGAAGAGAGTGGCAAGTATCCAAAGAAACCCTAAGAGCTGCATTAAAACACATTAAAAATTGCTGAGATTTTATATGCAATTCTATGTGTGGGCTTGTGGCTGTTCGGCTCTGGGAAAAGTTTTGCTCTCAAATTCTGCGACTGTATGTGCAGAAAACGATTTCACCTCCACAACAGACACACACCTGTGCCTTCATACTTTGGTCTTCAGAGGATCTGTGCTTCTAAAAATCATTTCAGCTCTTATTCTTGGGGTTTGGCCAATTGATCTTCCCCATGCTTGGGCTTGCAAGATCCAGGGCGAGTGTTACCCCAGTGCATTCCATTCTGACAAGAGCAGGAGCGATGGTTTGCATTCTATGGGAAGGCTGAGACCATGGATATGGCAGACCACGGTCTTCCCAAGATCCCCACTCAGAAATCATCTGGTAGGGCTTCTGCCACCCTTTTACAACCCCTGTGGCCACCCGATACAGAGCCTGGTCTGAACCCACGTACCTGATTCAGGAGTTTTTTGTGGGTTAAATTTATATGAGGAGAGGCCGTGCTCATCACTGTCATTGGATGCTGAGATTTCCAGTCTTTGTCTTCCTTCAATGACTTCCTTCAAAAATCTGTGGTGTGTGCCCTGATGACTGAGAGAAGTGGAGACACCAGGTTCAATCCTGGTGAAGATCTGGCATTAACAGTGATGATCTGTGCCTGGCAGGATCCAGAGTCCATCACCACTCGAGGGATTCCTCTGGCAGGACCCAGAGTCCATCATCACTTGAGGGATTCCTCTGGCAAGACCCAGAGTCCATCATCACTCGAGGGATTCCTCTGGCAGGACCCAGAGTCCGTCACCACTTGAGGGATGCATCTGGCCCTCTCCACTCCGTGTCAAACCTTTGGGACCACCTCAGGCAAGAAGATTCTCCCAGGCCCTGCACAGGCTGCAGTATCTAACACTGATTTATTTTCTGAAACATTTGCAACTCTTTTCCATGCGGTACAAGCTTGGCATGTTCCGTCTGCGCCTCCACTGAGCTCAGACCACCTTTCCCTGCACAATGACAGATGTCTTGAGACCGCCAATGGCAACGGGGCTGGGAGGGAACACCTGCTTCCCACAGGCCAGGCCCCACTCCTACAGGCATTTCGTCTTCCCCGCAGCCACAAAAACCAGAAAGTTACTCTTGTGAAAAATTAACTTTTTTGCTGAGTGAGTCCATCGAAGAGCAGCTCTTTGCATAGAGCTCACATTGTAGCTCCCAACACACTTATGAAGAACACTGTATTTTACCCAAAATACAGGGGACATGGTGGATTTGGGAGTGCTGGTGCAGCTGGGCAGGTGTCTTCTGTCCACACCACAGCAGTTTTTATCTGTTCCCCCTGATTTTGTGCCAGTGGATATGAGGACATGAGGTACCCCCACTGTGCTGTGAAGCATTGCTGCTTGCTGGAGCTGGAGACTTGTATCTTTGCAGGCATTTGGGCAGGCAGGGAGGTGAGGCAGAGCTAAATCTGGTCCAAAAACAATCCAGAAGAAAATAATATATAGAAAAAGAGCATCTGCAATGCTTCCTAGGTGGTGAGGATGCACACAAGGGTTGCATGGGGCAATTCCAGCCTGTGTCCTCTGCCCTGGGAGATATAGGGCTGAGAAAGACTTTACCAGCAGGAATAAGGATGGTGAGGATGGACCTCACAATCGCAGGGAAGAGCTGCCTCTGCTGGAGTCCATATTTAATCTAAATGCTGTTAGTAATGTGTATATTACATTTGTATACTATGTCATAGCTTGGTGCTATGAATAAATATGAAGACATAAACAAGGTCATTTATGGGAAGCCAACAGCAATATTGCTGCTGGAGAAAGGCACACACAGAAATAGAAACCAGAACTTTTAAGTGGTTAGAGGATGTTGCTAATGAAGAAATAAAACATCTTTTCCTTTCCAGTATTGTCAGTGATGCTTTAATTTCTGATATCTTAAACATATCTTCCCTTGAATAATATTTTCACTTCCTGAAAACAATTTGTTACCCAGAAAACATGAAACACCAGCAAAAGCAGGCAGTACTGACTTTGATGCATTATCTACAGAGCTACAAGAAGCATGGATACTCAAGATGTCAGTAAACAAAAAGATGAACCTTCAAAAGAGTAAAGATATTAAAACAAAAAAAAAAGTGACATTGGATAGATAAAAATAAAAACGCAAAGAAAACCAACCCGAATGAGACACAGAGCTTCCTGCTAGGAGTTGTGTGCCAGTTTGACAATTAATTGATTCAGACTGATTGGTGACTTGGCAGGTACCATCAACAGTTTCCTGCAATCTGCCAGTCCAACCATCCAAAGGATGTTACTGGATTCTGCCCCACTCTGTTCTCTTTCCCATCTGCTGTGTTATGCAAGATGAGATACAGCAGTCCTAGAGAACTCAGAAAGTATTGCAGAGGAGATAAAAAGCATCTTCCTTGCACCTTACACTCAACATCACAATGCAGGAGCAGGATACACTGAAAATGAAGACACAGTAAGGGAAATTCCTCTGGGTATTTTGAAATCTTAAGGAGCTTTTAGTGCATAGAAATTGGAGGGGAACAGCTGCACTTTTTCAGTTCCATAATCAGGCAGTAATGCAATAATCAGTTGTACCAGAATCCCTACAAATTAGTTGTGGCTTCTTAGTGGAAATTGTGCTTTAGATTTTTGAAAGTGCATTAATATACTGTTTTTCCTAAGGTGAATAAATATGCTCTGCACAGATTTTTAACACCCTTAAGACAAGGTGCATGTGTCGGTCTCAAGGTTCTCATGGTTCTGAGAGGTCCTGTGCAGCAGAAAGGCAGCAGGGTCTCAAGGAGCAGGTATCAATCTGTTCCAGGATATCTGGAGCATCCCACAGTGTCTCAAGGCAGTGCAGAGGGAGACAGAACCCTCCAAACGTGACCTCAGCCCCTGACGTGTGGGGTAGCTGATGCTGCAGCCTGTCCTGCTGGGTGATGGAGAGCACTTGGGGGTGCCACTAAGGGGCAGAGTCACCTTAGCCAGGAAGACTTTCCATCAGCTTTTACAATTCAATATTCAAACCTTATTAATATTTACATTGGAAGATTTCCTAAGAATCTAGAAAAAAACAGGGCCACTATAATCTGCAGGCTGATATTCCAGTTGTACAGATAATGGAGCTGAGAAAGGAAGAAATGAATTTAGCATTTGGTTTTGGCTAAAGTTTCATTCAGCATAGAACAAAGATCAGTTTAGAGAAAAATTCAACCAACAATGTGATCTTCATTATTTCTTGTCTGCCCTTGTTGGTATTTGTCTGGAAAGTATTTTCCGTGGACAATGTATCTAAATCTTGTTTTTCAAAGAGTGAAACACTGATGTCTAAAATTATTTGTGAAACAGCTGAAAACACAAAATGGGAGAAATTTTATTGGTACAAGGCAGCACTGGCTTCATTGGTGGAAGATGGCATGGAGATCTCAGATCACTTCCACTGAATGGAGAAGACATGGCTCCTTTTGAAAGTCCTTCTCTTATCTACTCATTCCTTGTTTTCAGAAGATTTTTTAGCAACTTCAAGAAGTTCACTGAAGCAGAAAGGAAGGACTGAGGTGCCACTCACAGCCCTGGACCAAAGCAGCCTCTCCTCCTCACAAGAGGTGCAGCTATCAAGGCACAAATTTATTAACAGAACACGCTTAAGGTTTGGGCAACTCTTGTCATAATTACTCAAGCAATTACCCTGCTAATGAGCAGCTGGGATGGCTGCTGTGTCTGCATGAGCAAGGAGCAGGATGCCCCATCCCTGGAAGTGTCCACGGCCAGGTTGGACAGGGCTTGGAGCAGCCTGGGATAGTGGAAGGTGTCCCTGCCCCTGGCAGGGGGTTGAAAAGAGATGATCTTTGGTCCCTTCCAACCCAAACCATTCCATGATTCCACGATCACAGGCAAACTTTAGAGAGCCACTTCTTCCTACAAAGATTTTTAGCTTGCAATTCTGTCCTTCTGCCTCCTCCTGTACCGTTTCACACGTGTGTGATCCTCGTTAGCTATTCAGTTCTGGATTGTTTGCTGATTTTGCTAAATACATAATGAGGCGTAATAAGCTGCAGCAATCTTCCTGCTGAAAAAAATGAAATATGGAATTAAAACTTGCTGCTCTACATTGCACATCCTAATGGACAAACCCAGCATTTAAATGCCTCCCTGCTTTATGTTATTTGTAATTTCTGTACAGAATTATCCATGTCCCTATAGACAAGTGACAAACATTTTAGTCTCTTCAGCCATGTAGACCCAAAGATTGATTTAATACTTTAGTAGATAACTGGGTGACTTTTGAGCTCATCCATTTAGCCAAAGATCTTCTGTGCCAATAGCAAAGATGAAAGGCAAGTATTTCTTCAGTTACAAAACTTTTATACATGTGGGATAAGTTTAAAGCTTCAGTCTAATTGAAAGTTTCCTATTTCCTCCCTGGTCTGGGCGTGAAGCTGTCTGGTGATGTTAGTATGTTCTGAGTCAAATGTTTTATTTCCCAATGAAATTTAACTCAAGACTTAAATTCCATTGAATAATTACTATTTTTTTTTTTACTTATTACCTGTGTGGTGTTCATTCATTCTGTCTGGAATTAGATGGAATCACCAGTGTGCTTCATTGAGGAATATTTTCTCACAGAGATAAAATCCATCATCTTTCTGCTTCTTGAGCAGCTGAAAATCTACCAAGGGAGAGAAATCATCATGCCAGAAATTAAATCAAGCAACACATTGCATAAAAAAATCCAATGCCAATTCCAAAAAGCCAAGAGAATTGGTCCTGGAGAAGTAATTCACCCTATTCAGACAGGTGCTTTTTAACTTGCCTAACTTCCAATCAGAGATTGATTCAATAAGACGGATGGAAAAATTAACTACATTTCCGTTATTTTTCACTTTTTGCAGCATTAAATAATTAATTTTAAAATGTTCTTTCCTAATGAGTGTCTGGTGCTTTACCACCCGTGTTCAGTGTACTGAAATTGGTGCCTTTGGCTTGTGCAGCTCCAAGAGCTGTCACAAGAATTGCAGCACACAGTAGAGGTACATTTCTGCTGGAAAAATCTGTCATTGATGACAAAAATTACCTGAATTGTTGTTCCCTCACAATTTTATCTTGCTACCACCAGAAATTTGCCTTAAAATGGTCTGGATTTTAGGCGCTGCCTAAGGAGCCCAAGTGAAAAAAATTACCTACACTTATATCCAATAAAAATTCCAGTTCTTCAAAGATGTTTGTATCCTTAGCCTGTTACTCAATAGGAAACAAATAAAATTGTTATGAATACATGAAATTGAACCTTACTAAAAATTTCAAAGCATGGCTGAAAACAAGATCCCAGCCAAACCTTCAGTTTTGTGACAAATCTTCAATGATGCACAGCTGAATTTTGAAACTCTTCCTTTTCAAGGGACACAGCAAGTGCCATATAGTAAAATAAGACATCCTAAAGTTTAAAAAAAAGGGCAAAAAGAAAAAAAAAAACAAACTCCATGCTTTTATATCATTTACAGATCAAAATACCTCACACGCCTCTCTTCTTTTTCCTTGTAGAATGAAGCAAACATGGACTTCAGCACAGGTTTCTTGCTCCTTGATGGGCAGACTCTGCTACATCTTGTTTTATATCCCACCTTGCTAATTCTGCCTGACTCCTGACCTCCTGCATCCCGTGACCCCACAGCTGTGCAAGTGCTGTCTCTCTGTGATTCTTTCTGAGGTGAAAAATGCACATTCTGTCTGCTCACCCAGGGCAGGGAGTTGAGTCATGGTGCTTTTGCCTGGCTTTGTCAATGAAGTTGGGACTTTTGCAGAGTTAAACTTTTTGAACTTTTGATTCAAACCCTCGGGAATAAACTGCAGACTGGGGAGCCTGGAGGGAATGGGAATGCCTTTTTTCCAATCTGATTCAGTCTGGCATTTAATCTCCAGAGAGAACTGAGGCTTCCAACACGGTTATATGTTTAGCATTTCCTAATAGCTAGTTGCTAGTAATGGCCCCACAGTGTGAAAGTCTTCCAGATTAGTCTTACAGCCTTTAGCTCTCTAAACTCTTAGTTTCTTAGTTTTGATTCTAAGTTTTAAATTCTGTTCTCAGGTTAAATTTTTATTTTTTTTTTTTTTTTAACTTGGGTGTTACGGTATCTAATTTTGACCTGAATTTTTTTTGGAAATAGAGCTTGGTCTGCTNATTTTAAGTTTTAAATTTTTTTTTCATGTTAAATTTTTTTTTTTTTTTTTTTTTTTAACTTGGGTGTTACGGTATCTAATTTTGACCTGAATTTTTTTTGGAAATAGAGCTTGGTCTGCTCTAATAAGAAGTCAACTCTCAAACTGAAATAATGCTTTTTCAGAAGAGTTAACCTATTGCATAGTCCAGGCCAATCTTATTGACTGATTGATTATTCTTTCTACTTCTAAATGTATACAAAACCAGCATTTTTGATAATTTCTGGGTAAAATCAGCAGTCCAGTTCGGCTGACTTGCAGTGATGCTGCTTGTGTTCTTAGAAAAAAAACTATCTAGGTAAAAGCTGTTTGGATTTCAGGCTATCAGGCTTCCTGTAAACATACTATTCCCAGTTTGCACTTATGGAATTCTGAGTCTAAAATCTGCATAAAAAACATCAGCTCCTTCCCCACAATCTCCACAGAGATAGTTAAAGAGATGCTATCTGGTGTAAGAAAGATACTCTTCCCGTCTCAAAGGATCAGATATTACTGACAGTAATATATTCTTAATTCCTTAACGATCACTTCATTTTTAGGAGCTTAAACAGTGATTTATGGCTTCAAATTACTGAGCAGAAAACATATCAAGCAATCAAAGCTGGAGTTGTTAATAAAGCATCTGAATGCAGTAGCTTTATTGCAACAGCTTTCCAGAAATTGCTGCAGCCATTTCAGCAAGATATCTGGCCCTGACCATGTGGCAGTGTGGCTTTACAACCTTCTCCCTCTCTATTTTGGCACCAGGACTGGCTGCAGAAGTCAGACTCGATGATCTTAGAGGTCTTTTCCAACTTGAACGATTTTATGATTCTTTAATCTCAGTTGAGTTGTAAGATCCTTCGTGCCCATCATGACCTCATTTTGCCAGCAGTGCTCCCTGGAAAAGTGAGCTTCATCCAGAATGAAAACACAACTCCATTCTCTGTTTGCTTTCAGAGAAAGTGGTGTTACATCCCTTCACAGCTTATGGAGACCACATGCCTGAGGTGAAAGTAACAATCTGAATTCCCAACGTTGCCTGGTGAGACCTGGAGCTGCCATTTGTGCTGCACAAACCAGCCACCAGCACACAGACTGTGCAGGCTGACGGCACCTCTCACTTTCTCAAGCTGCCTCATTCAGCATCAAGTATTCAAAATGTATTGTGAGAGGGATAAAAAAAAGTGAAAGAAGATTTGTAGGCTTGTGGTTGGGATGCTAAGGAGCAACGGACCTTGGAGTGCAGTCCTTGCCTCAAAGACCAGCTCTTCATGCTGGGGAGTTTCATGTAAACTGTGTAATCATCCCCCTGAAGCACAGATTCATGTTCAAGACTAAAACAGGACACAGAGCTGTAACAGCCAAGTGGAAGCCAGGCTATCTGCTGCCATGAAGGTCATTAAAATGATAGAACAGCACCAGGACTGGGATGTGCTCTCTGCATTTTAGGGAAGAGCTGTGACCGCGTCTCTCGGTAGGAAGATGTGTCATTCTAGCCTCAGTCTGTGGTTTTAACAAAAATAATAATAATAATGTGAGCTTTTGCTGCACTCCTCAAGGAATCCAGCTGAGGTACGTGCAGAGAAGTGTGTGACATTAATGACACCAAGCAGGGGGCTCTGGCGGAAGGCAGCTCTGAGAAGCTCTGCTCAGGATGTGCTGTGTCTCCCTCTTGGCAGCTTCAGACTAAGCACATTAATTTTAGGCTGCTCTCTTGTGCAGGTTGTTTCCAACCCTAACAAAACATAGCTTTAGAGAAGAGCAGACTGAGAGATATTACAGCACCCACTAGATGCCTGTGGGCATGAGGTGGTGAGCTGACAGAAGAGCTTATTGCTGCTGGAAAGCGGAGACCCTGATCTTCCCATCCTCTGCTCCTGGTTACATCCCCCATCCGTGTATTTTATAACAGTTTTGCTGCCCAGCAGACACCTCCACGAGGTAATTCTACAGTTCTAATCCAATTACACATGGTGGTAGAAAAAGCACCCAGCAAAAAGAGTTGTTCCTGCAAGGCGATGCAGAGCAAGCTCACAGAGAAGCCCAGAGGGAGCAAAGCTGGCAGGAGGGATGAGGGATCACAGCAGAAAGGCAGAGACCAGACCACCCACCTGGGAGCAGCAAAACATCACAGCCATTAGCTTGTGCACAGCCACAGCCCTTGATTACTTTTTAAAATAACTCAGGATCCCATAAGCAGGTGATTCAAAGCACTGGGCTAAAATTCTGCTAAGTAAGAGAGTGAAAAACCTGAGATCCCAGCACCAGGCTGGCAGTGACGAGCTCACAGCTGCTTAGAGGCAGCCACAGAAAGGGAGGGGAGGGATAAAGCCACTGCCAAGGGTCAAAGAACCACTGCAGCTCCTTTTGTTAGAGATCTGATTGGGTTTCACTGAAATGGTTTGGAAGGGATCAACTCAGGTTAGGGCAGACTGGACTCGCCTGTCTGTATGAAAGCAGCACTTCAGAGCTTACAGGAATGTGAGTATTAGCAAGGATTTTGTTAAGAAAGTGAATTACAAAATCATTATGTTCTTTGGAAGTCCAGGAGACTACTTTCAAAAGGCTTTTTTTTTTTTTTCTTTTCCTTCCCTTTCAAAGCTCACTGAGCTTCATTAGTTGTTGTCCTGAAGCTGCCTGGTTTATCCCATATTGCAATGTTATACCCTACCTTGTAAACTAAAAGTTCTCTTTCTGGGAAAGGAAAGCTTGAGCAACTGCCACAAAATTAGAAGACCTATTCTTGACAGCTTTTATCTAAGGATGATCTTACCCCAGAGGAGGATCTCAAAATATGCCATTGGCTCAGTTTTGGCTCGTTTCTTTTTTTAACGGTTAGCGACCCAGTGTAGGATTTCTCTCATCCCTTTCTGACTCCTATTAAACATTTTCTAAAGTCTGTTGTAGTGAATAGGAAGATGAACACAAGCAGTTTCTGGATCAGGCCTTACAATGAAACAGTTGTGGCTTTCCAAAATATTCCCAGGAGCTAAACTTGGTTCTGCAGTTCATTAACTATCCTACTGCTAAAGAAACATCAGGACAAATCCAAGTCCTCTCAGGACATTGGTTTAACTGAATGAGGCCGAAAAATTTGACCTCACAAGTTGTAATTCCTTCCTTCAAATACACCTCTAAGTTTAGCCCAAAGGCAGGTTACTGCAAGCAACTTCAGTTTAGTGCAAATAGAAAAGGTAAATTCAGGTGGATTACAAACATTTTGTCTTTGCATTGTGTTAAACTGTACTCATTTTCATGCTTAATAATTGTAAAATTCCTATTTCCTCTGCAAATGAGCTCAGGTCCAGGTTTTTCATGTGGTATTTACAGAGTGGCCAAATAGGAAATAATGACTTCTGTAAAATTTGCCATAGATCCTGAATCTACTAAATGTGAGTCACACCAATGTAATAGGCTGCAGGTAAAACTACTTTTTTTTTTTACTCCAAAGAGAATTCAGGATACCAGAGAGTCCTTCTCAGAAACTCTGCTTTCTCACTATATTCATTGCTTCTTTTCTTGAAGTAGTGCTAAAAGGTAGCTTAGAAGGAAACTGTTTGGAACTGAAATTAGGGATAATGCTGGATCCTGAAGGCACCAACTCACGGCACTGAGGTGTCGTGTTTTATTTGCTGATTGCAGGAATGTTAATAATGCTTCAGTGTGCACTGACACTCGCCAGCAGCAGAGATAACAAAACCTTATTTGTGAACTCCTGTTAATATAAAGCTGACCTGAGTTAGCACCTCAACAGCAACGCTGCTCTTAGAGATACCAGCACACTCTGTAATCACTGAAGTTGATAATATTTCTGCAGCATTTTCAGAGGGGAGGAGGGGATAAAAAGGGTCTTAATGAACATCTATGAAGCCACACTCATGCATCACCTACGTAATATTTTAAATAGCTCCTTTGCAGTTTGATCCTCTACCACTAAAGTCAACGGAATTTTTTCCTGTTCATTTAGGTAGGATCAAATTCAAAGCCTTAATGTCCCACTGTGTCACTTTGGGAAAAATCTCTCCTTATTATAAGAGAGTCTTGTAATTTGGTTTCCAGCTGTAGGAGATTACTTCTTTCCTTTTCCCTTTGTATGCACTTTATGACAGAAATAAAACACTGCACAATCACAGTGCAAAACAGAAGCCCCAAGGGCATCTTACAGACACTTGTGGCTCCTTAGGAAACCTTTAAAATCTCCAAAGCCACTGTGATTGCTTTGTACTGCTTACTAAAGTACACTTTCCCACAACTGGTAAATAATGTGATATTTTGAAGGGTATTGAAAACGCTTATGGAAGGTCAGCTGCGTACGCTCACCCAGAGTCAGTTGTTATACTGCAACTGAGATATAGTGGAAATATTGCATCTTTAACAGCCAATGCTTCATGGAGGGATGACAAGTGTATGTGCTGTCCCACTGCCTGGCTCAAAAAGCCTTTTTTCATATGTGTTTTCCTTGGTTTACTTGTAATCTTTAGTAGAAGCCCATCTGGAGGAAAAAAAGAAAATGGAAAAAAAAAAAAAAAAACCTGCAAAACTTCAGAGCTATACAGAAAAATTCAGGAAAA
>VZTE01005949.1:2220423-2263769 GCA_013397775.1 Eulacestoma nigropectus | reverse complement strand
AAAATGGAAAAAAAAAAAAAAAAATCCTGCAAACATTCAGAGCTATACAGAAAAGCTCAGGAAAAAAAAAAAAACAAAAACAAACAACTGAAATAAAGCAGTCCAAAATTCTGGAGGCCTTCTCCTCCCTTTTCTGGGGCAGCAGAGGGCTGAGTGGATGCTCTGTGCAGCCCTGGCAGTGTGGGGGTTTCAGGCACCACGGCTTTCCAACCTGGGAGCTGGCAGCACCGGCGCGGGAGCTGCATCAAGCCAGGTAAATCATGCACAAAACTGGCATCTGCAGGAACAGATTGGCTAAATCCTATGGATATCCCAGAGCCTGCACAGAGCTGCTGCATCCCAACAATGGTTCCTCCCTGCTCTTAGCGCTGGCACCAGGGCTGGCACTGCTGCCGTGTATTTTCCCTCCCCACCACACGGGTCATTAGAAAAAAAAGGATGAACCCAAAATTGTACAGACAAACTTGGCAGTCTCCACTGCTCACTTTCCCTCAGAACCTTCTTGCTACCCCTGTTCAGTCCTGATAGCAGAATGTGCTGTGTAGTACTCCCATTTTTCTTCTTATACATGAAGATTTCTCATGCAAAACTCATTTTCGGCATATTCTAGCCTTTAAAAATGGAATGTTTGTTGAACATTGTTCTAACAAGCAGTGTACATAAAGCATATGTATTTGACAGGGAAAATAATCTCTTCTTTCCAATCAGAGACAGTTTGTATATCTTATGTTACATGACATCTCAGAAAAAAGCATTCTGCTCTTTTACTGCATTCACTTTTGTGAGATGGAAGGCACGGATTGCAGAGGATATTAGCGAGTCAAGATGGGCCCGAAATGAGGTATATGCATATGCTGAGGTTTGAAAGGTATATAAAAAGCAAGGCTGGGGACACAGAGAAAGAAAAATAAGAGTGAAAAAAAAAAAGGAAAAGAAATGATGCAAGGGATTCATTTCTCATTCAGAGAGTTCTGAGGGTAATCATTTTGTAGCATGAAAATGCAGAACTAAGAGGTTCAAGCTGCTTCCAGTAAGGGCACAATTCAAGTTCAGTCTCTAAACTTTGTACAAATTTTAATGGGAGCAGTAAAACATAAGAAAATGGAACTGTGAATATTGTGTCCCTGGATAACACCTGCAATAACTTGGGAGTTTTACTGAAGGGAGGAGAATAATAAGGAGGATTAACTGATCAGTCGGTGGGCAAGAAATACATTCTTGGAAGGAAATAGGTTATATTGATATTTAAGTCCCACCTCTCTGGTGTTCACACTCAGCTTAACCACATAAAGTCTTTCCCTTTCTGCTCCTGCCTCTGCTTTTTGTCAAACCTAAGCTGTGCAGTTGTGCTCTGCAGAGTCAGGTGTCCAGAACCTGAGCGAGGGGGTACCCAGCCCCTGTGCAGAGGTTGGGGCTCCCTGTCACTGGTGGCAGTGCCCAGGACTGGGGACTCCCTGTGACTGTGACCTGCAGGATGCTCTCACAGGTGACTGACTTTAAAATTGCCCTGGATGAGCAGGGAGGTGATGGCCCTGAGGACCTTCACGGTAGAAGCTCCAGTTCCTTGCAGCACGAAGGTTTCCCTCACTATGTGGATGCTGCTTTTGAAACTACACAAACTCAGATGCTGCATTGTCGAGCAGCAGGGAGCTACGTGGTCTGGATGAATTCTCTCAGTGTAATGGACACCACAATGTGGCTTCTGGGATAAATCCAGTTAATCCAGATAATCCAGTTACTGCTCCCAGGTAACTAAGTCTCCTCCACTTATGAGGTGCTGCAGTCTGCATACCTACCCTGGCACCAAAAATGTCCAAGGTACAAAACTCATCTCCTCCACCTAGATGGATTCACACAGCTTGTTTTCTTCTCCCGTGAGCTTTATTCTTAGGGGATATTTAAGATTTTATCCATTACTTGATGGTCATGATAGAAAATATTTAGGGCTTTTATCTGGTCTGTCTCCTCTTTCCAGCCCATATTCGGTGTGCAGGCAGTGGCAGCCTGGGATAGGCTCCAACCTGCTGTGGCATGACATTTATTAATGTGATGGGCCTTTGGAGATGAGGGTGGGACAGGCTGCCCTGGAGGACAGGTGGCAGGAATTACATCTCTGATGGCAACAAAGCATTTAAAAGTGAAGGAGAGGCCCTAGGAGAGGGGATAGCAGCAAGTCTGGTAGTGAAGTTGATGTGGACTAGGGGTGGTTGGGCTTCCCTGGAAAGACTGCATGATTTTGGTCTTAACTGAGGAAAATTGGCAGCACAGACCTCCTGGTGGGTTTTGCTCCCCTCCAAATCGTGATTGCCCAAGGACAATACAGCCAAGGTTGTGTTCACCTTCATCCTGCCCTTGTCTCCTGAAGGTGTAACAGGGGCACACAGGCTGCAAGTGCACCCTGGGTTACTTGGCTCTGCTGTGCCTTTATCCTCTGCTTTTTGCCAGAGGTGCTTTTAAGAAAGAGACACTTAAGAAAAAACTACATCAACTAAGTATGTTTAAATCAAAAACTCCAAAGGACAAAATATTTCCTGAGGAAAGCGCACAGTTTGCCAAGCAATAATGAATTCACCCAAGCAAACCTCTGCAGGTACTGTCTCACTGGTGCCCTGTGTTGCCTCCCACTGATCCTCATGTTGCCAGTAAAGATGCTTTAAAAAAAAATGCTTTCAAAATGTATACACCTACATATTCTGTTTTGTTTTTATTTAAGAGAGAAAACGGTTGGGGCTGCTTGTTTGTTATCAAACTCGCTTTAGGTGGATTAACATAATAAGGGCAGTGTAAATGAATGAATTGTTCCACAAAGAATAAGGTTAGGAATTACTTAGTTGATCTGTATATCTCACAGTTAATTCCCCCCAAAGGACTGCCTATACCTCTCTTAACATTAGCAAAGTCTACAGCCACCTGCAGCCTGGCCGGCTGAGCTTGGCTCGCAGGGATGAGGATAAACTTTGTGGAGGTAGGGATATGGAACATACTTCATTATTCTCCAGTGCTCAAAAGTACAGGCTGGCTGAGAAAAGCTAATTATTGCTTTCCCTGTGGTGCTGGAAGAATGCTTAAACCCTTTAAGAGTCCTTTGAAATTCCCAATTAATCCTTAAAAAAGGCATTTTTATCCTTTAAGGAGCTCCAAAATTATTTCTTAGTGCATGGACAAGAACTTGCCAAGTGAAATGTGAATATTTCTAGTTTTCTTTTTTGCTGGGCCACTTGGTTACAGGTACCTCCCTTAGAAAGACCTGATGCATCTTAGAGTTTTCGGTACAGGATTTCTTCCAGGCTTTCTGCCCGCTTTTCGTCAGCTGTGACCCTCCAGCTGGAGCAGGGGGAAAGAGGAATGGAGACTCTCCAGGATCTGTACGACTTTCTTGGTCATCCTGGCAGGTCCTTCTGCAGGTGTTGGTAGCTTGGCTGCATATATTATTTGCATTAGTTTCTTTTTAAATGCAACGATGGTTAAATCACGAGACAGAGGAGACTTTCTTCAGAGATGCTAATGCCTCCATCAAGTGAAGCTGTGAGGTATTAACTGCTTTTGAGGATCTGTTCCCTTCATGTAGACACCTGGCTCAGACAAAGGAGCCTGAGCAACACAGAAAATATGCAACAGCACAAGCATAATTACTGAGTGATGTTTCCCAAGGACACACTATAAAAAAAAACCAAAAAAAGAGCAAAGAATATTATAAGCTTTTCCTATTTTTCAGAAAGCTGTATTTTATTGTGGCTGTTACTGGCAGAACCAATGCCTCATTTCTTTTTTTAAAAAAAATCATTTTAAAGTACAGGACTTTATGCTATGAAGTTAAAAATGGTATTCAGAGAGGTTTGGTGCCTTTTTAGGTTAGTTGTCACTATTTTTTGCACTGTCCTTGGGATGTTATTCTTGAATTATTTTTTGTTATTGTTTTAAATATAATGAGGGGTAACTCTCATTGCCAAACACTCTACTGGCAGACTTGGAGTCTTGTTGTATACTTTATTTATAGCTGCAGAGTGGCTGCTGGTTCTGGGATATGTGTGAGGGGAGTCAGCTCCCTAAAAGCACGAGGGGGAACGGAGGCTGCTCCAGATCTTACAGATTTCTGGGACAGAGCCAGAGTTACAAGCCGCTTTTTCCCAGTCCAACATGTTCATATATTCCTGATCACTTGTCAGAGGAGTCAGAACTGGGGCTTTCTTTTCTTTTTTATAAAGGAGAAAACCTTGAATAAGACAAAGGTGAAATAATCTAATTCAAGAGTGAGGAGAACTTCCTTTATGCAATTCTGCCTCTATTATCACAATTCAGTGTGGGCTATTGACAGCTGAATTGCAACTCTGACACCTGGTACACTGTTTATGAACAGGCAGAAACTCCTTCCCTCAACATTTATGGCTTAGTACGGTGCAAATCTCACCTAAACACGCATATGTATACAGAATAATCTAAATAAATGGGAAAACAGGCTGGTTAGACTTGGGAAGGGTGCATGGCATCTCCTCCAGTGTGGGGAATAACTTCAGTTCTGATTAAGAGAGGTCATGTGCCTCTCTGGTAGCATCATTGCACTGGCTGCTTTAGGCTAGAATTAAATTAAATAATTGCAGCTCTTCTGACTCTTCAATACCTTGCCAGACATGGGGCACCTTGGAGAGGATAACACCAGCCACTGAAATTCTACCTTTCTCCACCCAGTCTAAATTTCCCTACGAGCAACTCCTTGAGTTTTTTTAAATTCCCATTGAATTTTTTTTCTCTAATTTCCTTTCTTTGCCTTGACGTGTTTAGAGCTGCTCTGCCTCCATCTGCTTGCATTGCTTTCCCCATTTCTAAGGTTCTTGTGCTTTTGACCCCACTTGCTGTGTTTCTGAGGTCATAGCAGAGCACAGCAGTGCATTACTTCTTTTTATTATATTTATTGGAGGCACTGTGCACACAGCACAGTACTGGAGATGCACAACAGCAACTTGATACTGAAGGTAAGTATTTTTCCCAGGTGTGAACACCTTTTGCTGTGAGAAGTAATCAACTCCAGGCTTAAACAGAACATCCGAGGTCTCCTCCCGTGGCAGTGGTGAGCATGGCGAGTTTTGTGAAGTACTTTCTCTGTTTCTTTAGGGTTCTTCTTCTAAAGCATCTATTAAATGGCTGTGCAGACTTTCTTTTAGAGAAAGGAATTCTAAACCCAAGGAATTTGAGCAACATGCTAATCTGTTTGGGTTTTTTTTCAGGAATGCAAAAAAGGGGTGATGTTTTAATGAGTGAGGTTCCTGCTAATGTGATGACAGGAACAGCTGCTGATACAAAGTCAACTGTGCTGAGTGCCAAAATAGGGATTACTCAGTGTTGGTTTCAAAATATCATCATGTCAACTTGCAGGTTGCAAGAGGTGATTCTTTGATTCTTCCTTCGTGGTTTTCAGTGGGTTCACAACGAAAAATATTTCTTTGTTCACACGCACTTTGCACATTGGTTTAGACCATTTTTACCACGATGTGGTTTCTTGGGGAGCTGGAGTTAACCTCAGTCAGTGCATCCCCTGAAAGAGTCAGGAATTCGCTGCCCTCCTGCTCCATCCTTTTTCCACTTTCTTTTCTTGTACCGGCTCTGGGCTAGCTTGGGTCACTGATACAAAGAAATATTACCTGGCTTTTGTGGGATTGGTTTTTGACTTATTTATCTTGTCTGTCTTGCTGACTGTGTAACAACCCAGGATCAGGAAAGCACAGAATGTACCTGGTGGGAAGAATTGGACAAACATGCACAGCCATGAAATGGAATGGTCAGAAATTAATTCTTTTCCACGTGTCTGAGTTTTCTCCTAGACTTAATTACTCTAGTTATCTATCCACCTTGGCCTAAACTTCAAAGATTCATAAGCTACTCTTGCTGAAAAATTCAACTCTGAGATAGAATTTAACTTCTCAATTGGTTTTATTTCTTTCATTAGTGCATTTGGGGTATTTCTCAGGGTTCCTGCTTCTCTTAGATTAACCTCTTTCTTTAAAAAAAAAAAAAAATCCATAAATTACGAGTCTTCCTTGGGAAAGTTTAATCTGGACAATTCCTAATGTCATCAGAAAAGAGAATTGATTGCAACTGTCACTTTTAAAAGTGTAAGAAAAAGGCAAAAATATTATATGTGGTTTAGAGTTACTCCTTATATTTTAAAAGCTGCAGTACAAAAGTGTGGTGAGATACTTTGAAAGCAGTGTTTAGCAGGGACGCTCTTTTGTCCCACAGTAAATGTGACTGAAGAGCTTGGTCCTGAACCCTAATGTTAGGTCTTAGTTTCTCCATGGATTTTTAAATTTAAAGGAGTTATTTTTAACCAGAAATTATTCAATATCCGTTGAAGTATTGAATATTCCTTGTGTATAAATGGAGGGAGGGGTGGAAAAAATTTATGAGAGTTCCTACTCAGTATCACTAAAATCCCCCAAAAGTTTAGTTTCCTAAAAATACCCACAAGAAGATGAGTTAACCCTCTGAAGGGTTAAACAGTACATCAGGAATGGCATTGTCTAGTTTGACTCTAAGAAAATAAAATAGGGGTGAATTGGCAGAAGAGATATAGAGATGAGCTGAGGGAGTACCTGTGAAACCACGCAGGGAAAACCATTCCTTGGCTTTATAATCAGCCTCTGATTAATGAAAGCATCAGCAAAGCTCGTGCTGGTAACCTGAACTGCTGCTAAGGGTTTATTTGCCTCCTGTTAGCACAACTTCAGGGGCAGTAAGTCCTTGGACAAAAGTGTACAGCACTGCAATTGGAAAGGCAAGCCTGGACCTGACCTGGCGACACAGAAGTTTATTTCCAATACTTGTTCTTTGTGGAGAATGGTTTATTGATTATGTCAAGACAGGCTTGAAATGCCCCTGCAAGGCTGCAGTTGCACGCCACTGCTGTGCTCACTGAACCAAGCCTGGCTGTTTGACCAGTAACTTGGGTATGAGCATTAAGTGTTTGACTTGGGAAAGTTTTTATGGTCAGACCAACTTTTTATGGTCTAGAAAACGCTGACTTGGAATGAGTCTGGTTGCATGCATCTAATTTCTGTATTGTGACAACTACAGAGCAGAAAGAGTAAATTAATAGACCAGCTAGTTGATAAATTAACTTTTCTAGCAGAAACTTGTGTATCTGGAAAAGCAGTGTGGGTCAGCTCACAACAACTGGATATTAGCCAGTGGAAATGCACCCACTTCCCTTGACTGGATTATGCAAATATTTCATGTTGGAGCTCTGGTGAAATGGCTTGCTTGAGTTCTGAGCCACCTATTGTTCTGGTTTTGATTACTTGAGTCTCTGGAACGGGGCTCAATTTCCTACATAAATCCATTCTGCATCACAAAGGATAACTTCTGTACCTGCTTGAAGGCTGCGTAACTACATGGAGCCTCTATGGCATGAATATACAAATGCATAAAGGGTTTTTTGGTTTGTATAAAATACCCAAATAACACTCCGGAGTTTGCTCAAGGATTTCTTGTTGCTCTCCTCTGTAATTTTATTCAGGATGTGTTTACTACAGTTACTGGATTATGACCCATATATATATATATATATATTTGGTATTCCATTTCGGTCTACTCCAGATCCCATTAGCATAAAAAGATCCCCAGAGCTTGCTAGTGTAGTCCATGGCATGTAAATTAGCAAACGCTGCAATTCTGTCAAAACTCCTAATATTTAACCACCATGAACTTTATTACACATGCCAGGTTTCTTTCAGTATTTAAATTCTCTAATTTGCTTATGTCCAAGACAAGGATTATGCACCAGCCATTTTTCCCACAGTCATTAATCAAGGACCACTAACTATATAAATGGGTTTAAAGTTTATAGATTTCTAAACTATGATTTTCTGTTTGCATGTAAAACTGTTCTGTGTCCGTGGCTGACTGGAACCATTCAGCACTTAGGTTTGTGCATGGTTTTTACAGGTAGGGGAGCCTTTTCTGACTCAATGGATTTCTGATTTTTCAGTCATTTAAATATAAAAAATGAACTCCCAAAGTGAAATCTCTATTTTCAAATATGTGAAGGTTTGAAGGAAAAATAACTTTCTGAACAAGTCCAAGAGTAAGACAGATGAGATGTGAATGAATCCCCAAGCAAATGGCAAATCTGGCTGAGGGTGATACCCCCTCAACCCAAAATTAGTGCCTTTGGAAGCAATCCTGAGGGTATGGATATGGATTAAACTTAGGCTTCTGCCCACTTTAGATTAAAAAGGAGTCTAAAGTTTGGCTGCTCAATTCAGAACAGAAATGGGGTTTTATGCTTACATTGGACTAAGCATATTAAATAAGACTGATCGTATTTCCCATTTGAATCCTTTCAAAGTTTTGATTTTATTTGAACTTTGAAGTGTGCCTTCATTTAACCCAACATCATTGAGGCAGAAACAAATACATTTTGGAATGTTCAGGTGTTTTGCTATTAAGGAGGAAAATATTTGGGGCTATGGGATTTGTAAGGGATCCTCCTTGGTGTTAGGCTACTTCAGGAGTTGGTATCACAGATGGAAGTGGAAGAAGGGCTTTCCAGCCTGGTGTGTAACCATCTACACCCAACAGCATCAGGGAGCAGGGAAGCTGGTTGAGCTCTGAGGGGCTTCAGAAAACCTTCAATCCCTGAAATAATTCCTGGCAAACTTGGCACACAGCTACTCCTCTACGGCCGTAAATAATTTACGTAATCTGCTTCGAAAAAGCACTTTGAGGAATTTGTCAGGGTTGACTGTAGTTCTTTGTTTTCAGCCGTAAGTTTCTCAGCTGCTGCAGGCATTTCTGCTTGCTGCAAAGTGTTTAGATGAAATGATTTTTATGTCTGTTTTGGCTCAGGTAACACAGCCAAGGTGCAACTGTAAGGCTGATCTTCTGGGCTGCCTGAGAGATGCTTATGTGAAGTCTATCAAAATATTTAATTGCTGTAAAATACAGCGTGTGTTGGCTGGTGTTAGCTTGGTTTTCAGCATCTCATGGATAAGAGTAAAAATGAAGAATGCTTAGGAGGAAGAATTCCTGTTATATTAATAAAATATATTGGGGGATTGTAAGCAATGACATAGATAACTTGGGATTGAACCCTGAAATGGCAGCTTTCACTATATAACTATAACTTGTGGATGAAGCATGTGGCTGTCTCCCAATTCTGTCTGGAATTTGCTTTATTTCTCAGAGTTTTGTTATTCAACACTCAAAACTGAGTTGATGTAACAGCAAACAATATCTGTGTATTTTATACATTGCATTTCAGGCAAGAGGAGAGGAAAACAACTGGGCAGAGTATGAAGCAGGCAAGTAGAACTGAAGAAATATGAAATAGCTTTGGTAGCTGCTCGTCCAACAGATGTAAACCATCATGCACTGAGGACTGCTATCTGAACAATTGCATGATTTATGCACTGTGGAATGGTTTATGATTCAAAGTTTTCACAAGCCTGTCTTAAAATCTTTTCAATCTTTCTGTCCCTTGGTGTAACTTTAAAAAAACTTCTTGACAGCACATGGTACCTTTTGACATATGGCCAGCTAAACCATCCAGCCCTCAAATAAAGAGATGTTAAATGAACCATGTGAAAAATGGTTCTGGACACTTGCAATGTGCTGGTATAAATTGGGTCAGCCCATTATGACTCGTAAATTCAAAGCAACCCACAAGCTTTGACTTCTTAGGAAACAAGAACTTGAACTGAAATAAATTATTCAGGATGCATCCCACGCTTATCTTTATGTACATAATTTTCTCTGCCCAAATAATTTAACAATTTAAAGGCCATGCGTGTATTGATGTTTTTAGGACATCATCAGATTTTTTTTTCCCCTTGGTGTACCAGTTAACCTGCTGTGCTTTTGATGAGTTTATCCCAAGAATTTATATACATGCCTATAAAAATGGATTTAGCCATGTTTACTGCTGTGTGCTTCCCCCTCGGGTAGCTGTCATAAAATTGGAGGCAGTTCAGTATTTTTGTGAACCTACCAAATATTACCATTATTATCAACTTGTCTACATCTTCTATGACCTTACAGCAAGAATTATTTAAACATAGGGCGACCCCCTCCAAAACCTAGTTACT
Source organism: Eulacestoma nigropectus (assembly GCA_013397775.1). NCBI lineage: Eukaryota > Metazoa > Chordata > Aves > Passeriformes > Eulacestoma > Eulacestoma nigropectus. The sequence continues at coordinate 2,253,690 of VZTE01005949.1, read as the reverse complement.
ATTCCAAGGTGCTTCACGGCAGGTGAATTCTGATGAGTTTGAGAGGGGAATAGTGAAGTACTTTTACAGATATTTCTAAAGTGTTACTCCCAAGAGTAAAATGTGGTACGGAGGAGCTTGTTTGGAAAAAACCCAAGTCGGGGAAGCCAATGTTGTGGAGTGGACATGGTGGGTTAGTAAAATTCTTTACACCAGCACCGTGGCTGTAGATCAGTGGAGCAGGAGTGCTTTGGGGAATGCTTTGGGGGCTGCAGGGAAACTGTGCTCTACCTGGGGCCCTGGAGCTGGGAGCACAGCCTTAGGGCAAAGGAAAAGTCACATCCCCAAAATATCTTGTGGATTAGTTCTGCAGAACTTTAATTTTAAGTTATTTATATCTGCTTGCCTATAGCTGGTGTCTAAGCACTGTAAGAGGTTGAATTGCAGTGTATATTTGTCCCAAACTATTTTCAGGAAATATTAGGCTGTCTTGCTTTATCGTCCCAAACATCTTTTGAGAATAAAACTTTTTTCAGGGTCCTTCTAACATGTAGAATGGCCTCTCTGCCTTGGTGTAAGTCACCTACTATGCTGTTACTCAGCAGTTCCCATTTCTTCCAGGCATCCCTGCCATCTGCAACGGGCAGGAAAATAACGAGCCGTATTTTAAAATCACATTTTTTACTCTTTAAAACTTTTCTTAACCATTTGTCTGATATTTTTAGTGAGCAAATACTACTGTCAGCAAAGTAAATCAAAGTGGTACCCTGATACTCTCCCCTACTTTCTATTGAGAATGCTACAAAGTCATTTTTTTGTGCATGATAGATGAGAAATCTGAATATCTGAATTCCCGTCTATCTTCAGCGTTTGCAATAATTGTACCATTATTAATAGGTATGAGCTTTTGGTGTGTGTATTCAGGATTTCTTAAAAATTGGAAAACCGATGCAAGTAAAAGATGTGCAAATAATGAGGAGTTGGGAATAGCTCTGGTAGCTGGGATAGGAGAAGGAACTGTGGCTATAGGCCAATTCTGAATGGCAAACAGTGTTTTTTGAAAGGACTTTCTATATCAAAGTGCGAATATCTCATAGCAAGGGACAGAACTGTTGGGGAAATTCAATACTGGTGTGATTTAATAGTTGAGAGAAACTTCAGAAAATATTCAGTGCTGGCTCTGAAAAAGAAGAAAAGATATTTGTCCTGTCACTAAAACAACTTTTTTTTCCCCCTTGTATTTTCTAAATACGACATCACTACAGGAATAACATGGGTGTAGCAAAGGATGGCTCTTTCCTTGTGGATGATATCGTGGCTGATTCGAGATGTTTTCAGCCAGTATTTAACATCTAGTTATCTAAGACTGCTGCAGTAGATCAAAGGAAACACTTAACATCCAAATGAAATGCCTGCAAAACAACAGCAAAAATAAATCCAGCAGTAAATGAATCTAAGACGTAATCTTTCTACTTTAGAAAGGAATCAGGAAAATATCAGTTTAATGAAATGCCACAACTAGAGTGCTGAAAAGCACCCTCACTTAGAATCAATGTTGTCTGTCTGCAGCCCCCACTGACACTTCTTCAGCTGTGAACATTTTCCAGAGTGGGTAAGGAGCTGATTAACAGTGCAGGTTCATAGAGACAAGCTCATGTCAATTAAGCCCCAGGAGGGACCATCAATTAGTGTCAGTCAGGCAAACCTTTTACCACTTAAATTAACATAACGAAAAATGATGCTCAGTCATTCAAGGTTCAAGAAACTTTGGCCATCCAAAAAGACATTCTTTTTCAATAAAAGCCTTGCAGCCACAAAAAAATACTTTTTCTTGCAAAATAGTCATATGAACAGTTGGCTTTCTTTAATTTTTTTGTTGAACTATTGTTTTTCTGAATTATCTTTAATTTTTATGACTTAAGAGGATGTTCAAGAAACCTTGGCCAAGTTCTTTTAGTTTTTAACTTGGTTGTACAAGGTATAATGAGGTGGTGGAAGTCAATGTGGTGACACGATTAAAGCAAATAACCTGGCAAGATGAAAAAAAAAGGAGCAATTAGACCAAGCCCTCAGCACTTGCATTTAACTAAACTAAAAGTCAATGTTTCATAAACAAAAATTATACAGCCAAAAACTCCACTGCTTCTTAATTCGTCGTCCTCCCAGTTTCTGGCTTTTGGCAGTTGGTTGGAATAATGAAGATCAATTTTAAGTAGGAAGATACTTGATAAGGAGTTATTGGGCTTGTTGCTTCAGAACAGACTAAGGGTTTCAAGATTTCAAGATTTTGTTTGTGAAGCTTATGATGTATTTTTAATTTATGTGCAATATTGAGGGGTGCAGCTGTCAAACTCACATCCTCCCCTACAAATCACATGCACCAGGGGATTGCTTTAAAAATCAGATGATCGTCAAACAGGCAGTGAGGATGGATCTGTGTTTGCTTTCCATGCAGCAATCGGGTAAAACTTTGGCAATGTTGTGTGAAATTAGTCCCAAGGTGACAGTGAAGAGAGGTGAGAAGTGCAGGAGGAACATGGCCCTTTGAAAGTTCCTGGAAATGGAAACTGTACTTTTTAAAGCGTTAATTTCGGCTTTACGGTGCCATTGTTTGCTCTTGGAAGATCCCGTGCTGTCGGAAGGCATTGCCCCACTGCGAAAGCTCCTTGCCCCAGCTCGGGAGCCCCCAAGGCTCTGTTCGGATCTCCCATCGCCTCCTCACGGCTCGTGGCCGTGAGAGGTTCTGGAGCTGCCCGGCTCCCACAGCCTTGGTGCAGGAGTGCATCCCCGTGTCAGCACTGCTGATCACTTCTAGTGAGCACCCCTGGGCTGCCCAGCCTTTCTGCAATGGAGGAAACTTTACTTTTTTTTTCCCAAAAGGCTTTTGTATTCCAAAGCTAGCCTCGAAGGCATATATTATTGTATACTCACTGCTGCGGCTACATGGATTTTCTTCTTTTCTCAGGCAGATATTATGTTTTCTGTTTCTTTGGGGACACTTTATTTTTAGAATATCTATCATTTTATTGAACTGTGTTGCACTGAAGATGTTTACCTTATGTATGTTGCATCCCATGCTGCAGCCTGTGGCTAAGGCACATATTAGTAAGCATATTGCTATTGATTTTCCTTTGTCACCCTTTTTCTGTGTGCATAAGAAGTTGAAATATTTGTTTGGAATCTGTCTCTTACAGTGATCTGTTTGTGACTTCTGCGGTTTGTGAAAACTGATTGTGCTGTTAAGGCATGGAGAAAGTGATTTTTTTTTCATGAGTTCAGTGAGATGCAGAATCCAAGGAACCTAGTGGGGGGGTGAGGATTTGGTACAAGAGGAAATGTCTGAATCTGGGGAATGGGAGCTAGTTCAAAAATGGTCCCTAAATGCAGTACTGTGACCTCTGCCTCTTAGTTCATAGAATCACACAGTGGCCTGGGTTGGAAGGGACTTTAAAGAAAATCTTATTCCAACCCCTCTGCCTGGGCAGGGACACCTTCCACTAGACCAAGTTACTCAGAGCTGACACCAGTGTGGAATCCAAATATTCCTAACATTGCATTGAGGTCCCATATAGAGCAAAGGGGAGAGTGTGTATGTGTCTGTGTATATAAATATATATAAATATCTATGCAGCCAAAACCCCTTCTCTCATGAAAGGCAAGCTCCTCACCAGGAGCTGGTAATCAGATTTTTTCCCTGGTTATGCTTCTGTGCAGCTTTTGCACCCAGAACGGCCAAACCTGAGTTTACCATAAGGTTATGTATACATTTAAAATAGTCCTTATGCTCACAGAAGGCAGTGATGCAGAGCAGGGTTCCCTTGGGGGCAGAGAAGGTGACTGACCCAGTCCTTCTGAACAGCCCAAGAGCCACCCAAGCTAATGCCTGTCTCCCCTGCTCCTCAGTGCCTGCAGTCACGTCAGCACAGTTTTGATGTAACAATCCTAAAAACGTTAACAAATTTAGAATTTTCTGCACAGCTGTTCCACTACGAAGGTTATTAAGTATTACACAGCTACCATCAAAACATTTTTTTTTAAATTAGCTTCTTCAGCGCTGTGTTTAATTACAAGCGCTTAGCCACAGGGAGTGTTTGTGCCTCCTGACCTCTGACTGAGGGAATACACGAGCTCTAACAGGACAGAGTAACCTACACGTGTGAAATGCCAGTGAGGGCCACGACTTTTTTTCCCTTTGAGAGCTCTGTTGATGTTGAACATGACAGGGCAAGACCTGAAGAAACACCCCCTGAAGATCTTCCAATGTGAGGTGCCCAAGCTCCTCAAGGGATTGAGTCACGGTGGATATTTGTCTCGGGAAATCCTAGGCAGTAGCAGACTAAATTAAATATTCCTATTTATTGCTTGGTAAAAATGATATTCGTGTTAAAGTGCAAAATTAACGTGTCTCATTTCTTTAGGCACTTTTTTGTCCCAGGATTGTGGGGTGGATGATGAGCCTTTAACTTGAGTAGTAAGAAAAATAAACAGTTCTTTGACAGCCTCTTGAGGCTTCAATGGAAAATCATTGTAAATATCTGTGATGTGAGTGACTCTCCCTGCTCCAGTGTGGCTTTAAGATCTGTTAGTGAGACAAAGAACTAAGTGTATAGATTCCCACACAGAAGGTCTATAATACTTCCCCCCACCCTACGTGAGGGAAAACGTAAAAATGACTTCTTACCTTTTCTCCTTTTGCCAAGTGTTTCTCTCCTTGACTTTTGCAAGATTCCTGAAAACTTAAGAGCAGTGTTGGCCGTAATTGGAGTCTATTTTTAACAAGATATTATCTGTTTAATGATAGGAGGTAAATATACCTTAAAAAAAAAAATCATAAAAACCACACTGACTATTTTTCGGTTTGCAACTTCTCTTTTTAACTGGTGGTTGTGGAGGAGATTTGGGAAATTTATGGCTTTTCTGAGAGGGCTCCTGGGCAACAGCCAGGTAGAGCACTGATTATGCACGAGTCTGAGATATATTGGCTGGGGGAGTAAAGTGAGAGTTTTCTCATTTTGTTCAGGGCTGCTTAAGATCTGCAGTGTTGTGTTGGAGTCATTATTCACAATTTAGTGGGCTCAGGTAAAAAGTGAATGTGGAAAGTGCTCACTTCAGGTTGTGTTTCCCAGAACCAGTGCTCTGGGGGCTGCGTGGCTTGCATGGGTGTGGCAGGAAGAGCACTTCAACAGAAGAGATTTCTCATCCCCAAAGGGCATTTCCACCTGCACTGACAGCTGTGAGGAAGGGTCTCTGAAGCTGCAGAAACAGGTCTGGAAGTTGCGTTGTGGTGGACATGATGCCTTAGGTTCTAGTTTTTATGTTTTTAAATCCTGCACTGCCTGGTGTGTAACTCTGAAGTTTCTTGTAGCCTGTTGGCTGCTGCTCTCTTATGCCAGATAGACACAACAAAGCCTCTCTGAGCTTGCTGTTCAAGGACCCTCAGGCTGTCCTAGGCCCAAAAGGTGTAAACCAGGGCCTCTGGAGAGGTGGAGAAATTGAAGAAATTCCATCATTAGCTAAAATTTTAATTAGCAAATTTATGCTGATATGCAAATGAACCAAACCTATAAAGGTGTGAAGAACTCGTGACTCATCGTTCATCTTGGGGTCCACCTTGGATGTGGCCTTTGGCTCCCCAGGGTGCACCTTTGAAGGCCTTTCAAATAAATATCCACCTTTATTCCCTTACTCCTGTCTAGTCTCTGTTCTAGTAGCCCGACAAGGCACCAGACAGGTTATTCTCATTCCTCTAGACCTTGTTTCAGGGGGTTTATTTTTTGCGGTGTTTTTTTTTTTTCAGTATAATAGTAGAGTTCATGACACCTTAACTTTGAGACTCCCATTTCAAGAAAAAAAAAAACAGAACAACCAACTCTCAAAAAACCCCTCAATTGATTTTTTGGAAGCCCTTGGGAAAGAAGTTTTACCTGCACTCCTTAAATGCCTTGTTGACACTTGCTCCTAAATTCCACCAGATAAAGGAGTTTGATTTGCCCTTCTTCCACCCAAGCTTAGTAACAATGAACACCATCTCAGGCTCTTACCAAACCATTAGCCAAGTTCATGATGCTCATTTGAACTGCCTTTCAGTACCACTCAAACTTGTTGGTCCTCAGACATGTTGATACTTCTTGAAGACTACATTTACTCAGATGGAAATTGTCCTTAAATGCAAGCATTTTCCATTGTTGGCCATACCAGATCTTCTCAAAGAAAAATGGGAGCTCTATTTGTTCTCCTTCAAGGGTGATGTTGCTCATTCTTTAATGTCTGTACACGAATCAACCTATTTTTCTCATTTTCCTGCCATGATTAGTGTGTGTGTCCCAGTCTTGTCTCCTTTTTTCCTCCTTCTCTCTTAGTGAAGGGAATTTTGAAAACTTTTTTCTTTTTAGCAGCTGGTAGTTTGCAGAATTCCTTCAGTTTCCCTTTCCTTGTGTTTCCTAGTAAAAAATACACTTATATCTCTGCATCATGTGCTAATTCTCAAAAGTTACTGGTGGTTACAGTTGCTTATCTGTTTTCCACTGAGATAATTAATTTAATGGCAATATTAAATGCATTTAGTGTGCCAAACCACTGTCAGACTGAGGTTGCATTTTGGATGACATAGTTGGTCTCTGCTACCTGTCTAAAAAACCAAACAAAACACTTTGAACTTCTGGCTCTGGGGTGAGAAAGTTTCCTCCTGTTGCTTATTTCCTTCTGTCTTCCAGAGTGTGAATGTGCTTGTATATATTCCTTTATTATTTCATTGCCTCTTTAAACAAAAGCATTGAAATCTGCCCATCCTGATCTTGACTGTCCCCTCTGCACTGGACAATATGGATCTCTATTAAATAACAGTAAAACGTGAAGTATTTGTTACTATGTGTTGTTTGCACATAGGGATAGTTGTTGTATTTAGGTTTATTAAATAAGGGCTTGTCAGATATTCAGTCTTGTCCATTTTACAGATTCTATCCAGTCGTATTTGTTATTTTGATTTCTCCTGGTTTTCGCTTTCTCTGTGTCTTCTCAATTAGTCTACTTTGTCTTTTAGCTCCCCTGGTAACCTATGAATTACATGATGTTGAGTGGGCAACACTGGCTCTGCTGGGTGATTACAGGTGGGCAAAGCAAATTCTCAGGAAGTGTAGCCTTTTTCTCTTCTTAGATGGCAGATCTTTTGTATTTCACTGGTGGAAGTGGCCAGGTGAGACATAAGATGGATGAAAACTCAGCTCTTTTCTTCAGCCATTAATTGCAGTGGGTTTTGCACCTGACACCAGGCTGAGTTTCCTCTGCATCCCTGATCCCCCCACCCCCACCAAACCCTCTAACAGGTCTGTCAAAACAGTATTTCCATGGAGCTGGAATTAAGTAATTTTTTTTAAACTTTGACCTTTTATGTGAAATCAGAACTGAGAATTTGCAATGATTAATCATTTTTCCTTGCTAAAGAGCCATTTAATACCCATACTATTTCAGTTCTGCACCAAACTTTGCTGTGTAATCCATTTTCTATTAGAGGAATCACCTGCTTAGCCCATTACTATGGATTGAAAGTTTAGAACAAAGTGCAGCCTTAAACCATCAGGAATATCCAAAAGGTGAACTGAGAGTTGGCAGGAAAGCTGTGTCCTGCTCTCTCCTGGTGTTATGCACAGAATTTGGAGGTTCATCAACCCAAGCAGAGCAACAAACAGGCTGATTCTCAGTCTGCTGCTGTTACTAGGAGTTGTTTCAGTAAACTTTGTTCCTCCTTTGATTCCCTGAGGCTCCAGCAATCTTCACCCTTCCCCACTGTCCCCTAAAAAGCCATTTGTGATGCTGTGTGGCAGCAAATACAAATACATGAGCCTCGTGGGCTCTGACACACACAGCTGTGGGCAGACATGGAGGAGCTACAGACAGAGACTTCTCAGGGTGAGGGGGTCTGAGGAGAAAGGCAAGGATGTCTGAGGGAAAAGGGAAGGTGAATCAAGTATGGTGTTTAAAACATCTTGCTCTGCTTCTTTATTCACCAAGGCTCTCTTTCCTGTGTGGTGTTTGTTCACCCTGGAGGTGTTGGCATTGTGTTGAATTCTGATGAGAAAGTTTGAAACCCCAGCACAGCTTTTCTGGGTTTGAAGACTTTTTTTTCAGTGGAAAAGAACACCTATCTACACGCAGCTTGCTGTGTCTAGTCACCTGTGATAGCACTTCTTCCTTCAGCAAGTGAGTACAGTGGGCTAATTTAGGATGAAATATAAAGCTGCATCTGTTGGTGGCAAAAGCAAGGCAGACTCACCAGAAGCATGTGCTCAGATGTGTGGTGCATCGTGGGCAGCTTGTCCAATGCATCTGTGGTGCAACTGGGCCATAAATTCTCTGCTGGTGGGGCTTTTGAATTTTCCAAGATGTAAAGATCAATTTTAAAGCAGGCAAGCAGGAGGTTGGACACTCCTCAGTGGCAGCAAGCAGGTACTGAGGGGTTGATTTGTGTACGATGGAGAATAAGTGAAGGATTTCTGGGCACTGCTGTCCAGGCATCTCTGACGAATCTGAAGAATCTATTCTTCAAAAGGACAGACACGGTCATGAGCCATCCTCATGGCAGCTGAGCAACAAAAAGCTCCCAGGGGTCACTTGACTGACACAAACCTCTCTGATTTCTGCAAGAGCTCCATCACCAGTAGTGTGCATTATATCATCTTCTACCCGTAGGAGAACATGCTTTGTGCAATGGAATAATTGCACAAGTTATCTGTAAATGACAGTGAAGTGATGAAAATTAAAGGAGTTGTTGTGTGTTGGGAATTTTAGAGGTTAGTTGTTACTCCAGATTGCAGTGGTACAGTGAGAAGCCTCACTGATGGGGAATAGGAGATTCCTATTAGCATTTTGAAAATTCTTATGAATCTGAAGTTATGAGTGTACAGCTGCCTTTAAGGCAAACTGATCTGGCAATACTCAAATCAGAAATTATTTCCCTCTTCTTACCAGTACAGAAATAAGGTACAGAGGCAAAACAGCATGGACAGATCAGTCAGTGGGTAAGTAAAACAAGGGGAAAAGAGCTGGGGTTTCTCTGCAGCTAGTCCAGGGAATTATGTAAGGCAAATTACAACTAATTATTATTTTGCTCCAATTTATTCTTGTTCTAGTCTATGCAAGGAAATTATGCAGGAGACCATTGGAAGAATTTAGTTCATTAAATCCTTAAAGACAAATGAGGAGCTGGGCTTTTTTATAAGTTAGTTTCTCACACAAACTCAATGTGATTCTGGACATCCTTATCAAATAATGGGTGTGTGTTCCCATCTCACCTGTGAGGGATAAGATTGCCAATCCCACTGAGTGCTCACGCTTGTGCTTCAGCAGGAGTTTGGCATCACTCGAATGTAAAGGTTTGTTTGAGGAAACAAATATGGCCTTGGTGAGACATCTGGAGTTTTGGAGGTGAGAAAGGCCACCAAAAAAGTGCTTTCAAGAACAGCTTTTCATCTACGAAAAGTGAGAGTTCCTGTCGGCCTCCAGGGCAAGTGGATGAGGGGCATAATCAGCTGATTTTTGTTTTCCTGTTTTCCAAAGTATGTTTCGTTATGACTGTTGTTTATAAAAGAAAGCAGGAAAACACCTTGGAAATGAATACCAAAATAGCCTGGAAACCTGCTGAAGAACTCTGGTCTTTGAACGTATGTCTACATGACTTTTCCATAGAAAAACAAGTGGGTATTGTAGACAGATGTATTTTTTTTCAGCCAAGTAAGCAGATGCAGACAGGGAGGGAGGTGCAGAAAAGGTTGATCTGGAAATGGATTTTAAATATCGTTAACTCTGACTGTCGAAAGTATGTCTGCATCATGATGGCAGCAGAGGTGAGCAGAGCACACTGTACTGTAGCACTGCTGGAGTGAGAGGAGAAGATGCATCTCTGCTAGAAATATAGATTTTTAAGGTTTACTTTTAGGTGTCAGACCTCTGAAGCTGCTCTTGGTTTGTAATTCAAGGCTGTGCTCAGGAGGGAAGTATATTCATCTCTTTCTTAATGGGTTCGCACAGCTCCCCTAAGTGTTGGTGGGAATTATAAATGGACTTTGAAGGAAAAATATACCTTTTAATGCTGTGTTGCAGTTTGAAGTCTCGGTGCACAGCAGGATCTGTGCATGCGTGTGTGTGTATACAATGCCTGGGGGACATGGCTTTGAAACACTTTATTACTCGGACAAAAAGGAATGGTGACCTGTCTTGATGCTTTGTGTTAGGGTTGCAATATTTGTGCAGGACTGGGGGAGAACTCTGCTCCTGTCTTACATCAGAAGCCTGGTCTCAATTAAAGCTGAACTACCCTGTAGTGACCGAAGAGTTGGTGCAGGGAGTAACACTGATGACAAAAATAGAGCATTTTAGGTAATAACTTAATGATTTTTCAGCGGAGTCAAAGGTTCAATGAGTTTGTAGAAAATACATCTTGCTGAAGTGTAACCTCTCAACCTGCCAATCTTTTTAAGACAAGAGCATTCCTGCTAAACATCCTTGTTATTCAGGCAGACTTAGGAAGACTAATCTTAATTCTACACAAAGAGAATTTTCAGAAAATACTTTCAGAGAAGGAAAAAAGTACAAGCCCATTTTCCCCCTTGCTGTTTTCTTTCCAAATATCATGTGCATGTACCCATACTGGCTTGCTGAGATATCTGCAGGGAGAAAAGCAATAGCCTTAATCTTATCCATTCTTCTTTTTTTGTTGTTGTTGTTGGTTGTGCTGCTGCTTCACTCCTGGTCCTCAGGCTTAGAGCATGTGGAAGAGCTTTGGGGAGGAAGAACTCCTTTCATACTGTTCATCTCCCTCTGTGTGAATCCAATTTAGCTCAATATGGAAACCTCAGCAACTCTTTGGTTTGATGAATATGCAACTATCATACCAACAACTTAAATTTGCTGTATTGTCCTTAGTTTTATCTTTAGTTCTGCTGTCAAGGTATTCCTTGAATTAACATTCTTCTGGGTCAAGCCATATTATGGATAAAAATATCTGTGATCTCCTTGAGAGGCGGAAGAGGTGTTTTTAGCACTAGACATGCAAGGAAAAATGCATCAGGAACTGTAGCAACAGGACAAGGAGTAATGGATGCAAATTGAAAGAGGGGAAATTTAGGTTAGATATAAAGAAATCCTTCCTGTGAGGGTGGTAAGGCCCTGGTACAGGCTGCCCACAGAAGTTGTGGCTGCCTCATCCCTGGAAGTGTCTAAGGCCAGGTTGGACAGGTCTTGGAGCAACCTGGGACAGTGGAAGGTGTCCCTGCCCCTGGCAGGGGATGGGACTGGATGAGCTTTAAGGTCTCATCCAACCCTTTATCCTTCTATGATTCTACAATACGTAATACTGGGCCCTTTAAGGTTCATCAGTGGGGTTTATTTCCTTTTACAAAAAGGCCAATCTCAGAGTTATTTTTCCCTCAGGAAAAGACAGTTGTAGAGTTTGTCTCCTGTGCTGTATTGCGTTGTTGTGACTGGTTTGTCTTCTGTTACTTGTTGTGACTTTCAAACTTGTTCAAGGTTTTGAGGAGGCACCTTCAAGAGGTATTTTGATTTCATGAGGGAAAGTGTGTCCTTTACCTGTTTCTGCAGGAGGTTGTGAAGGAATCCCTACAAAAAGGATAAAATATTTTCTGATTGCATAGTCTTGAGCAAGATGTGCTTTGAGTACCAAGAGCAATATTGCTGTATTAGATGAGCACCCCCTGCCTGGGCTGCCTTGTCCTTATGCTTGGATGATTCTCAGGAAAAATATTCCTGCATGGATGGTGTTGTTCTGTGATGGTGGGGACTCTCAGATTCTTGTATTGTCAAAGTTGGAAATAGGGTTTGATCAAACGGCATCAAAATGGCTGTTTCTTTGTTATGGCTATTAANCGAATGAGTTATAAATACAACTGCATTGCTATTGCTTAGCTTGGGAGTGAATTGGAGCTGATGATAAATGCAGCATTCCCAGCAATTTGTAGCTTGCTTTGTCCCCCCTGGTGTGGAGGAGGAGGAGGAGGAGGAGGCAATGCAGTTGATCAACCACAGTGACTGTAACTAATGAGGAAGCCAAAGCCCCTTATCTCAGCTGATAAATCCTCATCTCCTTATATCTGTCTTCAGCACTGTCACTTGAGTGCCTGGCTCTGCTGCAGGATTCCTTTCAGAAGCAGGAGGTAACCTTAGCCTTGCTGAGCACAGTAACTGCATACAGCATTTCATGGAAGACAACCCTTCCAGAAACGTCTTCAACTTAAAATAACTGTTCCCAGTCCTCTAGCAAAATGCTACTCTATTATCTGTTTGCTACTTTGGGACCACACAAACAGCTGTATTTGTCAAAACATGCATCTCTCACTAAAGAACTGTTGTGGCTTAGCCCCAGCTGGCAGCTAAGCCCTGCACAGCCACTCGCTTTCCCCACAGAGGGATGGGCAAAGAATTGGAGAAGTGAGAACCTTGTGGGTTGAGATAAAAGTTTAATAGGTAAAGCAAAAGCTGTTCATGCAAGCAAAGCAAAGCAAATCAAGGAATTCCTCCACCACTTCTCGTGGGCAGGCAGGAGTTCAGCCATCCCCAGGAAAGCAGGGCTCCATCACACGTGATGGCACCCTGGGAAGACACACGCCATCACTCAGAATGGCCCCAGTTCCCTCTTTGTCCCCCTAGGTGACATGCTGAGCACGATGCCGTATGTTCCAGAATATCCCTTGGGTCCATTGGGGTTTGCTGTCCCCGCTGTGTCCCTTCCTGGCTTCTGGTGCGCTTCCAGCCTCCTTGCTGGTGGGGTGAGGAGCAGAGAAGTCCTTGGCTCTGTGCAATCGCTGCTCAGCAATAGCAGCAACGTCCCTGGGTCATGCACACTGTTTCCAGCAACTCCATACCAGAGGATTAATCCTACCCCAGCCAAAGCCAGCACAAGAATGCGTCATCCCTTGGACCTGTGAAGAAGTGCAGTCAATTCCATACCACTCTGTTCCCCAGATAAAAAGGCAAAGCAGAGCAAAGTCCAGGACAGGCCTTCCTTGGAAGGTCCCTGGCAGCATCTTTCCATTCTGATGGCGGGTGTAAGGCAAAATCTTTGAGTGGTGTTTTTAAACCAGCTATCTACATGCTTCACGACAACTGCACTCAGGCCTTCTTTTCTGAGTTTACTTATGAAACTTAGGAGAGTTAATCTTGCTATCAATAGCCTTACCAGGCTTAGAGATTGCATTTGCAGCTGCCTACGTGCTCATCAGTGTCAGGAATGCCTCGTTTTGGTGACAGGGTTAATCTGCTCTCGAGACATTCACACACTAAATGTTCACATTTTTGTCTCCTCCTTTTAAGCACAATTCTAATGCACTCCCAAGTACAAAAGTAAGGTTGACTGATCTTTAAATCCTTGGACCTTCCTTCTGTCTTCTCTTCTCAGAGCTGGTGCTCTCTCTGCCCTTCTCCAGTCCCCCAGGACTTCTCTGCCGTCTGAATTCTCAAAGATAATTCCTAATGGTCCTTAGATGGCTCAAGTTAATTCCTCGAGTACTTTAAAGCACATTTCATTTGTCTTTAAAGCTTGAATGTGTCTAACTTAAATATTCTTCAGCCTTTCCTTTTCATATTCCTGTCCTATGCTTTTAGCTCCCACTTAAAATTAATTGTTTTAGTATCTGGCTGTAATTACTCATAGTGAAAACTGAAGAAAGGCAGGTTTTGGCTACTTGAGTTTTCCTGCATTTGCCATTATTTATTACTAAATGGAGCTTGCTGGTTCTTTATCTTCTGTTATGGATGCTGCATTTCTAGAACTGTTTTCCTACTTTCATTTACATTGATAGCTGGTCATAACTTTGTGCCTCTGTCTTTTCAATTCTATGCCTACATACTTGTACTGTTCATTTACACTTGTCCTTAATTATATTTCCACTTTCAGCACAACTCCACTTTAAATACAATTCCTTTCTGATTATCTGTGTGGTTAGAGGTCCTGGGTCTCTATTTATTCCATTTTCTCTGCATCAGGATTATTTGATATTGTGCCCTTAATAAGCTGTCCTTTAACAACAGCTGTCCTGAATTTTAGAGGTTTTTTGGTTTGTTTTAATTCCAGGTACTGTCTTGACAATTTCTCTGTATTTGCTGACATTTCCTTTTAATGTTGATTTTCCTTTTTCCGTTCCTTTAGAATTATGAACACAATTGTTCTGTGACTCTTTGCATCTTCTGCCTTCAGGTTTTTTAGCCAACAGTTCTTATTCTCATTCCTTCGCTTTCCTGACTGTGAGAAAGAATAAAGCCAGAAGGCCTAGGTGTGCCAATTCAAAGGGTGGAAGCTGAGACTTCTAATGGTGACCTTCAAAATCTGTTTTGAAGGGCAAGTTCATCTACAGCTGGGTCATACTTGCCCACTGATATATGCAAAGAATCATCATTTTAGATACTTAAATTGTATGGGGAACACGAGTGATGGGTGGGTCAGCACGCACAGACCATGAAAGGTTGTCCCATGGGTTCAGCAGGGATGGCACCTCTTCAGTGTGCTGCTCACCTCTATGATTGCTGCGTGCAGTGAGGAGAGGTCTCGGTTTTGCTTTGTTCTATAAGATACTCAAGCTGTTGGTTGTGGGTAATAGTACAATATATTTAAGGAGGACCATGAACAGGTCAAAAGGCAAGATGGAACAGGGGGGTGAATTCTCATCCTTGGCCTTGATTTAAACAAGATTTCTTAATTCATTAAAATATGAAATAGGAACACAACGAAATAAAATCCGTGCTGATGTGCATCACCTCAACTTCTCTTGGGTTCTTCTCCTGATGTGAAGCCTCCTTGTCCTTCTCTGTCTTTTCTGTCTGTCCCCAACCAGCTCCTCTGTGCTGCAGCTGTTCCTTCCCTTCCTTTTCCACCTCACAGCCCTCAGCCAGCAGAGCCAGAGCTATTTCAATAAGTGCAGCTGTGCTGCTAAATTGCAACTTTCCTATTTTTATTGGAAAACTAAATTGAGATATTTGTAATGATCCCAGGAGAAGGCTGGCCTTCACAGCATAACCCAACACAGAAACTCAGAGTGGCAATCTAATGGGGGCAGCAAATGAAGCAGTGCTGGGAATCCATGGTCACAGCAACAGCTCAAGTTTAAAACATTTCTGGCTCCTTGCATCTGCATTTCACACAGCTATCAGTATTGGCTTGCTCTGTAAGCTTAGCTGGCTCTTCTTTGTCTTTAAAATCCCTCCTGGAAGCTCCTTGCTGCAGCCTTGTTTCCCAATTAGCTTCCTGTTCATGTGTGTGGCAACATCATTTTAGCAAAACTCAATACTTGCCTAGGCAGGGTCTGTACCTGCCAGGACCTCAGTTCTGCTGTGTCCCACCCACATCTGCACTGTGGGCAGCTTGACAGAGTCATTTCATCAGGGGCTGGTCAGTCCTTCCTGATATCCCACCAAAACAGGACTGCTCTGCCCTGTGGACACAGCTGCATCCAGATGTCAATGATCAGACCCTCGTGGATCCAGGGCTTCATGGTCTCACCAGTAGCAAAGATCTGGACCAGATGGATGGGGAAGGGGGAACATTGCAAAAAAAAGGATGTTCTCATTTCTATGGGCTTGGCATAGAAATTAGAAATAAGGGGTTTTTTAAATACCCTAGCATGTGAAAAAAGCTTGTCCATTCCCAAATTATGTTAAACCATAAAGCTAAACATATATTCTCCTGTATTCTACATTTTTCTTACTTCTTGCTCAAAATCTTCACTCCCAGTGTCCATCAGATCAGCTTCCCAACTGGGTAACTGATTGGTAAATTTGTAGCTGTAATCACTTGATGCCAAAATTATCTTTCTTCTTTGCACCTGCGTGGCATCCAGCCACATCCTTCACTGGCTGCTACCTGTAGGCCCGCATCGACAGTTTGCATATTGAAAGATGGAATAGGAATACGTTTAATGTTCCCTGTTAGTTTTTTTAATTAAGAGATGAACATGACAAGCTAAGATCTGAAATATGGTGTCTGTGCTAAACACAGATAGAAACTGTTTTTGATTTTTTTTTGTTAACTGTGAGCCCTGTCTCTTTCTCATTGCTGTCAAACAGCCGGTCCTGGAAACAGTAACGCACCTGCAGGATTTTACTTAGGTGAGTGGGTTGGATTGATTGGAATTGACACTGCATTAATTTAGTGAGTCTGGAGCACCGAGTCAGAAATTCTTAGAAACGGAACAAATTTTACCTTACATTTGGGTTGCACTTTGCTAAACTTATGTAGGGGAGATAACTTTTTTTAGCACCTTTCTGAAACCCAATGTTAATTTCTATGGTTTGGTTTGTTGTGTTCTGGATTGGTTGGTTGGTTGGTTGTGGTTTGGTTTGTTTTTTGCGGGGGAGCCAGTTTTCTTCCAAGCATGGTCAATATTTTTAGATGGTAGGGCAATATGGTTTTGTATTCTTTACATTTTTGTAGGGTTTTATCATATGTTTGCACTTCAAAATTCCTTCTTAAATTCTAAAGTTATTACGTCTTTTTTTTTTTTTTTTTCCTGTGGTCTCTGTAGATTTAAGCAAATGGGAAAAGGAAAACTTGTGAAGTTGTACTTGAATTCTTCTGGAGGCCAACTTGCCTGGGCCATACCAAATCAAACTAATTGTACTCAACCTCCTTCCAATTTTCTGGTTCTTGGTTTATGATAGAAATCAAGCTGGGTGTATTCACTATATCTGAGAAACAAAAGTATTGGTTTTGGTGTCTGCAGATGGAAGCATGACACAGATTTGAGAGCATGATCATGTAGATGGGAGAACACTGCACTTGCTGTGACTAAGTTTTCCAAGGAGACTTTCTAGCATAGGTGGCAATTGTCATTATGGGTGACAAATAGAACCACTTAAGCCCAGAAGTTGGTATTTTTAGCATATTTAAATTATTCAAATCTAGTTACTTCTAACTTTAACCCGCTACCATGGCAATAGTGTTATGTATTAATAGACTTAAGTGTGTGGCTGACTAATCAGCTCCAAAGCCTGCCTCCAGAGTGGAAGGGTTTTGTTCAGCCACCTCCTTCCACACTGAGAGAAAGAAGACACCAAGGTCAGGTTAGCAAACCACATGGTCATTTCAGCCATCACAAAAGTCTGCGTTTCCCAAAATTTGTAGGGAACAATTTCCAAGTCAAGATATCTTAACTTCTCTGTATATTTTTTAAAAAGAGCTAAAAGTTCTTCCACTATGTACTTACAGCCGTTCCTAATGCTTTTCACCTAAATGGGAGTTGCTTTTACATGTTCATGAGTAAAGGGCACCTGACAGAAAATCAGACCTCTTTCTGAAAGTAGGCTGAGAATGTCTGAAAAATTTCAATAGGCTTTATCTTCAAAGGTGTAATATTTTGATTAGTATACAGAAATATTGTCTCTGTGTTTAGATGTTGTACATTTAGCACCTGCTCTAAGGTTCTGCAGTTCATGTTTGTACTGTTGATAAAGAACTGTCTGGAAATGGAAAACAACTTAGCAGTTAAGTCCCTGCCCATGGCAGGGGTGTTGGAACTAGATGATCTTTAAGGTCCCTTCCAACCCATCCTAGGATTCTATCATCTCTTTTTTGTCGTCTCTTTTCTATGGAGAAAATTCCAACGGGTCTTGATTTTTAATTTTTTTTCCACAATCAGATGATAAAAAATACTCTCCATTTTCTTCTCATGCCTCTTCTCTTCCTATTTGTTTTATGATCATTATGATCACATAAAACTTAAACAGCCACTGAGACTATAACCTGTACTGAAGAAATTAATCCTGACCTTGCTTAGTTTTGGAGCAGAGGCCTGGAAATCCAAGTTGCAATTCTATGTCTTTACTGCCAATTTACTTTCATGGGTTTCTGAAATATTAATTATTGCAAGCACTGTTATTTTTAGTGTAGGTCTTCACTAAATAAGTATTTGTCCTCTTGGTTGTCTCTATTTCCTTTGTAATAATACCTGTAAGAAGAATTCCCAGTGCAGACCCAATTAGCGTCAAATCCTGTCACCAACTTAAATAGCTCTCAAGCCCTTCTCTTCATCAGAAATATGCCATGCATTCAGGAAAACCATAATCAAGACCTTAATCTGCGAAAACCTGAGAAAACAGCTAAAACTAACAATGTTTTTCTAAAGGGAAAAAGACTTCCTTATTTTCATTTTAAAAAATTCCCACAAATGAAACCACAAGTCAGCTGAAGTCAAGAGATTAATAATAAACCCTTGAAAGACTTGACCCTGAAGTCTTAGGTCATTAGTTGAAAATTATTTATGCTGTACACTACTCTAACCTTTCTTCCCTCTTGTCAAAAATAACAGATCTAAAGGAGTGAACTGCAGTCCTTAAAAATCTTCCAGTGATTTACCCAGTCCTATAAAAG
The DNA here is from genome assembly GCA_013397775.1 of Eulacestoma nigropectus. Lineage (NCBI taxonomy): Eukaryota > Metazoa > Chordata > Aves > Passeriformes > Eulacestoma > Eulacestoma nigropectus. The sequence continues at coordinate 2,235,344 of VZTE01005949.1, read as the reverse complement.
CTTCTTATTCACAATACTCAAAATCATTTGTCAAGTAGGTGCAATCGGGACCTTTTCATTTCAAAATATGTGAATAAAAATTAACCGGCCCCCCAGAAGAGGCGTCAGTTTAAGAGGTTTTTGGAACATTTCCAGTAGTGAACAATATTTATATATGATCTTTACCAAAACTCAAGCACTAAGCAATCTCTTTATTTCAGGCTGTCCAGGGCAGGTAAAACTGGGGCAATGTATATGAGGGAAAAAAGTTTAGGGCTGTTTTCCCAGGGAGCTCTCAAAGGACCTGCTTGACTTCTTACCTGCTCTGGGCCCTCAACCTGAGTCTGAGGCCCTCGCCCTATTTACTTTAATAGGACTTTCATACCAGCACGGATAAAAGTTTATGAACCAAGGCATTAGCTGATATTTGTGGCTTCTCTGTGAATTAATTTCTTGCAGACCACAGCCAGATCCAGATATGCTGGGAAATGTCAAGCCAGCTCTGATATTAAGACATTTCTCCTCACTTGTTTGTTCCAGTGAATGGCTGCATGATTTTTTTGACAGCTCCTGACTGCATATTCATATGTTCAAACAGCAAGCTCTGCATTTCAGATGGAAATCTGAAGGTGGTTATGTGGATGTTCCCCTCTGCCCAGCTAAGGGACGAGGTGATCTAGGCCCTCACGAGCACCAGGATTAGCAAATCTGGAGGTGTTTAGGAATGAAAATACAGGTTCTGCCTCTGGAGGTGAAGAAGCCCTTTGAGTACGTGGTGGCAGCAGTCTCTGTGTCAGGAGACAGTCCTGATGCTGAGTCACAGACATAAGTGGCTGTGTTGTTTTTCCACCAGTCTGTGTTCACAGCCAGCATTTCCCAAAGCTGCTCCAGGGCCATGCTGGTGGCACATGTTCCAAGGCTTATGCAAAACAAATCCAGTCTTTCTAACATTTATCTTAGTTTTCAGAGGAATATGTTGATGTTTCTCTCCCACCTGCCTCTGAACTTTCTATAGCATGTAGGTTTATTGATGATAATATTCTCCAGAATAAAACCTCTGTAATAATTTAGCAATGCATGCATGAGCTTCTCCATGGCATTTCCATTCTGTATTCAGGACAGAAGCCCTAACTCTGAGTATCACCCCAACAAAGCAAGGGAACGACTTCTTTCATGCTTTCTGCCTAAAGAAAAGGGCAGAACTCTGTCAAGTGGGTCAAGAATTCTGAAATTTATTGTACGAAAAATAATTTAAGGAAATCTTTAAGGCCCTTTACTGTACTATATCAGTAATGTATTGTCTAAGTGGGTGAGAGCAGTAGCCTTTGATTAAAAACTGCATAGGCTTTGGACATGCAGAGCCCAAAGAAACTGGCTGTTCTCTTTGCTGGCAAGCACAGACCCATGGCTCGTGTTCCTCAGTGAGCATTTGCTCTGCCGGGCTGTAGACCAATACATTGGCCTTTATTTTCGTCTCTTCTGCTTTCCTGTTTCTGTACAGTTTTTTCTTTAACCTTCATCTTATGGCACTGATGCTGAATGCAGATGAGGCATTGCTTCATTCCTCTCAATGATTTTTTTTCAGATAATTAGCTGAAATCTCAAATAAGCATTCTGGAATTTTGTGAGTTTTTTTGGCAATGGGTCTATCCCTGATTCAGCTCCTGACCACAAGAAAATATTAAGAAGCTGCCATGCAGTTGATTTAAAATTAGTATCTTAGCTGTTTTTGGCTAAAAAAAAAAGGATAAAACCCACAAGTAAGGCTTTAGTTTCGTATTATTCAGGCATCTGAAGCTTGGTGCAGTACAAGGGTTTGGTGTAATTATTACTTGTGAAGTGTTGGTAGCAAGTACAGGAGCAGCAGCAAATTCTGCTGAGGGATGTTTGACTCCCTATACAAACCACAGGTGAAAAAATGTTGCTAATTAATGCCTGTGAAGTATTTACTTATAATTATATCTGTCTCCAAAGACTGCATTTTCATTGTGCTTTGCAGCGCTGGCTCTGGCTCTAGAAAGGAAGGGAAAATGTGCTCTTTATGGCTAAAAGTGCTTTTCTAAAGTGGATATTTAGTGCTGCTCTTGACAGGAACTTATTCATCCAGAGAAAGTCAATAGGACAACTGCAACAGACCCAGCAGGTTCCTTACACTCAATACTAATGGCAGGGAGGCTTAGTTGGAGAAAGCAAAAACACAGAGAAAGCTCTATAATATTAGAGGTTGTTTGCTCTTTAACTCTGAATTTTGCCTTTTGCCTCTTCTACACCCCCCTGTACAAAGCTGAGTGTGATAAAAAGCAAAAGCAAGGTGGGGAGAAGAGTAATGGGTAGAAAGAGGACAAATGTGTCAAAATTCCTATTCCTGACAGCCACAATAGATAGTTAAAGGGGCCTTTCCATCAGGGAATTGTGTTTGTTGAATGAATTTCCTTTTCCCTAAAAAATTCTGCCAAATGAAATTCGAAATATTATTCAAACGTTTTATCCATTCCTGTAGAAGAAAGCACTCTAATTGTTGTTGACTTTCTTTCCTTACTGTGCTTGCCCTGTGCCTCTTTCAGTTAACAGCCTGGCTTAGTTCTGCCTTCTGGTTCTGGGCATGCAGGAGGGACATGGCAAAAGCCACATTTCCCATTTTCTTATTTTTCCCTTGTGCTTGTGGTGACGGAACCATGCTCTGTACGTGGTGCTCATAGCTTTGAGAACACATAACACTAAACATGAGCTGCTTCTGTGCTCTGCTTGTCTGCCACATGATTTAAACATCAGGAGCCTGGAAGGAAGCAAAGGGTCAGAAATCAATTCTGCAGTCAAATGGCTTAGGGGACTTGATTTCTCTGAAAGAGGTAAACAACACTTCCTGTAGAGGGGTTCTTATGGTAGGAGGGCTCTGCAGAGGAGAGTGAAGGAGTCTGAAACTTCATTCCTTAGGAAAAGTACCCAAAGACTGGCTTTTCCAGGCCGTTTATTCCATTCCATGTATTTCTTCTTTCGTCTCCTGCAAGAAGAGCCCAGAGCTGCATTTTTGCCTTTTTTCACAGCAGGGTAGAGCTTCTCCTCACTGTTGCAGCCATTGGGACTGGCTTGTTCCCTGCTGTGCAGGGACTAATTAAACATAACAGGCCTGTGAAGGGATGGTTATACTTTAAATACCACCAATTCTGGTTGCAGGGATTTCTTATGTGCTTCAGGTGAGTTTGCACCCCAAGTTATGAGGGGCGTAAATGGCTCAGTGGCGCCAGATTTGCTCCTTGGAGCCAAGGAAAACATGGAGAGAGGGAAAGGGAGAGAAGGAGGCAGTGGAGACGAGTGTGAGGATAACGGGAAGTGGTTTCCTTAGCAACAACAGCACTTTGGATGGTTTCAGACAAGAGTACAACAGGGTACAAAGTATCTGATTAAAATTTATTGCGAGGGATAGAAGCAGTGAAAGCCATAGCAGATCCAACGTGTGCGCTGCAGATGTGATTTGAATGATTGCTGTATTGTCTGGGCCATCTTCTGTGCTCAAGGAGAAGAAAAAAGGTTTGGGAAGTGGCAGGTGGGTGAAGGTGGCATGACCAACCTTTGAAAGTATGAAAAAACCCGAAACGAAATGCATGTCCTGTGTTCACAGTTAGGGAAAACATAAAGCTGCCTCATATCTAAAAAAAATTATTTAAGTATGTCCTGCTTTAGAAAACTACAAAAACTTCCTTTAGTAGCTATAAGACCTATAGTTTTCATCATGAGATGGACCAGCTGTTGGCAATAGCAGTTGCTAACTGTCCTACTGTGCTTCTATTTGGGAATTGAATTTTTTTTTGTTTTTCATTTACCAAGGTGATAAATAAACATCCCATCCACACACTTTTAAGCCAAAAATAATTGCTTCTCTTTATAGTAATAGTAGGTCCAGTGGCAAAAATCCTGCTGTTAATACTTAGACCTCTGCTTTCCCTCTGGGGTTGCTGTTTGGAAAGTTACCAGGTAGAAGTTGCAAGTCTTTTAATCAACCTAAGATATTAACTAGGTTATTTTTAGAGGTTTGTGTATTTTTTTATACCAGACAGCTCCTTTTTCTTTTTTTTAATTGGAGCAAAATGCTCATTTCTGAATATGAATACTTAAGCCATCATTTAGATGCCTGAGAGTCCATTTTAGACATTGAAAGTAAATGTCAGTTTCTTAGTCATGCACTTTTCTCTGTGCTTAAGTTTCCTCATCTGTAAAATGTATTTAAGTTTCTATCGCACACAAATATTGCAAGATTTATTTCTATAAGAAATGTAAAATGTTATGAGTTTCTTGCCTTGCTGTGTAAATGCAAATTACTAACTACAAGGAAGACTTCAAAATTTTGGGTTTTTATCTGAAGTCTTGAGTCTTCAATACTGGTCTCAAAACCTGATGACAACACCCTTTCATGCAGTATTCCCATCAGATTTGCCTTTTGTGAGCATGCAGTGGTGCATAGAAAATGCCTAAAATGTAATGCAACTCAAAGTCAAACATTTCTTGGTTCGTTTTTGGGTTTAGATCTCTCCAATGCTGCAGCTCAGAGCATACATGATGGGTAGACAAAGAGCTCAGCTGACCTGTGAAGCAAAGGCTATAAAAAAAAGGTCTTTGAGATTTCACTGGACCAAATTCTCCAGGAATTGTAGAAAAACACATCTGGTCTTTTTAAGCTCATAACATTCAGCGTGAAAAGAAGGTAGGTTTGTAATGATGTTATTGTCCTGATGCCAAACCGTGTGTGCTTGGAGAAATACAAATTATTGAGAAGCTCCCATGAGAGTGAAAGTCAAGAGGTGTAAGGAGAGACCTCCATCTTGGCCAGCACATGTTGGAATTTCCAAACAAAGGCAGCAAGGGGGAGGTTGCACAGCCTGGGATATCTGGACATGGCCTTGGGTGTAGCCCCTCCTGTTGTCCTACTTCAGGCGCTTCCTTGGAGGCATTATCCCTCTTTCCTTTGTGTTAGTGGAGAAGCAGTCTCGGATAATGAGGATCCAGTCCAATGGATCAAAACCAGCACCACGTTTCACCAGCTGATGGTGAGGTAAGCGCCTGAATTTAGGAGTATCAGTGGGAAATACATCAGGTAGAAATGTAAAATAGTAATGGAATGGCCAGATTTGGATCTGGATACAAACCACATCTGAGTGTTTTCATCGTTTATTTCTTGAATTAGAATAGTTTGGTTTAAAAATAAATAAATGTTCATTAGAGTTACCACTTCCTCTTTTTGTGAATTGCAAGAGCTTTGAAAGAAGCTCAATTCAATTTTTAATGATTTAAGAAATATCTATGAGCATGCTCCAAAAAGAGTTGACTCCTGCCATTCCCTGAATTAGTATGATAAACATAAGTGAGCAGAGTTCAGAATTACCAGCAGGCCAGCAGCAGACTAAAGGGTCCCTGTGCTTCTCAAGCTTGTTCATAACAATAGGATAAGGATAACTAACAACTGTAAATATTCCCCAAACTGAGGAAGTATCCTGTTCCTTATGCTCCTCAAAGTAACCGGAACAGATTGGTCCTGTCCATGGCACTGCCAGCCTCTGTGCCATAACGTGAACCTTTGTGAATGTCACTTTTCACAGCCAGATGCCAGCATCAGGTCCTTTGCTGTCCTTCCCCCTTGCACAGGAGTTGTGACCCATCCCTTCTCCGTCCTCTGCTGTAACTCCTCTCCCACCCCCCAGCTACCGCTGAGCTCTGAGGGAAGAGGAGATGACTTTCATTAAGCTTTTAGTGCTGCTGCTCGTTGCGTTGTGCTACCACCTATGATAGATTGATACATCAGGATTAAGAAATAATTTATTATAATCTTCATCAATTTAAAGTCGCCATTTGATTTAATGGATTGAGGGTTTATCGGAAAAGCTTTTATCCACCGTCATTGACTCGAGTTCCCTTGGCCTGGCTGCTGAAGGAGGTGCACTCTGATAACTGGTTTGAGATCAGAAGTGGCACAGGTCAATTCTTGTTTGCATTTCTAACTAGGGAAAACAGCAGGCAGGGCTGCTGTCTGACATGACTGCTATTTATCTTCTGGGATTTTTTTAAACTGATATGATATAGGATAAGATCTCTTGGGAAGGTATTGGTGTTTGAAGAGCTGGAAGATGCATATTCAAGCTGGATCTTTACCTCTGAGCTCCTAGATAATCTTGGGCAATTGAATTTTCTGTTAACTTGTTTCCCTTGCATACAATGATAAAGAAAATCAAAAGAGCATTTTGAAATAATTTCCTTGTCAAGGGCAAGCTAATTTTTGGGGGCAAGTCAGTAAAATCGACCTGGTATAGGACACATATCAGAAGATGCTTTGTCTATACATTTTATAGGCCATCTTAAATTACATCTACTGTACTGAAGGTCTATTTTAAATAAGACAAGCGGTAAAATTCAATATAAGTGAAGCCTTTAAATTAAAATTTAATAGCTTTAAATTTTACGAAGTGGCATAAAGTATCTGAGATAAAATTAATGTTAAAATGTAAAATTTATGTTTTACTGCCCTTTATATGTAAATGCCTTAATTTTGGATTGTCACCTGAACCAAATATAAAAAAAAATATTAACAGCAGAAGTTGAGAAATATTAGGATATACCAAAAAGGTTGATCTGTTTTGTGTGTCTGTATATGTGTAAAAAAAGGTAGAAGAAAGTAAATTCCTCAGTGTGAGTGTTGCTTACATGCTACATTACTCAAGTGTCATTTTGAATATAGGTCTAAAGACGCTGGATAAAAGAACAGTGGATGTTATTTGAAATACACTTAAGGCTTTCCAATAGTTGTTTAGTAAATTTGATTGCTAAGTGAGATTTGAGGTGTATTATACAGTTAAAACGTAAACTTAACTCCATGAGTTGAACACCCTAAAATTGTGGAAGTATTTCTGCTACACAGGAAATTTTAATCAACTATTAGAACCATTTTTGTAATAGCTTTTTTTTTATTAGTGGGCTTAGTTATTTGGTCTAGCACCACTCTTCTTTGGAAAGGCATATCATGGACTTCCCTTCTCCTGCCTTTCCAGTCCGAGGAGAATAGATGAGAGAAATGTATTTTCCCTCCATCAAAGCAGGAGTAAACACGCATCCTCCAGTTTGCACCGGGGGTCTGTGTTGCATATTTTATACATTCCTCTACCCAAACTCAGCAGAGAAAAGGAGAAGTGCAGAACAGGCAGCGCAGCTCTAAACTATGCCTGAATGCAGATGAGAAGGAAGATTTATCCTTGTCTGTGGCCGTGTTAGTGATGCCGAATTTAGCAATGATTTCAAGGTGGGTGAGGCTGATGCCTCTCTCCAAGTACAAGTGGTGTTGGGTAATAGCATTCTTTACCACTTCTGATTATTGTTATTTAACACATGAAGAAAATGTGGGTAGTTTTGTGGGTTTTTTTAATGTGTAGGAGGGAGAGTCCTGTTTAAATTTGAACAAGGTCCCCCATTCCTTAACAGGCTGAGTGAAAACGTTCAACACAAATAGTTTTGTGAGATGGAAAAACTCGATTTAAAGGTAAAACATAAGAACCCTGAGTGTGTAGCAGGGGTTCTCCCTGATGTTTGGGCATCAGGGGTATTCGGATGATTCACACAGGAATTGCTTTATATGAGAGGTATGGAAATGAAATGGAGAAAAAGTGGCTCAGGAAAGGTGTGTTTTGGCAGGAGCGGAGGGGAATGAGGGTGAGAAGGCGTAGGTAGGAGGGAATGAAGCCTGCCAAAGTAGCAAAAGACAAAGTTTTCCAGCGGAGCAGAAGAAATACCTCGTTAGCAGAGGATAAGCAGAGCACCTGGCTGTGCAAACAGCAACCGGGGCTGGCAGCCGAAGGAGAAATCCCTGAGCCAGGGAGCGGGAGGTGCCCCAAGTGCAGGAGGATGACCTGGCAGGAAAAGCCAAAGGGCAGCCTGGGAGGCTTGACTCCTGCACAGTCAATGTGGCTTGAAGGAGCTGGTTGTGCTGAAGCTCCTATTTGAATTTTAATCTTTGCTTTCACTAATGCAATACAATCTCTGCCTTCAAATCACACTTTTATATGTCTCTTTGACTATGTATTAGATATATGCATATAAATTGCCTCCCAACTAATTTCCAAAGGTGGAAAAAAAATATTTTCTCAATTTACAGGGAGGATTTATAATATTTAAATGAAAACTTGCAAAATAAGTTTGAAATCAATGGATCTTCAGGCCCTTTCCCTTCTGAATAAAATAGAGGAGATCGTCCCTGTAGAGGTCCTGGTTTGTGCAATACTGTAAAGTTACTGTTCAGTGTGGAAATTCAGCTTTCAGGGTGTCACTTACCACCATCAATAGCCCTAAATATCGAGTGGTTTATTTATAATTCCAGCATTAATCCTGATATGAAGGCAGCACTGTACTCTGCATCAAAATCCTAAGGGATGGAAATCAAAGAAATTTTTCATGGGACTAGGAAGTATTTGATATGACAAATACTTCATAAAATTAGAGAAGCCTTATCATTTAAAAGATGAATCGCACTGAGTTGCAACTGCCCTGCTGTGCTTTGCATTCTGTCTGCTGATATCTGGTATTTCAAGTGTATATATCATCAACCTCCTTATCTGTACTTTACAATTTTTTTTTTTTTTTTTTTTTTTTTTCTTTTGGTGTTGTTACAGAATTTTTGCTGATTCCTCATCTTTAAATTTAGTTTTGGAAGTGTTGGGTGGTTAATTTAAAGTAGGCTTAAGGTAACATTTAAGCTCAAATTACTGTTCTGGGATTGCTGGGGAGGAAAGGGGAAAACATTTTTTTATATATTGCCTCTTCCTCCAAGAACACCAGGGAAAACACATTTCTGGTACAAGCCACACACATGACAAGAAAAGATACTGTGTTTTTTCTCAGTAATTTATCACCTTCTGTATGATGGAAAGCCTAGTTTTCCAAAAGAAATATCAGAGAGGGAAAAAAAAAATACCCTGAAACAAACTCATATTCAGTACAGGTGAGGAACTGGGGCACGCAAACCCGAGCTTATTTCCTGTATTTCTGATGGACTTTGGTCTGCTAGATACAGATTCTAATGGGGATGCTCAGGAATGACCCTGCTGTGTAATTATTGCCTAGTTTGGGATGGATTTGGGGGGGGAAGTTGTTGTTCCATGACAAATCTGTTTAGACGTTTCATAACACATCTCAAATGAACACCATTTTCTAGCTGTTTTCAACCAAGCAAAATATGATATGTCATTGTGACTGTAACAGAGAACCATATTTTTAAACAGATGTCATTTTTCTTATGATTTCTGTATTCCATTATGAATCACCACCTTTGGAGGGGGAAAGGAATCTCGTCTCTAAGTGTACAAAACCTTATACCTGGAATACACAGTGTTCTGGAAATAGCAATAATAGGACACTGTAGTCCTTCTCCTGTGTCAGCCTCGAATGCCAAGAGCTCCTCAGAGAAGAAAAGCTGAGGCCTTAGAAGATATTACTTGGTATTAAAGATATGAATTCTTATATCAAACCCAGCACATTACAATACCAACAAAGCCTTTCAGTATAAACAAACGTAATTGATAGCATTGGTTATCAAATGATCTATAAAGTACTTTATTTCATGTAAGATGGCTGTGGAGGTTTAATATCCAGGAGAAAGTTGCTATAAAACGCCATAATGTTGCACATAAGAGAGCTGCTAATTAGAATTGTCAATCAGAGATTGATCACTGCCTCATAAACTGCATAAGATGCTGTGCATCCAAGCAATTGTGTTATCTTAAGGGGACAAGGAACTGCAGCGTTCAGCTCGGAGCTGTCAGCAGGATTTCACGGAGCGAAGGTCTGTTCTATCCCTGCAGTCTGTTGAGCAGCCTTGCAGAGAACACCTAGAATATCTTCAGCTTCACAGCCTGCTGATAAGGGAATGCTCTGCTGTAACATAATATATATTTGTAATCTCATTCTTTTTTAATATAGAAAAATCTATTGCAGTGTCACGTTCACTCGCCCATTTTCTTTTTTTTGTATTTCAACACATACAAGGAAGATGTTAACGGACAGGTTCTTCCCTAAAGTCAGACCCCCGCTCAGAGCACTGCATCCAGCTGCAAGAAGGACACGGAACTGCTGGAGACGGTCCAAAGTAGGTCACAAAGTTACTCAGAGGGCTGGAGCCCTTCTGGTCTGAAGCCAGGCTGGGAGAGTTGGGGGTGTTCAGCCTGGAGAAGGCTCTGGGGTGACCTTAGAGCTCCCTCAAGTGCCTAAAGGGGCTCCAAGAGAGCTGGAGAGGGACTTTGGACAAGGAATAGAGTGACAGTATAAAAGGGGAATGGCTTCAAACTGACAGAGACCAGGGTTAGATGGGATACTAGGAAGAAATTCTTCCCTGTGAGGGTGGTGAGGGCCTGGCACCAATTGCCTGGAGAAGCTGTGGCTGCTCCTGGATCCCTGGAAGTGTCCAAGACCAGGCTGGACAGGGCTTGGAGCAACCTGGGATAGTGGAAGGTGGCCATGGCAGGGGTGGAACAAGATGACCTTTATGGTCCTTTCCAACCCAAACCATTCCATGATTTGATGAAAGCAGCCTCAGGTGCTTCACCAAGAAAAAAAATTAAAATTTCATGCCATTTCAATGAATATAAAGAAGAGAAGGAGAAGAATTAATTTCCTGGTATAGGAAATACGTTGTAAAGAAAGTTGGTAGCTACTACTTTCACAATGAACTAAAGACAAATCTCATTGTATATTAACAGGAGCCTGATTTTAAGTTGTTCCTTCCGCTTGAGTTCTTGGTATTATCTGGTTTTATCCATGTAAATTGTGTCCTCAGGATAGAAAAGTGTCTCCTCAACCTTCAGGTAACCTGAAAGAGCCTGGTTGCAGTTTGCTGTGAGAGGTTTGGGATGGCAATGCCATGTAGCTACTGAGGGACATGAAATTTCAAAATAACTGATCAAAATATTGGTATTTCTCTGCATGATAATCTACTATCAATCAAAAATATCTTTAGAGTGTCTGAAAGAAAGAAATTCTTGGAAAGAAAAATTTTGCATCTCCAGAAAACCCTGGGTTGGTAATTCAGTGTCAGCTCTGCTAAAGGCGGCAAAGCAGAGATCAGAGTTGGAGTTTGGTGGGAAATAAATCAATAAAATGACTGCCTTTAACTTGTGGAGGGTCAGGGAGCATTGGTGTATCCAAGACAAGGCAGGATCAGCCTGATGTCTGTGAATTGTCAGTCAGAGATATTAGTGCTAGCTGACTACTTTGGAATCCGAGAATTGCAGGGTAATTGAGGTGGGAAAGGGGCCCCAGGAGGTCTTGGATCAGACTTCCTTTTCCAGAAGGGACAACCCTGGGGTCTGACTCACTTGTATGGGGCTTGATCCACTTGGATCCTGCAAGCCTATGAGGTTGGAGGTGGGCAATCTTCTCTCATTGACTGGCTTCATGGGGAAAAAGGCTCTCTTCATAACTGCTCTGAGTCACACTTCCTTAGTTTTGAAGAATTAGAGTGATAAATGAAAAGATGGAGGTGATAGTGAGTCATTCATGGCCAAAAATAAGATTACCTTAGGATATTGTCTTCAAGAAAGGCAGCAATGCTCACCCCGACTCCAGATTTATTTTATGGCTGTTGTGACTATCCATGGGAAACAATGCCTTGCACTTAAGGCTCATTTGTAGTGTTTTGCAAAGCAATTCTCAAACTGTGAGTGCTAGGAAGGTTAATTTGATACAGAGTTAACGAAGAGACTCTATAACTCATCCTCCCTAATGTTAATCATTCAAAACATCTTTGCTTCTTAACTGACTCCTGTCAATTACCATCTCTTAGAGATGCTGAATAGGTAATTTCTTGTATACTGATTCTTGTCAGTATTTTATAAAACAGTCAGCATCTCATTCAGAAAGCCTGCATTTGGAAAGAACAAAAAACCCTGTTAGAACAGATGGTTTCTGTGATTGACGCCCTAATGCACAGTTTCAACTCTGTCTAGTCACTTTAACAGGAAAGTGTTTTAAGGATTCACCAGTTGGCTTGTCAAATTAGCATCAGAGACCAGTTTGGCTGTAAAACCACAAGCATAAATCATTTGGTGACCTGTGAGTGGATGAAGCAGTGGCTGAAAGGAAACTTCTAACTTGAAGAGAAGCCTTTGCTGTGCTCTGGTATCACCTTTAAGCAGGGACGTTGACCACTTGGAGCTGACCTCTCCTCTGTAGGGTCTGCGTCCTTTTACCATGAAGTCATGGAGGTGCCTACTGAGCTTCCGTGAGGCAGCAGCAAGGCCAGGAAAGGATATTTATGAGTCCTTTATGCCAGGGTCTGATGCCCCCACCACCTGGCTGCTGCCAATATTTTGACTCCAGACCATCCTTAATGGAGGGCTGTTCAGAAAACCAAGTTTGACTGAACTGACAGTGGTGGGGTAACATCTTACAGACAAGTATGTTCATTAAACCAATCATCAGAACCTTTGTGCTGCCTCCATCACTTTGTTCTCAGGAAATTTGGCTTCTATAGAAGTGCTTGGCTTAGGTCAAATTCTACTTAAGTCTTTCTGTTGTGTAAAAAGTCTTTAGCAGCCAAAGAGCAAGGAAAGATGTGGCAAGCCATCTACTTCACTCAAAAATGTATTTAGGTATTTACTCAATACAATTCTGAATTGTGGATTGGGGCAGAAGATTTCTCTGAATAGAATAAGACCTGTAAGAAATCCTGCCTCTTAGGGGATGTGACTTTCCAATTCCTCCTTAATTTTGCACACAATATTTTTATGCCAATAATATGTGCCTGAAACGAGAGAGAAAGAGCTGCAGAAACTGGAGAGAAAAATAAATGCAGAGGAGAAGAAGAGGGATGCGGTCAGGGGTAGAGCAAAAAGAGAAAACGTAAGCAAATAAAAAGGGAAGGGGAAAAGGGTAAAATAAAAAAGTATTTCAAGTGATGGGAGAGAGAGGGACGAGTAGGAGGTGACAAGTTCAAAACAAACAGGCTATGAAGTGTGGGATAAGCTTTGAATCCCCTGCTACAGGATGTTGGGAAGATTTGTACTCTCTCCATCGCTTTTTCACAGTCAATATTACTTCCATATGCTGTACATGTTCAGCTTAGATGTCGTTAGCAGAGAGGGGAATATAAAAAAGGCACAGTGAAGGGACTTTGAGTTCAAGTAGAGGCTGGACACATTCATTGCAGATGAATCCCCTGTGGGTATCTTACTCCTGGGAAAGCACGTCTGGTGGGTGCTGGGTCTTTGGCATGGGATGGGCAGGGGCTTTGGCTTTTCCCTGCTCTTGGAGTTGGGATGTGGGATCTGGCACTGCTGCTCTGGGCCTCTGTGGCTGCTCCTATGTCAGGAATGAAAACCAGGCTGGCAGAAAGGCACGGTCAGCGCATGTTGCAGACGAAACTTAGACCTCAAAAAGCAGGATGCCAGCAGAGACAGAAGATTTCCAAAGGGTTAATATCCATTTACTTTTGCCCTTCTCATGGCATTGGACTTCCCTGGCTTTCATATCTCTCCCATCCTCCTGATGCAGTGGTTTTCACTTGCCGCCTTCTTTCTGACATTGCTGAAAGCCATCATTCTGCGAAAGCACACTTTGCCCTGATGGCTCCCCAGGCAGGTATTATCCCTCACCACTCACTATTTAGACTTATGCTCTGCTCAAGTATAGTTTTTGCTAATCTCCTTCACTCTGAGGAATTCCTAATATTTATCTAGAGCATATGCGAGGATTTCTTTGGGAAGATGAGTGTGAGGTACGTCTCTGTTCAGATGGGTTTTGAACTGCACAATTGAGCTGTGTGAAATGGTCATTTGAAATGAGAGGAACTTGTAAAATTGCTGTTTGCTTGATGCCATAAGGCCGTGCTGGTGGGATTTCCAGCAGCACCTCAGCACAGGGCCTGTGCTGCACATCCTCAGCAGATCCAGGAAATTATATCCTGCATCATTCCCTTACAAACTGTGCTTGGTTGACCCCCTGCAGAGGTGCGAGGTGGTACAGGAGAGTGGGTGCACAGCCCTGGGTGAGGGCAAAAAGGGCTCAATCTGTGACTTTCTGAATCACGTTTTTTTTTTTCCCCTGTTAGTAGACCTGTTCCCTTTTTATGTGCCCTTTACTAAGGAAAACACTGTGGTCCAAGTCCTTCTTTTCTCCCTCTTGTAGGTTTTCACAGGTGTGCAAGGTGTTGCCTTGCAAGCAATGGCCAAGCTTTCCTTTAGCCTGATCAATTTTTTGGTTGGTGAACTATCGAAAATTAATGAACCTATTACATATAAATTTTAAAAGTAGTCTTACAGTTCTTTGCAAAATGTCACCCCTGCTTAGAATGAGAAGAATTTTACAATGCTCCAAATACATTGAAATGTATTCCAAAGTTCCATATCTAAAATGCAATCAAATTGAGAGATTATATGTGTTTATCTACTTCTCAAAGATCATTTTATATAATTTAATATATATGGGATATAAGATAAACAGGGTGCTTAATTTCAAATCTGAAATGATAAAACCCCACATAGTTTTTTTAAGTGAAAAATCTGTCTAAGTTGGAAGTTTATAATCCTTTCTAGCCACTTCTTTGAGCCATCATTGCATCACAGTCACAGCTTATCACCCATTGCATAAGGGAATTAAGTCAGTTTTACTGACAGTATAGGGGACTATTTACCTCTGACAAAATTACAAGGTAATAAATACAAGTAATGTCAAAGTTTAACTACCCAAACCATTGTTAATTACCCATTTCCAGATGATTATTAGAAGAAAAAAAGAAATAAAAAATTAACTTTTTCCCTGAATGAAGTGTTTCTGAGAAACTTCAAGTGAGAATAGTATAAGAGTGCCTCCAAGTGGCATCTATCTAAATTCCACTTCAGAAAAAGCAGTTAAAGCAAGCTTTAGGAATAAGTTTGCAAAATCAAGCTAAAGAAATCCTGCCTTTCCTTTTTTTTTTT